>JARHVA010007295.1:0-542500 GCA_037957365.1 Torreya grandis | reverse complement strand
GTTTGATAAGTCTTTTATACCCTACATTGTATAACGAAAAATTTTACACATCTATTTGGCATCAAAACCTCATGTATAACAATACATAAATATCATGGTCATGGATATTTTATAAGCTTATGTCTTATTGCTAAGCCAATATTGTTCTAAGACATTGAATAGATACATGGCCACTAATTTTTCACACATGTGGCTGCCCTGGAAGGGAGTAGCTGTTAGAGGTATAAAAAATAAGAGGAGGTGAATCAATGATGTAAGATAATCCAATTCAATTCTAAATCCTTTAAACCCTTAATCATTCAGCACAGACATTCATGAAGCATACACATAATTAATATCAATGAACAAGAAAGATAATGCAAGAACAAGTACAAAAAACATGGATTATATGGGAAACCCTCATGGGGGATAAAACCCACTCTCAATCTAACAAACACATGGACTATTTATCCTATAAGATGATTAAAAAACATTAAACCTTTAGTGAAGCACCCACTTCACAAGAAGCACCAACCCCTAAATATGGACAAGCACCTCTTGCCCTAGATGTTGAGCACCCACAACAACACATATTAAATGAACATCTCCTGATCTTTTATTTCCTACCATTTTTATGGAAATATAATGAATATCATCTTTCGTCAACCCTACACACTCTCTCTAGCCTTCATACCCTCTCAATGCATCCAAAACAAATTTTTGGATTACTTTACACTTATTCACACATACTCAATAAAAAAACCTACAAAAAATCTATCACAACATTAATAACATTACCAAATGGTCATACACACATACCTCACACTCCTTTGATCTTCAATCCATCCACTAACCTCACACAATCTTCACCTTTTCTTTGCTCATACTACACACTCTTTATACTTTAATCATACTCAAACTTTAATTCTACATGATCACTATTATTAAATTATAATTATTATGTATAGGTCATATACATAATCATCAACCTGTTAAACTCTTTAATCCATCCACTAGGCACACTCACTCTCCTCTTCCTTCAGCTCTTAACTCTAGAAACCATCTCCTTTGATTTCACAATTTATAGAACCTTCATGAATGTAATCTTCTTGGTTAGCCATTATAAATTAATTAAACATTAAGGCTTCTTCACACTAATACATATCCCAATACCACCCTCATAATTTGACCATAGCATTCATGGGTCACCCTTAAGCAACTACGCCTTTCAAATAGGCCTTAGTAGTCCTTATAGGTCTCATGGAGAGATATTTACCCCTTTAGCACTTAAATGATAAAATTAGGAACACAATAACACATAAAAATTCATATTACCATTCCTCATGACCTCTAATACACCTTCAAAATATTTCATCCATCACTACACTCCTTTGCATATGCATAATCTACTCAAACATTAGTCTTGTACACAAGCACACCATGAACAAATAAATAATCAACTTATATGAATTTATTCATACTAAATATGGATTTTTCAAACCTAAAACATACAAAAAAATGGTCTCAATCAATTATATAACACTCTCTGATAGATAATTTAGCTTGAAACATAAAAACACCATTAATACAAACATAAACATCCTTCTTGGGTCACTTGCAGAAGATGGTCAAACCCATAGTAAAATTTAGAGATTAATAGATAAAATTTTAAATATATTCAAACCTTATAATAAATTGTTTATATTCTATTTGGAATCCTTTAAAACTTTCCTTTTTACTCCATTAACAAATTCCTCCATATGCTCAAGATATAAGCAAAATAATCAACACTAGTTTTCCTTAATTAATTTGAAAATTCAATTTCCAGAAATCATTGTATAATGAAAAATATTTAGACACATGTATTTATCTCATGAATAATATAAAATTTATCAAATTTGATCCATTTATCTCCTTGGGAGTTTCTTTGCCTTGACTTTTAATGTTGGTCATTGATCTTTGATCTAGTCTTCTGAGATTGTGATACTTGGCAACCCTGCATGCCTTCTATGTACCCTCCTATCATTATTCATATAGTAAATTATATTATAACACTTGGAATATATACATGAATTATATGTACCCTATTTTCATTATCCATTAATTTATTTCTCTTAGACCACTTGACATCCCTGCATGCAATATGGACATATTGACTTGATTCACACCATCGATCTCCATCTACACAGTTGAATAGGTGTCATCAATATTTGATTGGCATGATGAAATGATCACCATTTATATTTTTAAAATTCATTATTATTTTTAAACATGTAACCATCATGTTTTATCTTAGGATCCTTTGACTTATTAACCTTGTGCTCACTATTAGATCTTCATCTACACAATTGAATGCTCATCATTAAATCTTCATCTACATGACCACCTACATGCCATTGATAATTGATCTGATGAAGTGAGGTTTTGATACTTTTTAGCCATTATTTCCTGACATGATCACCCAAATTTAATTATATCTTCATCTACATGATTGAATTCTCACCATAGATCTTTGATATTGCAAATTTGGCTAAGTATGGAAACTAGTGAATCTGCCTTGGAGACTAACTTTACCTTACCCTAACTTTTTATATACATAATTTCAAGATATAAAACTTGGAACATAATATATACTATTATATTATAATCCATACATATAATAAACTGCTCTTGAGACCTTCACACATGTAAATTTTGATGTCATCAATCTACTTACTCAACCTTATCTGCCAAGATGACTAGGAGAACCTAGACATTCATATGACTACTATGATGAATTAATTTCATTTTAAAAATCAATAAAAGTAATAATAACACCCCATAAGGTATTTTAAACATGTCCACACCATCAATAACATCCATCAACTAACTCATTAAGTCAAACATTGAATAACCATGCAAGAACACTGAAGCACATTGAAGCACACTTTGTCATTTTCATTCTGACACACATGACACCTCATCAAAATCATTGAAAAAATTGAATACATCATTTAAAATAATTCAAAAATATCCCCCTTTGTCATTAATTTTAATATAAATCATAAATATTATGCTCAAACTCTTTTTATTTCTTCAATCACTTTCTCTCACTTTCACATAATGAAAAAGTGGGATCTTCTTCTGATTTTAAGGACCTAAAAAGTATTTTAATACAAATAATAAGAAATGAACACATTTGAGAGATGATATAAATTCCACCTAACATTATTCATACCACTTATTACCTTGAGATTCTCAAACATGCTTCAAACGTAACACTCTTTATGACCATACACAACACTATGAAGATAAAACACACATGAACACAAAAAATTGCTTGAAATCATCTTGAAAATATTAAAAGGGACTCCCTCTGAGTCACCTAAGCTTAGGCACCCCTTGATCACCTTTAGAACATCTCCAACCATGAAGAAATTTCATACTTCCCTTCAAAAAATTTCTCACAATCCAACCCCATGATCATCAATAGATGAACAAGCCAATATTCAAATAGGAAAGATATAGAGAAGAAACTAAAAAATCATTTAGGAACAACCATACCTTTTTCATTTGGATAAAATGACCAAAAACCACTCTTCTCTTCATTAGCCTTGTCTAGAAGCTTAGTAGCCCTACCTAAACCTTGAAACAACCATATATTTCTTTATAAACACCTTTAAGACTTGAAATTACATATTTGAAATAAACTCATTTGCCCCCTCAAGCATGCCAAAATCCTTCACCTAGATATACCTTTGTACTATAGCTCCTTCACAAACCTACTTGCTAATTAACTCACCATTTGCACAAATCCTCATTCATGGAAGACACCACACACTTTTAGATGATTGTGAAGAAATTTTTGATAACCTATTTGGACATTTTAACATATTAATAATCCTTAAACCTCAACTCCATTAAGAAACCAACTAACCAGCATGGGCAAAAATACTAGATTTTTAAATGAAACTCAATAAACTCCCCACCTTCTAGTCAAAACCAGCACTTCAAACTTATTTCACACCTAGAAGTCACAAAAACACACTACTAGACTAATTTTTGAGATCACACACACTGTTGAACCCATATATACTTTAGCTAGGTTTTGACGTACTTACTGTTAAGCCAAAATAGGGAAACTTAAGAGCACTAAAAAGCTTCAAGATGCACATAAAATATCTTCAAAGCATAAAATAAATTGGAGCACACATTAATAGACTCAACACACCTTTATATGTATAAAATCATATTTAAAACTCACCTTTCTTATTTTGACACCTGGAAACCTCCATACCCTACCTTTAGGACCAAAGTCCCTATGGGAAGAAGAAAACATATAAGTAAAGTCATGCAAGATATTCTTCAAATATTTGTGCATTATGTAAGTATTTATCATCTATATGTATTTTTTCCTATCCTTGATAACTTGTAAAAGGATAAGAAGATGAATAGTATCCTCTTTTGGCACCATAGTATGAGAAGAATGTGAATAGACATGGATTGTAAATGACTATATATATGTATGCTTATATGAATAAGAGGATGAACTTTTGTAGAGATCAATATAGACTATGTGGTTATGTTTACCTATTTTATTTCTTATGTTTATTCCTTGCATGTGCTACCATGTTAATGCTAGGCTTAATTCCATCTAATTTATTCTAAATGCTCTGTGCACTTTCATGATGTATTGCTTAATTTTAATTCCTTCCTATCACATGATAATTCATATCTATCATGATTATGTTACATATTAATTCTCAACACTATCCTTTAAACTTAATAAAAATCAATTATCCTCATCTTTATCATGTTCTATTATATCAGGAACCTTTGCTAACAATGGTGCGGTAAGTGTGGAAACACACCTTCTGAAGGAAACTATGCTAGGATGGTTATCGAGATAATAAGACATTAAAACATGGTTAGACCAGAAAGTATGGAATTTCATAGAAGAGGAATATAAAAGGACTGGTCTTACCACAAGTGAAATTATCCAAGAGCATATCTATAGAGAAATATATGAGATTTTTTGGTGTGAACTACTTGAACTACTAACTAAGTAGCTGACAAGATTCAAATACTATTACTTCAATTCTAGAATGAAATAAATAATTACCTAGACCAAATAAAATATAGACTATTTTCTAAAATTAGAAACTGATTGGATGAGAATAATAGACTACTAGGTCATCACCACCATAGATGGATACATCACTGAATTCGTAGTGTAAGGGTATATAGTGTTTGAAGTTATATAGGAACATTTTGTCTAAAGAATTATTATTATTATTATTATTTTTCAAAAACTACATCTCCTAATAAATATTTTGGTTGTAGATAAGTCCATGGTTCTTACTTTAACCAATATGGAGTAGTTGCTTTGGGTGTATGGGGGTGTGTGTACATTATGTTGAATGATGGATAGATGAATAAGTAAATCTTGAACCTAAATCATTACAGAGATGTGTGGGAAGAAGAGTCAGAAGAAAATTCTAGATTCATAAAGGGAAGTGTGATAAATGAATAGATGGAATAAACAAAAGAATACCTAAGTAGCACAAGTAGAGGTAAGAGTAGCAATATATTAGATGATAAATGAGTACAAAGATTTGATGAGAAATAATGAAGGATAAAAAGGAGGATGATGAATTTAGGTAAATATAATGAGAGGATGAAGATGAGATGTGCAAAGAAGGCAATAATAGGTTAGAAGTACAATAGATAGATGATAGAGGTAGTGCACAACTATAAGAAAGGGTATTAACCAAAGAAGAAGAATTATGCAAAGAAATTGAATAAAATAATAGGTTAAATTTAGGTTCAAGCATATCAAAATAAGAAGACATAGGAAAGAATCATTCACTAGAAGATCACACTTCCCTGCAACCTAATCTTTTATATTCTAGTAGAATCTTTGAGCTAGGTAGATAGGAATGTGATAGTTAAGAAGGACCATTTTTAGAATACATGAATCATTAGAGTAATAAAATTTATATTAAATATATTATGAAGGATTTAAAGGCCATATAATTAGTTTAATCTAAACAAACACAAAAAAGGATGTACAATTAAATGAAGTGCACATAGTAATTCTCCTAGTGTATAGAGTAGTACATAGGTAGAATCACTTAGAATGAAACATACTCAAAATCTACATATAAGACTCCATATATACAAATTAATATTATGACTCATCTATGACGCTTCATAAACATTTCCCATTATGATGGGTCCATAGATCCTAAATAATACCTACTGACTTACAAGATGCAATGGAATGCTAAGGGTCTTACTAATGAAGCTATCAAAAAGTGAAAATTAGTAGGGGCACTAACTAGCAGAGCACTAAATTTTATATACCAAAGATATATTTAATTATCAAGCCTAAAATATGTTGAGGACTACCTATTTGTATAATTCAAGATCAAAAAGTTCACCAATCAGACTATACAGGCCCTGAAGGAGATACAACAAAAGTCTAGGGAATTGGTCTGTGACTATGACTATAAATTTTTTGATGTAATGAATAAGGTAGTGTTTTATCTAATAGATAAGGATAAAGATAAATGGTTCATCAAAGGATTACACCTTATAATTAGGTTTACCAATGTGTAAACTCAATATGTTATGAAAGTAGATGCCATAGTTGCTACCCTGTGCATAAAATAGATTGAAGTTTATGGAGAAGTTCCTATTACCAATTACAAGATAAAAAATACACTACAAGATTTCATTAAAAAAATAGAACAATACCAAGAATTAGATAATCCTAAATTTCATTTATGGTATACATGGTGTGGAAAATAAGGATACCATAAAAATGATTGTCCTGAAGTCAAGACATAATTTTATGAACTCTTTTGAGTAGTTAGGCATGCCACTATGCAATGCCATGTTCTACATCAATATATTAAGAACCCACATAGTTTGTATTACAATTTTTGAAAATCACCTAATCATGATGAAAATAACTATCATTATTTACATGATTTTAAATAAGGCATCACTAAAAATGTGTTAACCATTATTGTGCAACAAATGTCCTCATTGAAGTTGGTGATCCCAGTCCTAGAGGTAGATAAAGGTTATGAGACCTAGATGGGTTGACAATGGATTTTGAGTTCACTATAGTATCAAACTCAATGTTTGGTTAGACATACCCCTTACTTAGTAATTTGGACACCTATGTCCCCTCAATACTAGTATGCAATACCCTAGAGTTCACCCATAATGTAACAACAAAAAAATTTGGACCCTATCAGTTTTTCAACAGTAATTTAGAATTTGAGATAATAATCAACAACACTAGAATTAGAACACTATGTAGCTACAAGGAGGGAATCAAGGTGGATATTATTCCAATATAGGAGAATATCAAGGTAGATACAAAATAGGATATTAGGGTGTTATAGGCAATAACTATCAATGGCCTCCTCTATAATACTACCTATGCAATGAATACAATCATGTTCAACACAATTTCCAAATAAATCTTTAATGATAGTCATATTATACATACTACAAAGTCTCTAACTAGCATGACACTAAATATTGTCCTATTATAGATAAGAAAAGGAAGGATAAGACTATTTAGAATGTGAATATGGTGATTGTATAGCTTAAATAAAACTTATTTTTGAATGTTGTAACATTAAAATAGCATGTAGATAAAGGTTTGCCTCCATTGGAAATGCCTCAAGATCAGGGGATTAGAAAAGCTAAATAGGATAAATACATAGACCTAGATATCAAAAAATAATCTCATGTATGAAGCTTTATAGATGTTAAAAAATATCTAGCATTAAGAGAATATTGATGGTGATGTTATAGCAATTGACATGTAAATATATGGGCAAATCATGTGCATTATGCATCAAGATGGATTTATCACTACACTCATAAATCTCCTAAAACTATTGAGTATAATGCATAACAAAGATATCTCAAAGAACACCATGAATCTACTATATAACCTACTATAATGTGTGAAATGTGGCCAATAAAAGACAAAAAAATTGGTTTGGTATGTCAAGATGAAGAAGCCTAGGATGTTGACACATGAATTGATATTGAGGTTGTTAGTTATAGATCCCAAATGTTGTCTTTGATTTTGGTAGCATAGTTAATATGATTCCTATATCTACATAGGACTATATTGGATGACCAAATCTAATCTATAGCCTAGTAATTCTGAGCCTAGATAATTATAATAAGTTTGAGCCTATTGGTAAACTAGAAGATGTTGTGATCAAAGTTGTAGACTTGTCTCTACGAGGTTACTTTGAAGTCATCAACATGAAGACCAAAGTAACACATTACCATACCTTGATAGGTAATAAGTGGGCATATGATGGCTAAATGATGATCAATATAATGCACAATTAGATCAAGGTAAATCAAGGTGATAAATTTGTTGTCATTCCTCTCAACAGAGTGCATAATCCTTACATAATTCTAGTTGAACTAGACTCTCGATATGATGCATAAGAAACCATTTAGATAAAGGTGAATTTTGAGGAAAATACAAAATCCTTATGCATGGATGAATGAAACTTCCTATACCAACACACCAAACTTTAGATAAAATTACTACTTACTTAGCAACTTAATTCATCAGAACAATGGATGCCTAAACTAGTATCTACATAACTGGTACAAAACTAGTTTGTAATTGAAGAGTACATGTTTATATTTGAAAAATATCATAGTTTATCAAAATTTAATTTACTTTATCAAGATCATGATCACATTCAAGACTACATATATCCAACAAGGGAAGGCACTTTACCATGGGAAACGACTTCATCTATCAGTGGTGATTTAGATACCCACCTTCTCAATTGGGTCCGAGGTGATCATGAACTCCAATCAATGAGAATGGTTTTTGTACATGAGTGGAAACTTATTATATACTATGTAATAAAGGAAATCAATGATTTCATTATGTTATTACAAGTTCATATACTAACCATGATCTAATGGGTTAACACTCTAAATTATGCTCTAAAAGGATTTACTACAACATGGTGGGTAACTCATCATAATGACCAGCTTGAGTGGGATGATGCCTATGAGAGCATGATCAGTAAATTCTAATAATTCATTTGCACTAATTGTCCATTATTTTAAGAAAGGGAGTATCCAAAAATTCATATACATAAATGTGTTGATGTTTAGAATGAGGAATGTATGTCACCAAAATATTGGGTTCATATTTTCCACTATACACTTTCTCTTTTACCAACAACATGGTATATGCACCAAAAGCATGGAAGGGAAACCAATCATTAGGCACCAATGCAAAGTGATTTTATACAAACTTATGTGTTTGAATATGAAAAACCTTTGCTTCACAATTCACTAAAAAACTTAAGTACTTTTTATGCCATGGTTACATAGAAGACTTGTACACCACAACCAAATCCACTATCTAGAAGAATACAACCTTTAATTTTAATGAGGCATTATAAAGGTATAAATCTACTAAGAACGAATAACAAGCTCTGATGTAGCCATGTAACCACATACAAGATTAGGTAGAAGACATTGAGGATTTAGATTTTTATGGTGACCTAGATTTGAAGGATCTATTTGAGCCTGAGCGACCTGTAGAACCACTCAAGAACACTAGTGTATAACCCACTAAATAAGATTAGTTGTCCAATATCCAAATTATTGAATAGGAAGGGAAACAAAGGCTATATAAATTTGTTGATGAAGGAAAATTCAACATTTATAAATAACCCCTGAAAAAACATGTCAAAAACATTGAGATAGAGGAGGTCCCAAAATTGGTAAACATTGGCAACTATTATATAGAAGCTAAGATCTCTGAAGTGATGCTCTTCTAAGGGATAATCAATATGTTTTTTCCTCAAAATTATCAGAGGTTTGAGGTGATGACTGATATCTTGGAGATATTTATATTGAATTAAAAAATTTCACATGGCCTACAAATAAATGACCATACAAGCTCAATCTAAATAGGAAGCTAAAAGTAAAGGTTGAACTGGATAGAATGTAGGACATAGGAATCATCTATCTAGTATAAAAGGTATATTGGGTAAGCCCTATGTTAGTTCAGCCCAAGAAAATAAGATAAATTTGAGTATGTGGGGATTATCACATCTTGAATGATGCCTACATTAATGAGCCATTTCTAATTACATTCATAGACGAAGTTTTGGAGTCTGTTACAGGACATGAAGTCTATTATCTCACAGATGGTTTTAATGTATATCATCAAATAGTAATCATAGAAGAAGATAGAGCCAAAATTACTTTTTTAATAAAATGGGGTTATTTTGCATACAAGGTCATGCCTTTTGGCCTTAAGAATGCACCTACATTATTTTATCATGTAGTGGTTATAGCATTCAAGGATTTCATTCATGACTTCTTGGAATTTTACCTTGATGATTGGATCATCTTATCATTTTTCAAATAACATTTTTATAATCTACATTTAATGTTGGAATGATGTTGATCATTTTGCATTACTTTCGATCTAAAGAAATGTTTATTTTTTACACCATTTGGTGTGTTGATAGGACACATAGTATGCATCAAAGGCATTTTATAGATCAAGAAAAAATAGAGATAGTATTTAGTATGCCTTAACCTATTAGTTACACCAAAGTGCATTCTTTTTTGGGACATACAAGATACTATCATAAATTTATCAAAGGATATGCATCTATTTCATCTCCAATAGAAATTTTACTACATAAAAATTCAAAGTTTGTTTAGACTTTAAAATTCCAAGAAACCTTTGTCAAGCTAAAATATGACTAGTTACTATACCCATACTTATTTTTATAGACTGGAGAAAGCCTTTTCATGTACATGTAGATGCTTTAAGCATCATAGTTGGTGTTGTACTTGTACATCTAGGGGATGGTGTCCTTGACCACCATATTCATTTTGATATCCAAAAAATATCTAATGTAGAGAAAAACTACATAACCATTTAGTGAGAAGCATTGGCCATCATGTTCACACTTTAAAAATTACAACATTATCTACTTGTGACACCATTCAAAGTCTTCGCTAATCATCAAGACATATGATACCTTGTCAACAATATAATGCTATGAGGATGAATCTCTAAATGGCTAATGTTATTTTAAGATTTTTAATTATATATAAATGTAAATCAAAGAAGAGAGAATATAGGACCAAACCATCTTAGCTGCATACCAAATGGGTAAGAGATAGAAGAATTACAAGAAGACTTTCTTGACACTCATCATTTTCATGTCTCTATGATTCCTAATAATTTTAAAGCCATTTATAACTTACTCAAACAAAGAGTCTTCCCTATACACTTTTAAGAGTGAGATAAAAATTAGTTTGTGACTAGAGCACTACCATATACCATCACTAATGGGTTTTGTATCACTTGGGGAAGGATGAAGTTCTGAATAGGGTTGTTTTAGAACATGAATGACCTCAACTATTGGAGGAATCTCATTAAGGATTCACAGGAATAAATTTTGTATGAGAAGTTATTGCAATAAATCTATTATAGAGTGGATTATGATGGCCAAATTTGTTCCAAGATGCACACAGAGTTGTGTAGCACTACGATGTCTACCAACATATGGGTAAACCATTATAGAAAGATGAGATGAATTTTTAGCATCTATTAGTTGAGCAGCCTTTTGAGTAATGGGGCATTGAATTTATTAGACCTATTAACCCACCAATCAAGCTTAATAAAGTATAGTACATCATTACTATGATAGACTATTTTATAAAGTGGGTTGAAGCTGCTACAACACCTAGTTGTGGTATGAAGGATGCAAAAAAGTTTTTATAAGAAAATACTATTACAAGGTTTAGATGCCCTATAAAACTAGTTATCAATAGAGGAATGCATTTTATAAATAATACTAGCAAGGCTCTAACTAAAGAATTTATGATCTCTCATCACAAAAGCATTGTGTATCATCTATAGGCCAATGGCCAAGATAAAAGATATAATAAAGTATTGGGTATAATGTTTATATAAATATGTGATGTCAAGTGGGATGATTGGGAATATTGAATTCCTATGATCTTATGGGAATATCACACATTACAAAGTGGCTATAGGATTTACACCATTCTAGTTAGTGTATGGTCTAGAAACAATCATACCAATGGAATACATAGTACCCAACCTACATATTACCATGGTAATGTGACTCAAAGATCATGAGTATTTTACTAAATAACTACTTAAACTAAATTACATGGATGATTTTAGATGTAGATCAACCTGGATGTAGGCAGTGCACAAGCAAATCCAAAAAGCATGGCATAATAAAAACTTACACCAAAAATAATTTCAAAAAGATCAACCAGTATTATTATATGATATTCATTTTAGAGCATTCCTAGTCAAGTTACAAATACAATGGAAAGGGCCCTACATTATACATGACCTAACACAGTAAGGAACTATGGTTTTATGATATCTTTAGGGAAACATGTTACTAGGGTAGGTAAATGGTTGTAGGCTTAATCCCTATTTCCAATAGTCTATTGATCTCTTCTTGTAAGTTGATTTGGTGCTAAGTAGCACCATGTAGATTAGAATTTCCCTATTTTTACATGTTTTGTGCATGTTTATTTTATATTTTGTTTATTTTTAGATGATCTTAGTAATAACAAGTGTGAATTACAAATACCAAGCATCGTATATAAAAAACATGTACTAGAGGATCCACGTGTGCCACCAAAAAATAAAAAAAGGAGCAACTAAAAAATATTAAGTCTAAAAAAGGTATAGAAACATCACATCAATAAGATGTCCTTTGGATAATGGGCATCTAGCAAAAGTAAATTTTATATCCAAGGGTTGATAGATGTGATCTTCAACAAATCAATTGCTTATCAACATCAGTTGCTCATACCCCTGTACAGACACTAAAGAACATAAAAACATAAATCCATACATTCACCAATGACTAAATGCTTTAATGTCTATATTAGATATTGATTTACCACATCCACAAATGCATTCAATATGAGTGGACAATTAAGATAGTTTTAATGTGGACCCTAATAGGCATGAATTTTATATAATCCAAGTTTGAATACCAAGTCATCATTTCATCCTTGAGCATAATTTTCACAACCTACAACTATTAAGAGCTAAGCTATTTTCTTACACAAAGAATAGAGATAATTTCAATTTTGTCCTTAGTGTAGAAATAGACACCTCACTAATAATTAGGACTCTCACTAATGCATAAAAATAAGCCACATATATTGATATGGTACTCCAACAAATAAGGTAAAGTGATCAAGAACCATTCAACTTCCTCTACCAAGCTGAGTAGAAGTTATTCTACCCCAATCCTATTGATGTTGTGCAACCACTCATCATCATAGTTCCCCACTGATTCCAAAATATAAAAATTGAGTGCCTACTAATATTACCTACATTTAGTGACCTCAAAGAGATCATGTAAGTATTTATCAGGTGATAGAATGAGGGTAACATTTATTTAGGTCTAGATGAGACTATGGTAATCAACACACAAGCCATCGCCCAAACATTGGGCATGTTTACATGGGGAGATTCTTTGTTCCCATATAAGATGAAAATGCCAGCCATTTTATTAGAAGTCTAAGATATATATGTCTATGACAATATAGGGATTACTATTGATGAGATACTATATGAGCTAGTGCACATACTTATGGAATTCATAACTAGATTATATTAGTAGCTGACCAAGTCTGCCAAGCAAATACGAAAGTGATTTATGGACATCGCCCACTGCATGATCTACTATAATGAATAGTTTAATTAGATAGAATACTTTATGTAGGAGTTGATCATAAATATTGAGAAATGTCACACCTCCCCTAAGGAAACATTTCAATATCAATTATTGATCTTCCTTCTCTATTTCAAGTAATGGAAGTCACTAGAGGGAGAAGTCATCTGAATATAGAATATTGGCTGGCACAATAGCTCCAAAATTTAGTCTAGATGTAGGATCATGGAGCTCTTGCACATGAGCTCAAGTTCAAATATTAGTGGTAGGAGTGTTTGGACCTCATCACCACACATCCTCAAGTGCCAACTAATGTTATGTAATACTTGGCTCAACACATCACAGTCACCCTACTACCTAAAGGAGTTTTTATCACCATCCATGAGTTACCATGATCAACTTTCCTAGTGTTTCCATTCTTCATCATAATGGATATGAAATAAGCTAAATTGTCTTAAAAAATAATTTATATCCAAGAGTGTGACCCCCTTGCAATCCATATCACTTAGTGTAGATATTAATACCATATAATAACCAAAACTAGCAACCAACTTGTAGAAACATAAGGGAAAGTGTAAAGTATACCCTCATTTATCATCTCCTCCTCTAAATTGAATGACACATAATATTGTAACCTATAAGGATGATCTGAAGGTGACATAGATTATGAGTTCATATGACCTCATCTAGATGGGCAAAAATAAGTAGGAAGTCTACTAGGTCATGATGAAAGACATGGTTGGAGACTATTATGAGAAAGAGGAGGAAAAAGAATTCTTATTTTGGAAGGTGGTGTGCATAGTGCATGTCTAAAATTAGGTTCCCCCTAAACTATGGGTGGAACTACCATCCTACCCACATTCCATAATTTTGGACATAGCTTGAGAAGAAGTGGAACAAGTCCAATGTAGAATGGACTTGTTCTAGCCACAACCTACACCAACCTTCACAACTAAAGACATCTTTGAAACTCTCCTAGAGATCCTACCTCAATAAATAATGTGTAGGCTGAGAATAATATAGGAGTCCAAAGTCTCCCCTACCTTGGAAGAGTGCATGTTTAGATGAATAACCACTATGTAAGAAGCACAAATTTCCCCTATAGCTTTTGCACCACCACCTAAATTCATATTGGTCATGATCAGGAGAAGGAAGGTACATGTTTTAAGCTTAAAGGTGTGACTAGTTGATTCACCACCATCATTATAGGCTCAATATTTTGAGGACATTACATATAAGTAGCTAATAATAGAATATCAACAGGCCACTAGGGAATAAGTTGATCATGTAGTCAAACACCATCTAAAGAAGGAAGAAAAGAAGAGAAATAAATAATAATCATAAAAAAAACATGAAACACAATAAGCCAAAGAAGTTGAGGCCACACAATGGGCCAAGGATGCAGAGGTGGACAATTAAAATGGCATGGATGTGTCCAAGTAAGCATAATAAGTAGATGGCATAATAAATAAACCATAAGAAGAAAGATAAAAGAAAGAAAAAGAAGAATAAGAAAAGAGAAAATATGGCACAATAGTCTAGGCATAATATTAGGTAGAGGAAGCTACCAAAAAGAATAATGAGGAGGAGGATGAAGCCTTATGGAAACAACAAGCATAGGCACACACTTAGACACAAGGACATGCATAGACCCAAATTATGCAAGAGCAAGCAAAGGTTATGGCCCTAGTAATAGAAGAGAAGATAAATGAGGAAGAAGTAGAGAAAAATAAGAAAGAGGAAGAAGAAGAAGAAGAGAAAAATAAAAAAGAGGAAGAAAAAAGGAAGCGAGAGGAAGAGGATGAGAAAAAGAAATAAGAGGAAGAGAAAAAAAAGAGAGAGGAAGAGGATGAGAAAAAAAGGGAAGAAGAATAAAAAAAGAAGAAATGGGAGGAGGAAGAGGAGGAGGAAGAGGAATCCAAATGTAAGATGGTTGAATATATTATACAATAAAGTAAGATGGTATCAGAGACCACAACATAGAAGCAAACACCAATAAACATGCAATTAGAATCATAGTAACCTGAATTACTGTGAGGATGTGTCTAGATTTAGGAAATTTCCATAGTCACTACTCAATGCACTACCTTCTCCCTTAAACTTACTTCTATGCCACACCTAGACCTTGAAATATCTACAAGCACACTAGCTACACTCCCAGTCAAGCAAGAGGCTTCACTTGATGTCTCTTGATTGCCTTTGAAGAAATAATTAGAGGGTGACATATCTTTTCAAGTGTTAAACACGTATAAGGTTTACTCTATAAAATGAGAATGGGATCAGTTTAAGGCAAAGAATGTGGAGCTCAAGGATCATACACATGAAGTGGTGATTATTATTGAAGACACTTTCCTAGATTTGGACTCTCAAGTAATCAAGGACCAAGTAATGTTTGGCCACCATAAGCTCAAGACATTGGTCTCTGAACTCACAAAGGACTGGTGCATAGCCTAGTAACTTTGCATAGTTAGGATATTGGGCCAAATTATGAAGACTAAGGTCACTATTTTGATTATTCTATTGGAGGATTATCATAACATGATTGATATTTCTTTACTCCAAGCTCATCAGGTTGCACAAATCCTTATAGACTAGAAGCAGTAACTTGACAACTCTCATGTTAGTTCTAGTGTATAATTCACTACAAATATAATGGACAAGACAAACATGCATATTAAATATAAAATGATAGACAAAAATGACATTTATATCTAGGAATTATTTAATTCTAGGGATAATGTGTGTGATCGATTGATAGCATGACCTATGATGTATTTCATTTGTAGGTCTCTAGGCTAAACACCACGTAGAAAAGTTAGAGTAGCTTAGCAATGAAATTTAGATGAAGTTAAATAATTTAAGGGAAGCCATGAGTACCACTAAGGACTCAAACCTAAAATAAATTATTAGATATCATTCACCAATGTGCATCCTCATCTATGTGGTCCAAGAAGTGATTCTTAACTAGCACACCTATAAAAGTCAACTAACTCCATTTTATAGTGAGGTGGCCCAGATTATTAATGTTCCAATTTTCAAGCCACCATCCAAGCTCCAATAATTCATTACATAGTGCAAGTCTACATAGGCTAGGGTAAGGGATCCTACTAGTAAGTCCTGTTCCACAATAATTCCACCTCCTAGTTGAGTACTGTACAAGGTGTAATTTTTGAAAATTTTGTAAACATGTTTTGTATTGGGAATGACTAGTGGGACAAGTAGGGCCAAGATGGTTAAAAAATCATAAAGGGTGGCCACATACTTATGCTATCCTATTTAAAACTTGAAAGGGGGATAGGTTATTATGCTACTTAGTTGAAATCCCAAAAGGGTGGGTAACTAGTACACAATAGGTGAAAACTAGAAATGGTTCCTTGAGTGATTACTATGACTCTTACTAGTCTACCAATTTTTTTAGATTCTACATTAAGTATATTATTATATTAACTTGTAATGTTGTCTCATGATGAGATAACATTTTAAGTCTTGAAAACTGTTAGGAGAAGAAAATGGATAAGTGAAGCCTCATAGGATATTCTTTGGATATTTGTGTGTTATGTAATTACTTTTTAGATATATGTATTTTTTATTATATTCCATGAATTATAAAAGGATAAGAATATGAATAATGAATTCTTTTTTTTCCATAGTATGAGAATAATGTGAATAGATAGGGACTATAAATGACTATATATGTGTATGTTTGCATGAAGAAGAGGAGGAACTTTTGTAGAGAACAATATAGACTATGTGGTTATAGTTACCTCTTATATTTATTATGGTTGTTACTTTCATGTGATACCATGTTAATTTTAGTCTTAATTCCATCTAATTTACTCTAAATTCTCTATGTACTATCATGAAGTATTGGTTAATTTTAATTCCTTCCTATTGTACAATAATTCATATCTATCATGCTTCTATTAAATATGAATTCTTTTCACTATTTTGTGTACTTAAGAAAACTTAGATATCCTCATATTTTACATGTTATATTGTATCAATAACCTCTGCTAATAGTCCTTGAACACACCTTGAGCATACACACTTGTTTATCAATAATAAATGTCTCATAAGAAGCATAGATAGAGACATCCTAATCCATAATGCCCTAGAATAATGTGAAATTAGTAGTTGCACATATTTCCTCTATTACTTCCTTGATCCTCTTATAGTTATAGGATTGATTTTTATTCTTTTTCTTCTTCTTAGGTTTTTTGAGAAACAACTTGCTCATCCACTAAAACATTCTCTGTCACTTCTAATGTTAAATTGACAATACATAGAGACAACATACATTCATGGCATACCTATTCAATTGAACAAATAACCTCATCACTAGGCATTAAAAATTGATGTTATTTGCATGAAACCTAATCAATAATAATAGGATATTCACTTGGATCCATACATACTTCATAACTAGCCTCAACTAGCACCTTGTTCTTCTCTTTGAGCTTGGTCTCTTCATTCACAAGATGAGTAGACAATGAGAGATCTAGCCACTCTTCAACCTTTTTAGCATTATTTACCACAATAAATAGACCACTTGGACTTTTAGACTCATAATGACTCAAAATTTCCACTTTTGTTTTCCATGAGTTAACTAACCTTCTTCCATACACTTTAGGAGCCTGAAAGAACTTGTTTTGACTAGATAACCTTTGACTGTAGAACCTAGAAATGTGACCAATATTCTCATAGTTGTAACAAACCACTCTTTTTGAAATAAAATCAACTTGCATTAATTTATTTAGACAATTTTCTAGAAAGTGTCCCACATTATGATAGTTAAATAACTCAACCTTGCTAACACCATTTAACTATTAATTCCACTCATTCTTAGTAGGTCTTCTACACTATCTATCCCTATGACCAAATTAATTGCAAGTGTAATAATAACCATTAAATTTAGCATATCTCATGGCATTTGGTTATTTGATCTAGTTTGTCTTCATTCTATGACTAATTGTTGACCTTTAAGGTCTAATTGTCCTTATTCTCATTAGTCTTCACCTTGTCTTGAGTTTTAATCTTTTGTTCTTCTTTGTAACCAAGTCTAATTCTATCACTAGCATGCTTTTGACTATTTAAAATGTTGTATAGATCACTTGAGATATTTTCAAACTTCACAAATAAATTCACCTTACTATATGTCTTCTCTTACTCATCTTTCAATTACTCAATTTCAATCACATACCTTGAACACTCATCTTCTTTAGCTTTCACGCTTGTAGATAGGATTTCCAATTAACAACTAACATACTTGACTATACATTCATGATCCTTGGTGTATTCATTAATTATTACCTCTAACACATTGAATTATTCCTCATATTATTTGATTTAAGACTTCATCTTCTTGTTAATCTTCTTCTCAATCTTTAGTTCTTTAAGAACATTCCTCAATTTAGTCTCACAATCTTCCTTATCTTCTTCATTATCTGTATCACTCCAAGTAGACTCTTTTTAATATAATAAACTTCTTTCTTCTACCATGAAAAGGGATTCATCTTCAATATGACCATCATATAAAATAATTAAACTCAAAATCACTATCTTCACTATCATTTGATGAGCTGTAATCTTCATTGGTGTAGAGACTCTTCTTGTCCTTGAAAGACTTCTTATTGTCATTATAATTTTTGAATCCTCTCTTCCTCTTATCAGACCTGAATGTCTTCTTGCCTTCATCTTGGCCTTGAACATTCTCTTCATCATAATTATTATTATGCTTATGAGGTCACTTTTTATCAAAGTGTTGTTCTTTTACACAATTGAAACATTTGAAGGGTAGTTTAACCTTATACTTACCTTAGTGTGTTTTCAATTTACTTGTAAACAAATATATTAGTTCATCATCAAATATCTCATTATATTTGAATTTCTTACCTTAGTTTTCTTATTCTTAGGATTCATTTTTGACTTGAATGTTTCTTCTTTCTTTGGTGGTTTGTCCTCATTGACTCTAATCTATAGGTAGTAAGGATACCATGTAATTCATCCATCTTCATTTAAGTAATATATTGAATTTCTTATACAACAAACACTTTTGAATCAAAATTGAGGGAGTGAGATCCTAATACCTTTTGTACTATATTATATTCTTCAATATTATCTTCAAGACCTCTAATAATGTTCATAATCTCATCAACTCTCTATAGAAAGGATGCCAAAAAATATTCTTCCTTCATCTTGAGACTCCCAAATTGTCTTCAGTGAGTCTAAAAATTGGATAACTTGACCTTTGAATCCCATTCAT
The DNA here is from genome assembly GCA_037957365.1 of Torreya grandis. Lineage (NCBI taxonomy): Eukaryota > Viridiplantae > Streptophyta > Pinopsida > Cupressales > Taxaceae > Torreya > Torreya grandis. The sequence continues at coordinate 522,502 of JARHVA010007295.1, read as the reverse complement.
AAATTATATGCAATTTTTCCCATATCTCTTTGGTAAATTTACAATGGATTACCCTGGTGAGCTTAGTCTGTAAAAGACTAGAAGTGATGGAATTCATTGCCTTATAATTTATCTCACATAGCTTCTTGTTTACAACACTAGTTAGAGGACTAGGGGGTGAGGAATAACCATATAAAATAGATTTATAAATGTCAAACCCTAGTGACATCATGTAGGTCTTCATCCTCACACTCCAAAAATAATCATTGGACCCATTGAACGTTGGTTCTTACATAATAGAAAATCCTCCTTGAATTTGGTGACTACCCATATTGTATTGTGGTCACCTTCAAGTTGTTAATCCTTCACCAAAGAACTTACTCTAATACCAATTTTTAGAGGTAAAATCACTAAGAGGGGGGTGAATCATTGATACAAGATAACTCAATTCAATTCCAAATAATTTAAACCCTTAATCATTCAACACATACATTCATGATGCATACACATCATTCATAGTAATGAATAAGAAAGGTAATGAAAGATAAAACACAAAACACATGGATTATGTGGGAAACCCTCATGGGTGATAAAACCCACTCTCAATCCTAAAAACACATGGACTAATTGTCCTATAAGATGATCACAAACATGAGACCTTTAGTGAAGCACCTACTTCACAAAGAGTACCAACCCTTAAGGATAAAAAAACACCTCTTACCCTAGATGTTGATCACCCACAAAAAAACTTGTGAAATTAACATCTCATAATATATTATTTCTACCAATCTAGTGGAGATATAATGAATATAATATCTCTTCAAACCTACACACTCTCTCTAGCCTTCACACCCTCTCAATACATCTAAAACCACCTTTTGGATCACTCTAAACTTCTCTACACATAACAAATCATAAAACCTACAACTCTATCAAAATATCAAAAACATTACCAAATTCTCATACACACATACCTCACACTCATTTGATCCTCAATCCATCACCAAGCTCACACAATCTTCACCTTTTCTTCATTCACACTAAAAACTCTCTATAATTCACTCATCCTCAATCTTCAATCCTACATGATCACTATTATGACATTAATATTATGACTTATGTGTAATATCAACAATATTCAACCTACTCTACTCTTCAATCCATTCACTAGGCACAGTCACTCTCATCTTCCTTCACCTCTCAACTCTATAAACCACCACCTTTGATTTTACTCTTTATAGAGCCTTCATGAATATCATCTTCTTGGTTAGACATTAGACATGCCTTAATGATTAAATATTATATCACATTAAGACATATCTCAATATAACCCTCAAAGGTTGACCATATCATTCATGGGTCACCCTCAAGTAGTTATACCTTTCAAATAGGCCTTAGTAGCCCTTATAGGTCTCATGGGGACCTATTCACCAGTTTAACACTTCATCGATAAAATTATAAACACAAGACCACTTAAAAATGCATAGTTTCACTCCTCATGACCTTTAATATACCTTCAAGAGATTACATCCATCATTACACTCCTCTGTATATGCACAATCTACTTAAACATTATTCTTGTATATAAGAACACTATGAATCAACAAATAGTCAACTTATAGTCATTTTTTCATATTGAAGATAGATTTTTTAAACCTCCAAAATCCACATATATGGTTCTCATAGAGTATAAAACAATCCCCAATATATAGTTTACCTTGAAACATCAAAACACCATCAATACAAACACAAACATCCTTCTTGGGTCACTTATAGAAGATGGTCAAACCCATAGTCAAATTTTGAGTTTAATAAATACAATTATATAGATATTAAAACATCATAATAATTTTTTTTGGATTCCTTTACAAATTTATTTTTTAATCCATCAATAAATTCCTCCATATGCTCAAGATATAGCAAAATAATCAACATTGGTTTTCCTTTGTTAATTTAAAAATTCAAATTCTAATAGTCAATATTTAATGAAAAATCTATGGACACATGTATTCATCTCATTAATCATATAAATTTGATAAAATTCCTTCTTAAAATCTCCTCAAGAGTCTCCTAACCTTTACTTTCAACATTGGATGTTGATCTTTGATCCAAGCTTCTGAGATTGTGACATTTGGCAGCCCTATGTGCCTTCTATGTACCATGTTATCAGTCTCCATTTACTTAATGCTCTTACACCACTTAGAAGACCCACATGAATTTTATGTACCTTTATATTAGTATATATTTATTTAATTCTCCTATTCCACTTGGCAACCCTATGTGTAATCTATACTTATTAAACTCAATTCACATCATCGATCTTTATCTACATGGTTGAACATGCACTGTTGATATTTAAGTGGCATGATGAAATTCTCACCATTTATATTATACCAATTCATAATGTTTATGACACATGGCACCATCATATTAAATCTTATGTTCCTTTTATTTATTGACCTCATGTTCACAATTAGATCTTCATCTATATGATTAAACGTTCATCATTAGATCTTCATCTACATGATCACTAGTGTGCCATTCATCCTTAATCTGATCAAATGAGGTTTTGACACTTGGTATCCTTGAATTATCTATATGATCACCCACATGTCATTATATCTCCATCTACATGATTTAACTCTCAACATATATTTTTGATATTATAAATTTGGCTAAGTATGGAAACTAGTGAAATCTGCCTAAAAGACCAACTTTGCACTGCCATAACTTTTTCTATACATCATGTCAAGACCTGAAACTTAGACAAAAAAAATATCCTATTATAGATAAATCCATCCATATACAAAAATACTCCTAATACCTTCACATGTGTAAATGTTGATGTCATTAATCTACTTACTCAGCCTTATCTAACTACTCCTGAGACCTTTCCATTTGTTCAAACCTTTGATATTATCTATCAATATTTACATAGCCACATTAAAATGGGATAGGCTAACTATCCTGAATGCAATAATTTTATTCTCTATTAATATATTGGTCAAGTCCTTCACCTTATTATATGAAACCCTACCATAATTTTACTTGGTTCACATCCAAGGTACCAAGTTTGTTCATCATTCCTTGCTTGGACATTTTTTTATTTCAAAGAGATGAATACATCATACATATTAGTATCAAAATTATTGACCATATCCCCTAGGATAGATAATACAAAATACTCCTCTATGGTCTTATTCTTCTACTTCAGCCCCTTAATAGTAGTTTGGAGCATTCAACTTAGAGCTTTTTTGAATGTGCTTGAGCTGATTCCAAGACATATTCTTCAAATATAAGATCCTCACCTAGTATCTATCTTTTCTACTAAGTCAAATTAGTCAAAGGTTATACTTTCTAATATGTCATCTCCTCACTCACTAGCTTGTATGACTATTTTTCTAGTTAGCTTTTGTAATCTAATAGTTCCTAGGTCAAACCTAACTCTAACTAAAGATTGGGTCACTTATGAGATAGGTGTATCTACTTCTAACTGGGCTGGTGACTAGATTGGATTGGCCAATTTTTTTGCCTCCTCTTAAAAATCAATAATACATGGTTTTAGTTCTTATTGCACAAGGATATTAGTAGTATTAACCAAGGACCATGGGTGATAAGTGGGTATATTTTCTACTCTTAGTTCATAAATGAACCACTCAGGGATAAGTGGCCCATATAAAATATTTTCCTCACTAAAGAGGTTAAATTCACTCAAAGGAAGATTGATGATTGCCTTTGGTTTCTTAACCTTTGATATAATGGAAGTCTTAGCTTTCCTTTTTAGAGTATAAATAGGTACCAAGTCTAAAGACTTCCCTTTATCTTGTTTGACTTCTTCAACCTTTTCTTTTGCCTCTAAATATAACTCATACAACATGAATAACATCTTTAATTCATCTTATATAGACTCATTAGGATTAAGGGTTATAATATGAAATTCTTCTTGATGTAATTCTTATTTTATTGCCTTAGAAGACTCAAGAGCTGATGAACTAAGGGAAATCTCATCTGGTCTTCTTTCCTTAGGCCTGATATCTTAAGGTTTATGCTTTATCTTAACTTTTATTATTCGGATCTTAGAAGATTCACCACTTATCAAATGGTACTACCTAGGGCCTAACTGCCATCTATCATCTACCTTCTGATCTTTGGATAATCTAAACTTACATCTAATATTGTACTCTTTCAATCTCCTAGTTACTTCAAAGTAGGAGGATAACTTGGTGTATACAAGGTCAAATATACCTTTGATTTTTAGTTTTTCTTTAACTCTTCTATAAGGGTCACAATATCTAAGTTCATCTATTTGTAAATTGAAATATAGTTTATGTTTTGATACATCCTTAATGTGATCACACTCTCTGAAGGTAGTCTTGCCAATTATCATAGGGAAGCTATGATGAAGTCCCTTTATTTTTGTTTTGTAAAGGACATCTACACCATGGAAGAATTAATAGTTCACTTCTTACTCTGCTAGCTTATCGAAAACAAGGATTAACAAATTGAGAGGAGAATCTTGAGTTCTCTCAATCCTTATAATAGTATAATCTAGGTACAACCATATATCCCCTATTGTTTCAACATATTTCTTGATCAATGGACTAATTCTCATCATAGGGATAATAGCTATGGCTTCACTTAATTCTGGATAGACACAATCATAGATAAATTGAATGTGGTCCCTATACTTATAGAAGTGTAATTTAGAATAGTATTGGGAAATAGTCTGGGTGCCATTTGGAGACCATTCCCTCTAATTGGGAATCTTTATAATTGTACACAAGCCATCTAATAGATATGACATCATATAAAACTAAGTCTTCTTCTTATGCCTGATTACATATGTTATTTTTCTCAAGGAGATACTAATTATCTCACCCATTGGAGGGAACAATACCCTTCTAACAATGAAATACACCATGGGAACCCATATTAGATCTACACATGCTTTGGTTTCACATCCATACAATTTTTTTAAAAATTATCATTATCATCCTCATCCCTAGTCTAAATTGTATTATTGGGATGTTCTTATTAAGATCAACAAAGACTTGGTTACTAAATTCTAACCACATAGTTAGAGTATCCAACATATGGTGCTCTTTAGCCCATGAGTTAATTGAAGCTAATTCAATATAGGGTTTAGGGAGATTGTAATAGGACTCAAAGTAAATTGGGGAAATGTAAGAAACTTTCCTTTGGTTATGTTCATTGATTAGCATACCCTTATTTATCTTAGATTCCTTAAAAATGGGACCAAGAACATCAATGTAATGAAGTACCTCAGGTTTTCCAACTACATAGTGGATTCTAGTCATATGGATTGTTATGATGTCATCATAGAGACTCTTTACAGAGAGAATATTTTCCTCTTCTTTGGTAATCATTGGATGGTTTTCAATTGTCCAAAACAATTTAGAACAATTTGTATCCCCTATGTTCAAAGTAGCTGCTATAAACATTATATCTTTAAACACATGACCTTTTGCATCTGATGTCAAATATATCTCCACATATTGATTTGAAACATGATTATGGGTCACTATTGCAATGATCTTGATCAAATTATCCAATTGGGGATGATAATCCAACTATTTCATCTCAATTATAGTGATTCTATGGATAATTTAAGGCAATCCATACACTTTAGGTCTTTTAAAGGTTTATGAAAGGTTTAATGGTGGAAACTAGTTTGAATGATGAGATTTTATGAATTAGATTACATTTAATTTTCACATTTATACCTTTCATGTGTTAGGCCCATAAGAAATCCAAATGTGACATGTTTTTCCTATGTGGTAATGCCATGTCATGATGCCAATTTATTTAAAATGTGACTTTTGTGCCATTTGGAACTTCTTAGCATTGGCTTTTATTACATGTCATTGATTAAGACCTCTGAGATCATGCCACTTGTGAACTTTGTGGGATTTTTGTGTACCTCATAATCATTCTCCATCATTTGAACACCTTTTTGACACATTGTATCTTCTCATTCAATCTGGGTTCTTGACTTCTTGACCTACTCTAAACCATTGATCTTGATCTAATCAATTAAACACTGTTGATTGATCTCCATATAATTTTTCATGGTTGTGACATGTGTCACTATCATCTTCGATCTAGGCCCTTTCAAAATTCCACCTTAATTCACACAATTGATCTAATAGATGTATGCTTGAATGTAGATCATTAATTCCTTGAACACTTTTTGAGATTATGACATTTGTCCTTCTCATATCCCTTTTTAGCATCCTTGACTTGTTGACCTTGATCACCATTAGATCCATTGTTTTTTTTCCAAGATCATGACACTTGTTGGTCTCACATCCCTTCATAGGACCTTTGATGCTTTGATTCCTTTCTCATCATTAGATCTCCATTACACTATTAACATGTATCATTGATCAATTCCTTAGACTTATTTACTTTCATCTTTGCTCATAGATAATTTATCTTTAATTCTATCTTCAAGATCTTTCCATTTGGCATCTATACATTAATCTGTTCCTATGGATATAAAATTAAATACATAAGCTCTCAGGATATATGTATATACTTAGTATAATATTATAGACTAAGGTATTAGTTTTGCTAATAAAAATGATTGGGATTTAGGCTAAATTTTAAATTAAGTCTAAGATATTCAAATTTTCCCACATGAATATGATCTGCATCAATTTGAATCTACTTCAAAGGGACTTAGGTTAAAGCATTTTAGACTAAGGTTTTTAACACTATTTAGACAGATTGAATTAATTAACCAAAGACCAAAGGTTTAGTAGAAAGGGTTAAATTATAATTTAAATCATAAAACCATGAATACTGTTCATTCAAATGGGACTTCATTAAACTTGCAACATGGACACACAAAAGTCAAATGTTAGTAACATTAGATAAAGCCAAATGAAGATCACATGCTAACATGCCAATTTTAAATAATGAAATATAATCAAATGGGATGTTCAATTTATAGTATAATTATCATGATATGAACTAGGGTCCTCATTTTAAAAAATGGGGTTATGTTAACCTCAATAAATGGTGACTTCTAGGGGAAACATTGTAAAATGTTAGAACTCAAATACTCTTGGTTTGAACTAATAACTAGACTACTCATTACACATGATCAAGTGCAATCATTAAGATCAGTTCTTGATTAAAAAATTCTTATAAATGCAAAATTAGGCTCAAAAATCAAATCTTAGTCATGTTGTGTGTGTGTTTTGATTCCTTGCCATGGGATTTAGAGAACAACTTCCAAACTTCATGACCTTAATCAGTAACATTGACTTATAACATATTTAGATGTTTATTAAGAATCATGTTTTATGAAAAGGGGAGGCTTGGGAATTGATCTAATACCAGCCAAACATCCATATACCTTATAGAGATACCTTTGGCTCCACTCTAGGCTATGCTCCAATTTCAACCATGTAAGGATCTTATTTTTTTGGATTTTTCAAATATATTTTGATTTCCAAAAAAGGTTGGGAACTAGAATTACCTAGGTTTTAATAATTTTTTCAAATGTTTGATCTTTAGATAATCATCCTTGGTCATAAACTTCATCCCAGTAAATAATGTTCTTTAAGTGCTAACATGAATTTTATCTAATAATTTGAAATTTTGCTCAACATATGCAATCCCTATTATAATCAAACATAGATCAAAATAAGGTGTAAGATTTTAAGGAATAACAAACCTAGGTATCAATCCTTCACTAATGTCTAATAACTATAACATTAATCTCAAATTTGCAAATTCCATGATCAACCAATATTTGAGAGTCATACTGACATTCTTGATTTGAGAAGTTCATTTTAAGCATTTAGAAGAATTAGAGCTTGAAAACTATCTTGAAAAAGACTATTGAAATCAGGGAACAAAACACAGAAAAGGAAACACACAAAAAACAAAGAATAAGCAAACAAATATTTACAAGCACTATGTACAAATAAGGGATTAAAAAAGAAACTAATCTAAGCCTACCTACTCTAACTCTAACTAAACTTAAAAATTACTCCATGAATACGTGTGGTCGAATAATAAATAAGTAGTGCTTGAGGTATTTCCCATTCATTGGCAAAGTAAACTCTACTCCTTGGAAGTATTTCATCTTGAAGGTGTTATCTCCTAATGTTTCAATAATCTGATAAGGACCAATCCATAAGGGAGTGAATTTACCATGTTTTCCTTTTGGCTCTGAGGCTTTGTCCTAAAGGAGTAGTAGGTTTCCTTGCCTGAACACCTTAATATTTGAATTCTTGTCAAACCATATTTTGACTATGGTTTGATGTCTACTGAAGTTTAAAAATGCCTCTTCCCTTGCATCCTCCACTTGCATGATGTCAAGTAGCCTTGAATTATAATATTCTTGATCTTCTTCCATGTACTCCTGCACAAACTTATAGGTTGGTAGTTTGAGAGTAATGGGAAATATAAGATCTTGACCATATATTAGTAGAAATGGTGATGATTTAAAATATTTATTTACTCTAGTTATTTCTACCTAAAGAGCATATTTAAGTAATTTATGCCATTTTACCTGATTATTATGTTGTATAATTTTGCATGGATTTCATTAAATTTTTATTAGCTGACTCTAAGACTCCATTACCTTGAGGGTAATTGTTGTCACTTAAACTTTCACCCAATGAAGATATGATACAAGCTTCTCCTCTTTCAAGTGAAATTATAGAACCACCTCAGGGATGTAGGTATCCCTATTAGGAGGTGGATATCTAGATTAGGGGATATTTCCCCTTGATGCATCACTAAAGCTAATATTCCTACTACTAATACTTGGGGGGATGAAAAGGGTTAAGGATGATTGAAAGTAAACCTACTCTATGAGAGGTGATATACCAAATGTTTTCTCTACTCACACTCTTTGGAATGCACTTTTAACCAAGAGAAGCCTAACATACACTCCATCCAATGATAGCCTTCTCTCTTGCATTAATGTTTTAACATGGGATCCTCAAATTGGCTTAGGCTAGGAAGACTTAGACAATATGCATTCTAAGACACACCATTGAATGAGCTATTCACCAAATATGCAACTCTATTTGACACTTCTTGTTGACCTTTAAAGAGAAGTCCTTGAAATCACAAGGTACTAATAAAGTTGACATGTGAAGGTAAACTAATATACACTTGCAGAAGATCACAACCATAACATACACTGAGAGAATTCTTGAATGAGGTAAAAACTAGCTATATTTATTGATTCAAGGAAAAAAATTGGTACGGATTCACCATACCCAAGTGGAGAGATCCATATAATGGCCAAGAAGGCTCAATTTATAGAAGAAATGGGAAGAGATAGAGAAGGGGAGTCCAAGAGTCACTTGGACATGTGTCAACTTTCCCAAATTAGTTAAAAATCTATGAGAGAGAGGGATGGGGTGAGATATGTAGTGCTAGGAGTTAAAAATGTCATTTGGAATCATTTATGACTTACAAAATGCCTTAAAAACTCCTTTCCATGAAAAAAAAACTACCCTTGATAATTGGTTCTCATTAGGAGGTATTACTAGCAGGTTCTTACATGCATTAGAGAGGATCTTGATCATCCCTATCATTTTGGCCATGCACCATCATCCAAGATAGTCCCAAAATAGCCCTTTTCTATACACCTCTCACAATTGGCACCTAAAACCTCTTCAAACCTAAAATATGATCCATAAAATAATATAAATAACATGTTTTCCAAGTTTCCATGGCATCAGTTACAAGAAACAAGTCTTAAAAGGCTTTCCAAATGAATATTTGCCATTTTCTCCGAGTCTTCCATAGCTGGCTCACTGGAATGGCTAAAAGGAGATAGCTAATAGGCACACTTATGAGTTGAGATACCTGATATAATGACCATTAGGACTTATAAAAAGTCCTAATCTTCTCTCCAAAGCTGATTTGGTCTCTTGGAAGTTCACCATGCTTGCACAACACAGAAAAAAGTAAAAAACAACCCTATTTTACCCTATTTTGTATAGGTATATACACCTAAGTCACATGTGTATAATATTTGGAGAGTACTCTATATCATCCAAGTGAATTCATAGCATCTCCATTGTATTGGATGCTCAACTTGCTTCATCTTTCCAATTGGGTCTATGAGGAGGGTTTACAAGGGTTTTAAGATCTTAACCTTTGTTCATAAAGTTATGACATTAGAAAATATTACAAATTACAATTATCTATTATTAATTACCATCTACATCATCCCAAAATATCTCAACCTACCATGCAAAGGATTATGAAATATGTGAGCAACTCAAGTTGGTCATTTAAGCCATTTCTTGCTTTCTATGAGGGTTTGATCACTTTTTAGGCCTAAGGTGAGTTCTAGGGAATATTTTCTACCAACCAAGAGTTTTATCACCTATATATATATCCTATTAACATCCTAAAACTACTTATATATATCATTAATAACTAGAAACAAGAATGGTTACTATTCAGGATTAGGCTTAGACCTTGTACACAGAGTCTGCCTACAACCTTGGGTTTGAAAAATCTTCTCTAATGATTTTATATCCTTGTATATATTAGAAACCAAAAATATTATTTTCCACACATGTAACAATACATTAGAGGACTTCCTAAAATCTAGAACTAAGAATGACCCTCTATTTGGTTTTAGACCCATTGCTTGCATAACTGGCTACACCTGCAAACCTAGTAGCTCCTAACATCTTGTATGGTTTCCAACTTAAAAATAAAGTTTTAATGATGGTAATATGTGTTATTAAACTCACCAAACCTTATTTAAAACATTCCCTCACTTATGGTGCATGGGTTTGACCATATTTTCCAACTTTAAAAGGTCTATGCAAAGGAAAAGTGACCCCTATCTAAGATAAAACTGGTGGTATATTTTTGAATATGATAGCCTAGGTCATGAGGCTGACCTCCACCAAGTTTGAGATCTTGAATCTAAGGGATGACCCTCCAACTAATCTAAAACTTGAGACTGAGTTTTTTGAGAAATTGCCTACATGGTTAGAGGGAGAAGGACTGTGTTTTTGTAATTTCTTGCCTCTCTAAACTATAACATAGTACTAGGAAGGTTCTTGAAGTTACATATTTAATTAAGGTAATCCAAAATTTTCTTACTCTTTTGAAATCTCATTTTGTCCTCATCTACAAATTTGGAGGCTTTAGCATAGCCTTTAGCATGGTCTAGAACACCCTATTTGCTTTCCTCTTAGATTATCATGGTCTAAAAAGGTTATATGAACATTTTATCATTGGATTGAGTCTATTTTGAATCATCAAAGCTCCTCTTTAATTAATTATAATACACTAGAGAATCTTTAGGACTATCAAGTCTATTAGTGGCTTTGTTAGTTCAAGACTATGTTTGTTTTCTTAACCCCTACTTGTAGGTGAGTCTTGAGATCTTGATTTAGGTGATAATGAGAAAAGGATTTGCTTCACCTCCAATATGTATAAATGGTCTTGACACTTCTCTCTAGTCACTTTTAAAATCAAAATAAATCTAAACACAACCATTTAAAACTCCTTATCCCACCTAACTACCAAAAATTATTAACAGTTATATGTGGATCTTTAGGATTTAAAAGCATGTAGGTGTGCCTTGAAACCATGTAGAATTGGAATTCACCTTCCATTGCATGATATTGACATCAAAATTTTATTCAAACTTAATAAGTATGTTGGAAATTAGGGCTTCATTTGGACTTATTCTTTGAGATGACCAAGGTGGCTTTCAAACCCTCATAGGCCTATAGGAATCACAAAAAGCTTTTAGTGTTTTTGAGGGTCACTTTGGAGATCTTAAACACTTCTCTACCTTCTCGTCCACTATTGAAGATTTTTAATATTTTACTTCTCCATGAGAGCAAAAAAACCAAGTACTTAGGTGGTATCAACTTATTATCCACCCATGCATACTCAAGAGACCAAAAAAAACACAGAGCTCTCTATTTTGTTCCTTTAGAGATTCAGTCCCCAAAATCAAATCTCTTACCGTTGGATTGATCATATTCATCTTGATGGATTTCCAATGGGTTATAAGCACTATAAATCCTCCAAAACTTCATATGAACCTTTTATGACTTGGTGATCTCATTAGTCATGTATATCAGACCCTTTTTGGAGGTGAGAACTTGTTAGATGGTCGTGAATGCAAAATAGATCATTTGTAATCATGTACAAGCATAGAAGGTGATTTATTATGAATTTGAACTATCCAAAACCAAAATATTCACTTTAATGTCTTTAGAATCATTTATAAACACTTAAAATAAAAAAATCTATCAAACTAAAGCAAGAAAAATTGAGACAAGCTCAAATAGTGACCCCTTCATGGTTGAAAATCAATAAAAAGCTATATAGAGTGTTAGCAATGTTTCATGGAGGAAAAACCAATATGAAAGTTTCTAATATTTAAATTAATTTCACTTCGATTAAAATCCACCCCCAAAATCACTCTTCCCAAATCCACCTGTACCATCCATACCAAGTGCTTAAAGTTGACCTTCCTTTGCTTGCCAAGGGAAAATGAAGGATAATGATTTATAGATGAACTTTATTACATATTAATTTAAAAAAAACATGGATATGTGTTTAAGGAGGTGAAAATACACTCTACCCATGTATTTAGCTAAATATTAGATCATGGAGACTATATAAGTGCCCAAAAGGGCCTAAAAATAAGGAGAAACTCCCATTTTTTGATTATAACTGACTCCTAGCTGACATATAACTATCCTTGACATTATTATGAACTCTTCCACATTTAAATCACCTTTTTGACAAATTTTACCTCTTGGAATTTCGTACAAGTCAATTAATAGGCTAGAATGTGGCCAAAAGACCCCTTTAAAACTTGAAAACACATTGAAACATGTTAAATACCATATTAAGACAAATTTACACAATATTACCTTTTTACCAAGTTTGACCAGGGATTGACCGAGTTTGACTTTGGTTGACTAGGCCATTTCAATGAAGGTGAGCTTAGAAAAGGACTATGACAAGGCCAAGTAAGGTAATAAACCAACAATGACACCCTATAGGACCTATAAAAATTTCTTAAAAAGTTTTAAATTATATTATTTATCCTCATTTGAATATAATTCTAATTTGTTCAAAAATTTGGAAACTCCTAGGGGTAACATGCTTGCCTATGTTAAGGACTAGTAGCCTTATCCTATCCATTGGGCAAGGGAGTTAAAAAGTAGATGAAAACAATAGGATCATACCTTTCATTGAACAACTAGATAGATAACTCTAGCTCAAACACACAAAGGGAAATAACAACACACAATAAATACTAAAGTAAGCACACCTATGCTACTAAGCATTTAGAGGAAAATAAGACACAACTTAAAGCAAACTAATACATACATATAACTTGATATGTTTTCCCCCCTCTTGGATCAAATGGGAAGATTTTTAGGTCTCCTTGATGACATAAGCCTCATGATGATAAACAATTGGTTTGTTGAAGTAGGATTTTGGTGACTCATCGTTCTTGTTTGCCATCTTGATTGGAATGTATCCAAGTAGATCAGGTTCAAACATGTCTCCAACATACATGTATTCATCTTCCCTTTCGAGACATGTTTCATTCTGGTCCTTCATTTTGGTTTAGTCCATAAATGGATTTATGGCTTAAATCTCATCATTATAGGGCTCATTTTACTCATGACCCTCTTGGTATATATCATTGACCAACTCATCTTTCTCTATCTCTTCAAGAAGCTTGACAAACTGATCTTTAGCATTATCATGATTCTCTTGAGGAAGGGTGGCTAGTATGATGTTTGAATTTAGACAAAACTTTTCTAACTCATCCCATAAATCATCACTTTCTTGTTTAAGATCTCCTTCTTCAATGCCTCTATCACACCAATCTGACTTCTCTCATTGTTAAAAAACAAGAGTCTCTAGCTACTCAACAACATGTTCTTGAACCTCACTAAACTTAGGTCTCATGGTTTGGTCATTATTTTAATCAAATAAAAATTAAGGTTCATCAAGCAAGGGGGAAGAGAGCTCACTATAGTTACATTCTTCAAACTCTTCAAACATGTGCAAATAGAATTACCATATAACCTTGTCTTCTTGTTGATGTGGTTCACGAATTTAAATAGGTTCAATAACAACATCTTCAAGATTTTTATCAAGATCTTCATGAAGTGAATATTCATCATTCAATCTCAATCAAAATTTCTTAAGGCCATCCAAAAATGCCAACTTTTCATGATCAATATAAAGGACTTGAAGTTCATCAACATTCTTACTAATTTCTTATGGAACATCATGTTAGCTAATGAGTACCTCTTTTTCATCTTGTGTTGTAAGGTGATCATCATCATCTTCCATGAAGCATGCAAATTCATCAATCCACTCAAGGTCTACTTTTTCTTGCCTTACAACTAAAGTGTCTTCTTCTTTCAAAACCTAAATTTGATGTTCCATGTCATTAGCTCCTTCCTCAAGCTCAAAAAATGATCTAATAGGGTGAAGAGGTGTGCCAATGATAAGTTATTCATCATAGTTTCTTGAGGTATTATCTTCAATATGTTCAAGGAACTCATCTATGGCAGCATCCTTGAAGAGTCTTAGGGACAATCAGTCGATTATCAAGTTGTGAAGGCAGTACTAAATGGCAATTCTTCAAGTACCTTGTCAACCTTTGAAATATCTTATAATTCATGATAATTTCTATCATGAAGGGAAGATGGATAATTGGAAAAAACTACAGGACCTTTTGAATATCTCCCAGCATAATCCTCCTTTTTCATAATCTACCTAGGCATAGGACCTTATTTCCTCTCAAGATTAAGCATGACATAGTCTGGGTTCTTGGTGCAATATGGACTATAATATGAATCTATGGTAGGCTCTTGAGTAGGATTATTAATCTTGGGAGGAGACTTAGGATTATAAGAATGAGAATGATCAACATTTGGTTTTATTAAAGAGAGGATCTGAAAATGAAACTTATTATTCATCTTTGAATCAATTTGGCCTTTCCAACCAAGCTTAAACTTAAATATAAACTAAGACATATAATTGGACACCCTTCACCCAATATTAACCATGAATTCATTAGCTAAGAATAGAGAAAATTATGGTTGCACATCTACAACTATTATATCTTGTCAGATTCTAACATTAATATAAGTAAGAAAATCAAAAGACTACTTTATGTTTATTAAAATGCTAAGACTATTTACATCTCTTTCTTCTAATTACAATTCAACTCTAAGATCACACTCATACTACAAGTTCAACTCATCATATATTTCCTTAGGAATAAAATAATGACTTGTAGCAGTACTAAAAGCAAAATTATGAATCAAGACATTACCAATTATCATGGTTAATGAAAGGAGAATGAAAAACCTTCTTGACTTTTTGAGGAAAATGATATTAATGTTACATTATTTGTTTCTATTTCAATAGTTCTTTCAAGTCCCTCAATTTACTTTTCAAACCCTCTGATTCAAGGTTCAAGTCATTCTCATCTTGCTCAAACTGATCATTAGGGACAATAGGATAGTAATAGGAGTGAGTTGACATTGGAGGATGGTATAAAGGTTTATATAGACCTTCATGAATTGTAGTCTCTTGAGGGTAGCGTGTGGAGAATCCATGAACACCAAAAGTAGAAACATATTAATAATGAGGTACATGTTGATTAGAGGATGAAGTATACATATTAGAATTGATGATTTAAATAACTAGGACCACTTACACTAGTTGAAATCATTTGGAGTCACCATTGGTGCTTTGATTGCCTTAAGAGACTAATGAGGTGAAGGATAACACCAATAATTCCTTCACTTGAATTCAATTATCCCATCAGGCATGCCAAAACTACTATCACTCAAACTTTCACCCAATGAGGAGATGGGACAAGCTTCTCCTCATTCAAGTGAAATAATGGAACCACCTCAGGGCTATGCATATCCCTTATAGGAGGTGGATCTCTAGATTAGCGGTTATCTCCCCTTGATGCATCACTAAAGCTCATATTCCTACTACTAACACCTGGTGGGATGAAAAGAGTTAAAGATGAATACAATTAAACCTACTCTATGGGAGGCCATACACCAAATGTTTTATCTACTCACAATCTTTGACATGCAATTTGAACCAAGAGAAGCTTAACATACACTCTATCCAATGACAACCTTCCCTCTTGCATCAATGTTTCAACATGGGGTCTTGGAATTGACTTAGGCTAGGAAGAATTAGAAAATAGGCATTCTAAGACCCACTATTGAATTAGATATTTACTACACATGCAACCCCATTTGACACTTCTTGATAACGTGTAAAGAGAATTCTTTGAACTCACAAG
The DNA here is from genome assembly GCA_037957365.1 of Torreya grandis. Lineage (NCBI taxonomy): Eukaryota > Viridiplantae > Streptophyta > Pinopsida > Cupressales > Taxaceae > Torreya > Torreya grandis. Next base: position 506,175 of record JARHVA010007295.1, on the reverse strand, counting down.
GTACTAAGAAAGTTGACATGTGAAGGTAAGCTAAGATACACTTGCATAAGACCACAACCAACACATACAATTAGATAATTATTGAATGATGTAAAAAATAGATATATTTATTAATTCAAGGCAAACATTTGGTAGGTATTTTCCATACCCATGTGGAGAGATCCATACAATGGCTAAGAAGTCTCAATTTATAGAAGAAATGGGAAGAGATAGAGAAGGGGAGTACAAGAGTCACTTGGACATGTGTCAACTTTCCCAAATTAGTTAAAAATGCATGAGAGAGATGGATGGGATGAGATATGGAATGTTAGGAGTTAAAAATTTCATTTTAAATCATTTATGACTTGTAAAATGGCTTAGAAACTCCTTTGTATGCACATAAAACTACCCTTCATAATTGGCCTTTCAAAACTACCTTGTAAGTATAGCTGATTAAATATAATGATGGTTATAATTAGGAATGATTACTATTAGGTAATTAAATTCATTGGAGAGGCTTTTGAACATACCTATAATTTTGGCCATGCACCATCATCCAAGATAGTCCCAAAATAGCCCTTTTCCCTACACCTCTCACACTTAGAACCTAAAACATATTCAAACTAGAAATATGATCCATAAAAGAAGAGGAATGACATGTGTCAAAAGTTTTCATGGCATCAATTATAAGAAAAAATCCTTAAAAGGATTTCCAAATGAAGATTTGCCATTTTCTCTAAGTCTTACCTAATTGGCTCACTAGACTAGCTAAAAGGAGAGAGCTAGTAGGCACACTTATGAGTTGAAATACATGATATAATGACAATTAATACTTATAAAAAGTCTTAATATTATCTCCAAAGTTGATTATGTCTCTTGGAAGTTCACAATTCCTTCACAACACATAAAAAGGTCAACAATAACCTTTTTTTACCATATTTTGTATAGGTCCATAGACTAGAATCACATGTGGAGAATATTTATAGAGTCCTCTATATCATCCAAGTGGTTCCATAGCATCTCCATTACATCTCGATGCTCAACATGCTTCATCTTTCCAATTGGGTCTGTGAAGAGGGTTTGTAAGTGTTTTGAGGTCTTAACCTTTGTTCATAAAGTTATGACATTAGAAACTCTTAAAAATTCCACTTATCTATTCTTAAGGATCCTTTCCATCATCTCATAATAGATAAACCTACCATACAAATGATTATGAAATATGTGAGCAACTCAAGTTGGTCATTCAAGCCATTTCTTACCTTTTGTGAGGGTTTGAGCACCTTTTAGGCCTAAAGTGAATTTTGGGGAAGTTGTTATACCAACAAAGAGTTTTATCACCTCTATATATATCCTATTCACCTACTAAAACTAATGGGATATCTCATTAATAACTGTAAACAATAATGGTTACTCTTTAGGATTAGGCCTAGACCTTGTGTAAGGAGTCTGCCTACAACCTTGGGTTCAAAAACTCTTCTCTGATGATTTTATTTCCTTTGATAGGTTAAACACCCCAAATATTATTTTACACACATGTAATAATACATGTTAGTAATTCACAAAGGATAGAACTAATAATGACCCTCTATTTGTTATTAGACCCATTGCTTGCCCAACTGGCTACACCTACAAACCTAGTATCTCCAAACAAATTCTATGGTTTCCAACCCTAAAATAAAGTTTTAATAATGTTAATATGTGTTATTAAAGTCACCAAACATTTTTTTAAACATTACTTCACTTTTGGTACATGGTTTTGAGGATATTTTCCAACTTTATAAGGTCTGTGCAAGGGAAAAGGGACCCTTGTCTAAGACGATATAGGGGGAACTTACCTTATTGATCTCATAAAAATAATTATGGTATATGATAACCTGGGTCATGAGTATTAACTACACTAATGTTGAGCTCCTGAATCCAAGGGATGACCCTCCAACTAATCTAAAACTTGATACTGAGATTTATGATAAATTGTTTGTAGGGTTAGAGGGAGAAGGACTATGTGTTTGTAATTTATTACCTCTCTAAGATATAACAAAGTAATAGGAAGGTTATTTAAGTTCCATACTTATTCAATGAAGGTATTACAACCTTTTCTTACTCTTTTGACTTGTCCTTTTGTACTCATTATTAAATTTTTAGGCTTTAACATACCATGTAACATGGTCTAAAACACCCTATTTACTTTCCTCTTAGATTATCATGGTGTGGAAATGGTATATGAACATATTATCATTATTTTGAGTCTATTTGAAATCATCATAGGTCCCATTCAAATCATTATAATCCATTAGATAATCTTTAGGACTGTCAAATCTATTTGTGGCTTTGTTAGTTTAAGACTGTGTTTGCTTTCTTAACTCGTACTTGTAGGTGAGTATTAAGGTCTTGAATTAGGTGCTGATGAGAAAAGTATTTGATTCACCTAAAATATGTCTCAATGGTCTTGAAAATTCTATCCATTCACTTCAAAAATAAAAATAAATCTAAACATAACTAGTTAAAACTCCTCATCCCACCAACTGCCAAAAACTGTTAACACTTGTAGGTGGATCTTTCAGATTTAAAAGCCTATAGGTGTGCCTTGAAACCATGTAGAATTGGACTTCACATTCCATTTCATGATATTCACATCAATTTTTTTTCCAAAATTACTAAGTATTTTGTAAAAATAGGGCTTCATTTGGACATGTTATTTTAGATGACCAAGGTGACTTTTAGATCCTCATAGGCCTATAAGAATCACTAAAAGTTTTTAGTGTTTCTAAGGGTCACTTTGGAGATCTTGAAAACTTCCCTACATTCTCATCCACTATTGAAACTTTTCAAGCTTGTTCTTATCCATGAGAGAAATAAAAACAAGTACTTAGGTGGTATCAACTTATTGTCCACCCACGCATCCTCAAGAGACCGAAAAAACACATAACTCTCTATTTTGTTCCTTTAGATACTCAATCCCCAAAATCAAGTCTCTTACCCTTGGATTCATCATCTTCATCTTGATGGATTTTCAATGGGTTATAATCACTAAATCACCTATAAAACTTCATATGAACCCTTCATGACTTGGTGATCTCATTTTTCATGTATATCAGATCCTTATTGGTGGTGAAAACTTGCTAGATGGTTGTGAATGAAAAATAGATAGTTTGAAAGCATGTACAAGCCTATAAGGGGATTTATTAGGCATTTTAACTATCCAAAATCAAAATAATCATGGTAATGAATTTATAATCATGTAGAAACATCTAAAACAAATAAATCTATCAAACCAAAGCAAGCAAAATTGACACAATCTCAAACATTAACCCCCTCATGGTTGTAAATCCATAAAAAGTTGTTTAGAGTGTTAGAAATGGTTCATAAAGGAGGAGACACAAATATAGAATTTATTAATATGGAAATTAATTTCACTCAAATTAAAATTCATCCCCAAAATCACTCCTCTCAACTCCACCTGTACCATTCACACCAAGTGCTTAACTTCACCTTTCTTTGCTTGCCAAGGGAAAATGAAGGAGAATGAGTTGAAAATGGATTTTTTTACATTATCCTTGAAAAAAAAACGTGGATATGGGTGTGAGGAGGTTAGGAGACACTCCACCCATGTTTTTAGCTGAAGATTAGATCATGGAGATTGTATAAGTTCCCAAAAGGGCTTAAAAATAAGGAAAAACTCCCATTTTTTTTATTATAACTAACTCTTAGCTGACATTTGACTATACCTAACATGATTATGAACTCTTCCACATTAAAACTCACCTTGGTGAAAAATTTTCCCTCTTAGAAGTCTGTACAAGTCACATAATAGGCTAGAAAGTGGCCAAAAAACCCTTTTTTGCACATGAGACATAACAAGTGACCAATTTATGACTTGAAAACACATTAAAAATGTTAAATACTATATTAAAGCAAATTGACACAAAATTACCTTTTTAACAAGTTTGACTAAGGCTTGACCAAGTTTGACTTTGGTTAATTAGGCCATTTCAAGGAAGGTGAGCTTAGATAAGGACTAAGACAAGGCCAAGTAAGGTAATAGACCAACAATGACAACCTATAGGACCTATAAAACTTTATTCAAAAATTTGAAATAGTAGGATATTTCCTCATTTGAATTGAAGTCAAAAGTTTTCAATAGTAATGATTTGATGAAAAATTGAAAATTGTATTGTTATAATGTGCCCACTCAATCATATATATAGATATAAAATCTGATACATTATCAAAATATAATGAAACTAGTGTCCCTAGTCTTGTGAAAATGTTCTCTTTCATGAAATTAATTATTGCTTCAATTCCACATTATTTTGTTACCACTACTTCTATCCATCTTATGCAGTAATTAATAACATTAAGAACATATTTATATCCATATGAATAATTGGGGTTAATCACCCTCATAAAGTAAAATACCCATTAAGAAAAAGGCTTATCAATCATAACTTGTCTCAATGGTATAGTTACTTTTGGTTCTTTAGTGTTGAAAATATGACATTGATGACACTCTCTAACATGTTTATGTGCATCTTTAAAGATAGTGGGCCAATAATAACCTATGCTTAGTATCTTGTGAGTTATCTTTTTAGAGGGGTGTTGTAGTCATATAAAATACAAAAATTAGTAACTTGATCATGACTAATGACACCCAACCCATAGGTCCATCTTGCTCACTCTCATGACCCTCATAGGATTGTTTTCACTAATTCCTAGTCATCTGTATCCTTTCAGACCTGATATTAGTTGAGCCAAGACCCTCTTTTCATGACCAATCCATCCCCCTAGGTCCTATCTACCCAAGATAATAGCACCCAACTAGGATAGGAGCATTGGTGCCACTGTTGTCTACTTTTAGCACTATTGTCTAAGCTCATTTTTTGCCCCAAATATCAATTTATTTTGGTTCCCCATCCTTCTCCTTGTCAGCCTAATGTAAGCAAATTCAATCCATGACTAATAAATCCTTATAAAATCCCATTTAAAGATAATTTGGAAAGGGTTGGAAAATATTATCAAGCAAGCAAGAATACAAGTGAAACGCCTCAAAAAATCTTCCCTATTCTCTACATACAACCATCTAGTATAGTCCTAAGCACATCCAAATCTCCACACCAGTACCTAGCCACCTTAAGCACATTTAATTTAGTATTTATTGAATTCTCATATAAAAATTACACCAAGCACTTTCAAAGGGAGAACTAAATATGGATTGATCCCTCTTTAGACTATTGGTATGTAGGCAGTGTGCCCACACATAAGGTGTGAAGAATGTCCAGTGCATATTACACACACTAAACCCTTTTCCCTATTTTCCAATGTTTTTTTCAAATGCATCGAAGGCATAAAAATGAATAAAATCAGCTCTATAAGGAGCACTGCTGACAATAAGGTTTTAAAAATTTAGAGATAGTGTCACACAAACCTTCTAAACAAAACCTATAAAGCTTATCTCCTTAGGAAAATAGTGACAAATAAGGAATAAAATTTTGGTGTCACTCCTATCAACTTTTGACATTCCTATCTAGTCAAAAAATGAAATCCAAAATCTTGTTTACGATAGTGTCTTAGGCCCACACAGTGAATATCAAACCCTGTCTCAGTCATATTAGCATAGTTTAAGATAAGTCTTACTTTCTCCCTCTTATTAATATTTTTAAAAAATCTCTAATTACAAATAAATTTCAAAAATTAATAGCTTATTTATTATATATTATTTACTAATTTATCAATCTAGACCCTTTAACTAAATTAGTAATAAAACCCCAATATTCTCAAAATTATTAAATCATTTGATGAACCTAACTTACTTCAATTGTGCAAAAAAACCCTAGAAACCCTAGGGTAAAATTTTATTTTTATGATAAATTTCTATATTTTACTTGAATATTTAAATAAAAAATTCATTTCAAATTTTAAAATTTAGTAGTAAATATTGAAATATTTTTCTTTCAAACCCTAGTTGCCCATACTAGGTCCTAGTAGTTTTTTAGTAATTTTCCAACATTTTTTTGAATTTTTAATAGCATATTAAAATAAAAAAATCCATTCAAATTTCAAAATTCAATAGTAATTTCAAATATATATATATATATATATATATCTCAAAACCCTAGTTACATCTACTAGGTCCTATTAAATCACTAATTTTCCAATAAATTTATGATTTTTTAGTTACATATTTTACTAAAAAATTCAATTTCAATTTCAAATTTTCATAATAATTTGTCAAAATAATTTTCTTTCAAACCCTAATTGCTTATACTAGGTCCCATTGCTTCTTGAGGTATCACCTTATATGTCTATAAGCTCTGTATCCTTTTTATGGACATTCCAGTTCCTTGTTTAGATTATATCCATTAAATCTTTTCTTATATTACCCATTTTTTTTTCCTTATTCCACCTAAGTTCCTTGCATATCTTACTTCAAGACAAAGTGCAAGACTTAGTGGAAATCCTCCTGAATTCACCTAGATTGATTCAGCTTGACCATATACTATGAATAAACAACCCACTCATAATCTATTTATAGATTCTACACATCTAGATTACACAATTTCAATGAGAATGATTCAAACAATGAACAATATGAGAATACCAATGATGATTTATACACCGAGGCTCATGCTCCACCACATTAGACTATTGATGCACTTCCACCCATTGTTGATAATGAAGTTTTACTCAATAAATATTTGATCCTCTAAAGTTTTAGAGAAAGACTTAGGGAACAATCTCAAGATCATACTCTTATATTATAATCTCTCATGGAAATAAAAAAGGCTAAACAATTTGAGTTTTCCATTCCTATAGAGCACCCAGTTGAAAATGACACTACAGGGGTAGTTATGTCTCAACAACACCCAATGGTAGCCCAACCTACCTATATGGCACCATATATAACTAGTACATCCCTATATCTTAATGTAGTAGCCCTTGTGTAAGAGATAAGATCTCTTCAATCCAAGGTTCTACATCTTGATCAAGGTGCCTATAGACCTACATAGGCTTTGGATTATTTTGATCTTCTACATACACCATCGGTATGCCACATTGACTCTACACCCTTACCACAAAATTTTGTTCAACCCAAGCTTACTCTATATGATGGAAAGGGTGATCTAGAGACATATTTGAGTGTTTTTCACATAGCATGCTTGGACTATGTACCAAATAAATGGATACTTACCAAGTTGTTTCCATGGATCCTAAAGGATTATGATTTACAATGGTTTTATATTTTATTAAATCAGTCGATCAGTGCATTCAATCCTTTAGCTGACATGTTCCTATCTCATTTCAACATTAACATTGGTGATAAGGTTTCATATACTGAATTTGCACAATAGAAACAAAGGTCAAAATAGTATCTCACAGACTATGTTATTTGATAGAAGACTATCTTGGCTAAGATGACTAGCCCCATGGATTATCAAAAGTTACAAGATATTTTCAAATAGAATCTTTTACCAGGTTTGCATGAAACACTTATATTCAAAATATTATCTTCCTTCACTGAATTGTGTCACATGCTAAAGGAAAGAGAGGTCAAGCTAATTTCAATGGGAAAACTCAAGTACACAAGTATCTCAAAATCAACCAACAAGAATAATAGTAAAGTCCCATATAAGGTCAATGTCAATGATAACAAGACTCAAAATCAATTGATAGTTAATGTGTGTTCAAATCCCCCTTAGCATGTGGTTTTATCATCACCTCCTCAATGTATATTTACCAATCTACCAATTTCTCTAGCCAAAGTTTTATAGTAGCTATTGGATTGTAACATCATATCTCTCCCTCCTATTTTGGAAGTTGACCCAACAAAGCCTCTTCTATGGGGATATGATCAACATGCATTGTGTGATTTTCACAAGGCACTAGGCCATACAACAAACATATGCATCAGTTGGTGACACAAGATACAAGATTTAATAGATGGAAATCATATTGATCTCAGCACTTCAATTGAGCCTCCTCTAGCAAATCAAACATAAGATAAAGTATTAAAAATATTTTCAAATCCTTTTCCATAGAATTTAAAAGAGGAGATAGGGGATACATCAAGGGTTCACCATGCATATCATGCACATCCACCACTAGATACATACATGACACCTTCAACTCAGAAACATCCTTTTAGAAACATAATTAGTGTATATAATTCTAGAGTTCTAGATATACCTTCCATCTCCTTCTCAGATTAGGAGATCATTGAGGATGATTCAGATTATCATGCACTCAAAATTATATCTCACATTCAAAATCATGCTATTCATAGTGTTCTTATAGACAATGGATCTAGTGTGAACATGTACACTATGACATTATTTCAGCACTTGGGATATTCAAAGTAGGATATTACACCAACAAGAACAATTATCAATAGATTTAGTGGGAATATACATATTTCATTGGGTGAGATTGTAATTCCTCTACATGTTGGTCCAACACACGTCACCACACCATTCACTATAGTTCCTAGTGTAGGAGTTTTTGATATGTTACTTGGTGAACCATGGATTCAAAAAATTCAAGTAGTACCTTCTATAGTTCATAAATGCATGAAATTCATTCACACTAATTAGGTCATTATAGTTTGTGGAGTTTTATATGAGTTCCCACTCCACACTTCAGAGCCATCTTCTATAGTACAGTCACCAATTTTAGTACAAATTCTAGTTCCAATTTATCCACCAATTATATTTCTTCCTCCAGTACAAATTTAGACATAGTTAAGGCATCCATCACTAGTATAGAGGGTTCATACACCTCCATAGCTTTAGAATTCTAGATAGCTTCTAGCTATAGTATTCACACCCAAATTAGTCTCATTGATATCTCATGCATCTACATGTAAAAAACATGTTCAAAAAGATTATCTTACTACCAGATGGGTCCTTAAGAGCCCTATAGTTGTATCCACTTCTTAGAGTTACAGGGTGAACCCATAGTTGGTTTATAATTTAGATATTTTATATTATTTATAGCATATATAGCTTTCATATCCATAGCCTTAGCATTTTCATCATTCTTCATGATCATGCATGATCCCTCTCCTTGATACAGGACACTATGATAGGGAGTCTCCCATGAGACTCATTGGTTAGTATTATCCATTCCCTGCTTACCTATACATAGTTTCTTATGTTTGATTATACATAGCTCAAAATATTTCAAAAATTCAAAAACAATTTAACATTTCAAAACACAAAAACATTCAAATATGTCAAAAATACTAAAAAATATTTTGATTATATGCATCATCCATGCTCTAAATTTCTACTACTATGCTAGGCTTACATTTTTTATGTTATTATTTATCAATTTATCTATATTACCATGCTTCAATTGATCTTATTTGAGTGTGTACAGTGACATCCATCTCTTTGAGTGCTTCACTCTACCCATTGAGGGGTCATTCTACTTCCACATTCGAGACATACATCGATATACATACCCACTAGGGGCATCTTCTACATGACTACACCATCCAAGTTATGTCATTCCTACACCACACACTCTAGTTATAATGTTGATATACATTATTAATATCTTACATATATTACTCTATCGACACTTACTAGTATTTAGCACTTGTGTATTTCTTTGCATGTACCTAGTCTTGTACTAGCATGTCTTGCATACTTTCACTCTTACTTTAATTAGTTATATGTTCTTGTATATTCCAATTCCTTACCTGATTAATTTTATTTCTTAGCATAGCTAGATTTGTATTTTCTCAATTCCTACTTATTTCTAATATGTGCCTTAGGATAGTTGCCAATGTCTTTTTCTTTTATTCATGTGTGTGCCTTAAGACATTTGCTAGTCCTTTGCTTGTGCTATTCTAATGATTATTTATTCTACACCAATTTTGCTTATTTAAAATTATATGTTTATGTGGCATTTGAACATGCCTTGTATTATTTGTTTCTATTTTGAGTGAAATGTGCCCATGTCCCTTGTTTTCTTGGCCACTCTTGTATGCTTCTTGCTTCTTGCCTTGTGTGTTTGTTGCTTGTTTGCCTCTCATTGTTTGTAATGCCATGATCCATATCATGAATTATTCATGTTTTCTTGGATGCCATGATGGACATCATGCTCCATCCCTCCAATGAATAAATAACAACTAAAAACTAAACAAACTTTAAATTCTAGTTTAATACATTACACATGATATTGCATTATTATATCTATCTAGGCATACCCTTGTTGATATAAAAATTTCTCACTACAACCCATGTTATATCTTAAGATATATTGTTAATTATCATTATTATATCATGTATCCATGTAGTATAACACAATTTTAGGGATATTTATTCTAAGGCTAGTCATTCTAGGGTTTCCATTCATACCCTAAAAAGAGGTGGTAGTAAATAGGGGTTTTGTCATAGAGATCAAAGCTCTTATAAACTAAAAAATTCCCATTTTATAACACTCAAAACAATAACAAGACATCAAACCAGTCAAAACATACTAGGAAGATAGTTAAGAATCTATAATAGTCATCAAATTTGGCCCAAGATAATAGAACCAAGACTAGACTATAGTGCTGATGGAACTACTATCCATTTCTAGCACTCCTATCTAAATAGTAAAAAACTAGAACTTTCAGAAGGAGGTAGAAAGGTAAATTTAATTATAGTTTTGTCAGCTATAGTTCATACTACAATCAATAGTTTTAGTATAATTTTATTAGATAATGTAGATATAGGGGGCATCATTACAAAACAATGGATCTTGATTCTATTTTTATATAAGATGGTTGGTACAACTTCCAAATTATAATCCATGTTTTAGACACCTGTGATTGGGGGAAATATGTGTGACCCATTTGTTTTATTTCTTTCTAAGTTTATCATTACCCAAGAATTCTCAATAGTTGCATGCCTTACTCAATCTATAGGTGGTTGGCATCATTTTTGGTTTGGATTTCATACAATCTTAACTTTTGAGTTCCTAATTTCCTAAGTTCATGAGTGTCTTCCACATAAGCTAGATTATTAGTTTTGTTGGCTTTCATATAAGCTTAATCTCCATATTTTAGAGTGGCCAAGAGTGGCCTAGTTTCTAGCATACATTTGGCTATACATGTCAACATTGTTAAATCATAATCCATTTAGGGGCTTCAAGAGCTATATCATACGACACACATTCCATACTGATATTAATTTATAGCTTCACTTCATGGGCTAAAAATGGATCCAAAGGTCTAACTAGCCTTTGTATTATTGAGCAACCTATTTAGAGGTATTGGTCACATAGTCCAAACATAAATCAACACATGCATGACCACCTAGCTTTACTTAGTAGGTGATGATGGAGCCAAAGGTCCATCCTTTACATTCATGAGCCACTTTCTAGGAAATTAAGCATTCATCTCTGTTACTAATATTAATCTTGGTATAGCACACATCCAAAATTACTCAACATCACTCATCATCACAATAGGTTTTGTATTGGTCTGTGTACCTAATGAGGTGTATTCATTCATTACTCTTCCTCTCTTTTACCCATATTTGTATGTTCTTATTTTAGATATAGTGTATCTAATAAGAAGTAATCTACTTTTTTTTCTCTTATATATTGACACTTCATAGTGTGCTCTCTCTATGCACACCCAACATCACATAAGCTTCATGAGCTTCACCCTTGCAAGTATGTTTAGGTACATTTTTATTTTTTTCATTTATCCTAGTATTTCATTTTCCTACATCACTAAAATATAGGGGGGAAAATATAGTCATATAAAATTAAAAAAATTACTAACTTGAGCATGAATAATGGCACCCAACCCATAGGTCCCTCTTGATTTCTCTCATGATCCTCACAAGCTTGTTTTCATTGATTCCCAGTCATCTGTAGCCTTCCAAACCTAATCCTAGCTAAGCCAAGACCCTCTTTTCATGACCAATCCATCCCCCAAGTCTATTCTACCTAGGACAATAATGCTCAACTAGGATAGGAGCACTGGTGCCACTATTGTCTACTTTTAGCATTATTGTCCAAGCTCATTTATAGCCCCAACAGTCAATTTAGTCTAGTTCCTCATCCTTCTCCTTGTTAGCCTAAGTCAAAAAAATTTAGTCCATGAATAATAGATCCCTATAAAATCCCATTCAAAGATCATTTAGAAAAGGTTGGCAAATATTATTGAGCAAGCAAGAATACAAGTAAAACCACTCAGGCAATCTTCCCTATTTTTTGTGTACAACCATCTAGTATACTCTTAAGCACATCCAAACCTCTACACCAGTCCCTACATACCTCAAGCACATCTATTTTAACATTACTTAAATTCACATATCATAATTTCACCAATCACTTTAAAAGGGAGAACTACAAATGGATTGATCCCTCTTTAGAGTATTTATATGTAGGTAATGTGCCCACACATGGGGTGTGAAGCGTCTAGTGCATCTTACACACACTAACCCCTTTACCCTATTTTCCAAACTATTTTTAAAATGAATTTAAGGCATATAAATGAATAAAATAAACTCTACAAGGAACATTACTAAGAGAAGGGCTTCAAAAATTTAGAGATAATGTCACATAGATCTGTTGAACCAAACCTAGAAAGCTTATCTCCTCAGGACAAAAACATCAAATAAGGACTATAGCACTGATGCCACTCATATCCACTTTTTTCACTCTTGTCCAATCATAAAATAAAATCTATAATCCTATTTGAAATAGTGTTCTAGGCTTACATAGTGAATATCAGACCCTATCTCAGTCAAATCAACATAGTTTAAGCTAAGTTTTATTTTCTCCCTCTTATTACTATTTTTAGAAAAGCTTTAATTACAAATAAATTTCAAAAATTAGTAGCTTATTTATTGCATATTATTTACTAATTTATCAATAGAGACCCTTTAACTAAGAATAAAACCCCAATATTCCTAAAATTGTTGAATTAGGTATCCACTTCCAAGCTTTTCATAAAAAGTACACAAGATCTCAGTTGCTTCTTCTTTTAAAACACATCTTAAGTATATAAATTCATATTTATTCCTAAATATTACTCCATCCTTGATCAATAAATATGTTTCCTTGAGATTCAAAGATCTATTTTCTCTCTAGTCAGTCTTACAAGACAAGAACCATTTATTAGAAGATGAATACTTGCATTATACTAGTCATTTGATTGGAATTATTGTCGATCAAACTTCATGACACTAAATTTAGGATTGGTTTTATAAATTAATTGAATCAATCCTTGACTCCTTACCAACTTGGAAGTTTTTATTTTAGGATCATATTATTGGAGTATAGATATACATTTACCTCTTCTCTCTCCTAGTTCACATTGACTAAGCATAATTTTAATATCATTGTCTAGCAATATTTCATGTACATTATTCATAAGAATATAGTGTCTAAAATTATCAACTTCCTTAACTAAATAAAATTTTTGTTTTTCAATTAGAGAATAATTTAACTCAACATTCTTAAAATTAGTGCTCATAAATGCAAAAGTATGATCACATTTATCTATTTTCTAAGTCAAAATAGTTGTAATTATATGATCGAAATCAAAAAAATAAAGATAGAAATCTTTGTGAAATCAAGACTTATCAACACCAGTGCCTATACTATTGATTATTTAATGTCCTTTAAGGCTTTCCTGGCTTCTTCATTCCATATGATTTTGATATCCTTCTTCAACATGTCATTAAGTGGCTTCATAATTTTTGCAAAACGAAAAATGAAATTTCTCACAAAATTGATTTTCCCAAAGAAATATTTTAATTCTTTTCTACTGTTATGGGGTTATATTTTGTATATAGCATCAAATATATTAGGATATATAAAAATCCCATCTTTGGTTATAACATGTTCTAGTAACTTCCCTTCTGTAACACAAAAAATGTTTTTCTTGGGATCGAGAGAAATTCCATACCTCTTATAATGTTCAAACACATATTTTAAGTGCATAATATGGTCTTCCCTATTTTTATAAAACACAATTAGATCATCCATATATATGGTGAATCACTTACATATAAGACCCTAAAAATTATGGTCCATAGCTCTTTGAAAAGTTGCTCCTACATTTATTAGTCCAAAAAGCATCCTTTTATAACAAAAGTGCCCCATTTCATTGTGAATTCAATCTTAAATCTGTCCTCATTATTTAAAATTACTCGATTATAACCTAAAAAACCATCAAGAAAAGACATCATAGTAAAACCACCAATAATTTAGATAACTTGGTTAAGGAAAGGCAAAAGATAGTTATCCTTTTTAGAAGCTCTGTTCAAATTTTTAAAGTCTATGCATAATATAATTTATCCATTTTTATTTATAACTAGTACTAATTTAGCTACCTAGGTAGAATGTCTAATGGGAAAAACTAATTTTGCATCCAATAGCTTCTTGACCTCTTTATGGATCAATGGTTCTAGAATAGGGTTGACTAGTCTTTGTCTTTGCCTAAAAGGATTACAAGATTATTTTAATGGAATGGTATAGGTAATGAATCTAGGATTAAATATATTTAATTACTCATAGGACCATACTTTAATATCTTTATACTTGGTTAACAGCTCTTTAACCTTTCTCAATTCTTCATTTGTGTAGGTTGAATTAATATTTACTAGCTAGGGTTGACCTTGAGTTCCTAGGTCAATTACATTATAATATTTCCCATTCACCTTAGGAACTTTGATAGCTTAGATAGTTTGTTGGTATCAAATAATCTTTCTAAAGCAATCATGCCTTTGGGAATTTTGTTAACACCTAATGTAATAACCTTGTCATCAACTTTGTCTTCATCAAAATGATTTTCAATGATCTCATCAATGATGTGAGACTAAAATACTCTTGAATTGTTAATGAAATATAGGATCTATTGATCATCACTAAATACTTATAAACTATTGGCATTATTAAGAACTAAGGAACATGGAACCAACTAGTTTAGAATCTTGATTAGGCATAAGATTTATCATAGCTGAGGATAGATCATCATCAAACTTGTTTTATTCTCTAAAAATTGAGACAATAGTAAAAGCATCAAATTACTCTATCAAGTCCCAAAATCTAAACTTGTATTTCTTAAGATAAGATAATTTTCATTGGTATTTACTTTTAACTTGATTAAATACTAGTTCAGAATAACCATACCCTAGCAGCTCTTTGACCTTGTGCTTGATGGTGAATTATAATCCTAAGATCAGAGCTTCATAATCTACCAAGTTATTAGTACATGAAAATTGAAGTATGTAAGAAGTATTAAACTCATTCCCAATTGGAATGAGTAGAATAATTCCTACTCCATATCCAAATTTACATCTAGCACGATCAAAATATAATCTCCATGGTCAAGGCATAATATAAGAATATTTAGAGTCATAAACCTTAGAAGTCTGAAGAGTGTAAGCTCCTAACTTAGAATTGGCCATGTTGACCTTTTCATTGGAAACATTGTATTCAATGATCATGTGTTTCATCTTTAGTTCTCTCTTAATTTGAAATTGATTGAGAAATCCCTTATATGGAAGCCACATGTGAGAATAATCAGTTGACATGTACCCATTTAATGATTTGGTCCAATCCCTACTAAGAAATATTCCATAAGCATTATGAATATCCACCACTTTAATGTCTATGAATTGTTCTATCTTTAGCTATGTTGTAAGATGCATATGAACATTCAACAATTCCCCAATTACTTTAACTCTTTATTTATCTAATTGAATAACTACTCTATTAGACTTAATTGGAGTTAAACCAAGTTTTTCACAAATACCTTTTGACATGATATTGGTAGAAACTAAATATAACAAATAATTATGAAAGTTTTTACCAAAAAATATAATTTTTAGTAAGGGGGAACCTCTTCTTTGTTCTTGTACATTACTATATTGGCATTCATATTATTTGGTGATTTACTAAGATATTTAGATAAAATTCAAGTAACAAGTCTCTTTGTTCAATAATTTGAGTCAACTCATGTAAATTGAGGTTAGATTTAATTTCTTTCATGTCATTAACTATATTTTATCCACCCCTAATAGAATAACTAATTCATCAACATTATTTCTAGATGTACTTTCATTTGGAGGTTTTAGATTGTTGTCTACTATAAGATTAGGAGTATCATAGTTGTTTCGAGTTCAAGTTGTCAAAGGTTGACTTTAATCTCTATTCCTTAAGGGATAAGTCTTCTTTAAATAATATTGAAAATAATGAAACTCTTCTGGAGTATCCCTAGGCTCATTCTCCTCTTGGAATGGGCAATCAAAAGTCTCCACCATTAGAGTTGTATCAATAGATTTAGATGACTTTGAAGAACCAAATGTACATACAACATTATATTTATTAGGTTAACCTTAAAATGTATGTAATTCATCTTTAAATAATTCAAAATCACTAAAAAATTAAATACAATCAAACTCACCATGCTTTTAAGTATTGTGAACCTTGTAATATTCAATTGAAGGTACATCACAAATATTTATTTTAGGTATCTTCTTATTTGAATATGATTCATTATTGTTATTATTATTACCATTGTGAAACTATTTTGTAGGTTTATTAAACCTCTAGTAAGAATAATTTTTTTTAGAATTTTCCCCAATATTACTGTTTCAAACTGTTTTCACTTTTCTACATTTAAAAGAAGTAAGAAACTAAGATAAAATGGTTTAGGGTTAGATGATACCCGGATGAGGTCTGCGCACCATTATCCAAACATTGTAGGGACTCCTCTTTAGTTGTGGAGGATGACACCTGTAGAAGAAAGAGACTAAAACAAGGATATTGTTAGATGGGTGTAAGGTGGACTGCCAAGCGATATGCTTGGTCCCAAAAGTGCAAAGACTTCCTTAAGGGATGTCAGATAAAGATAATAATGACAGACTAAGCTAGATAAATACAAATAATGCATACCTACTGTCTGATGTCAGTCTGCCACAGTCACCAATGCCGGTTGGTCTGCCGACGTCAGTTGGTTAAGGTCACCGACGTCGGTTAGTCTGCCAACATTGGTAGGGGCAATGGGCCTGGTGGCCAACATTGGTTAGGGTAATGGTCTTGGATAGGGTCTGAGGTTGTGTCTGTGGTCGATAGAAGGGGTATGGGAGTCTGAAAGGGTCTGTGTAGGGTTGCAGGGTAGTAGACAGGGTCTTAGGAGGGACAAGGAGTAGAGGATAGTGGTCAAAAGGGGTCAAGTTAAGAGGAGGGATTTTTAGCCTCTCTAGGAAGAGTGTCTAATTGGTCTAGTTTATATCTGGGTCTGGTTGGTGATGTGGCTTAGAAGCAATAAATAGAAAATTGATTATAAATACATTCTAAGCTATTGAAATGAAAAGATAGAGGAATACTTAGCTGTTGCTTGCTAAAGGAGTGTAGAAGATTGGTTACTGATGCCACTATTGTAGAAGACTTCTTGCAATGTACTTATAGCCTGTGATTCTTGCTGTACATCTAGGAGAGAGAGAGAGAGAGGTCAAAGTGTAGGTGCAAGAGAGTTAGCATCCAGAGAAGAGAATGAGGATCCAGGTGAGAGAATCAGGAGCTAGGGGGAGAGAATGCACCTTCAAGGCTATCTTAAGCGATTGACGTTAGCGATCCCACCGGCGTCGGCCGATGGGTAATCGATGTTGGTAGCTAGAAAAGGGGTAGAAAGGGATAAAATTAGCCTTTCACCCATTCTTTTGATTGCTGAGTTCAGGGGTCGTGGGAAAATGATCGAAGGTGGGTTAAATGGGCATGGGAGAGAGGGGAAGAGTTGGAATGAGGTCATAAATTGGTCATAGGGTGATGGGAGGCATCCAGGGAAAGGGAATCCAAGGGGAGGATGATGTGTCATGGGTGAAGTGTCAAAAGGGGAATGTTATTAATTTAAAATAGATGATTATTTTAAATTAATAAGTGTGTGTTAGGAATGCTAGGAAGTGGACTAAGGGGGCCAAGGGGGAGGGTCAACCAAGGGTTAGACATGATTTCGGTGTCTACATTTGCCTGTTTTTGTCTTGTTGGTTGTTCTAGATGAACTGCAAGAAAAAAATAGGAGTTGATTGCCCCAGGTATGGGATGAAGATCTTTTCATCTTGTTGGTTGTTCTAATGAACTGCAAGACAAAAAAGAAAGAGTTGATTGCCCTGAGTATGGGATAAGGTATTCCCCCTCAAAGTAGGAGTCAAGGGAAGGGAACCTAGAATTTGGTGCTGATTTGATAGATAGTGGATGGATATGGTGAAGGTTGAGGTACAAATGCTATAAAAGTTGAGATTGCGCACACACCACTTCACGAGATGGTCAAGTTAAATTGTCACAAGTCAAGGTCGAGGAGTGCCAAAATTGAAATAATTGGGCCCCAACATTTAGTCATAGCTGATTGGGTTATTTGATCCAAGCTGTAGCTCTAATGGTCATCGTGTTCCAAGTATCTTGGGCTCAGGAAGTGCTCTTGAAAATGTGAAAAATGTCACAAGTAGTGGGGATCAACTTGCTCACGATCCAGTACTTGTGAGGGTCAAAAGATGGGTTGTGGACAATTTGGCTAACTATTCATGGAGTAGCCTACATGCAAAAACAACCAAGGCAAAGTTGTCTTGGAAGTGGTCGAGATCAGAGGAGATATTCATGATCTCCAAGGTTGTTGGTCGATTCAAGACAAAGGAATGGCCAAGGTAACCTCAGAAGACCCCATGTCAACTAAGTGCTGCCTACATAGCCCCTATTGTTAGGGCCTCAGGCCAATGTAGTTCTCCCAAAAAGGGAGGAAGAGGGTTAGGGTTATGGATAGATTGGATGAGGTTAAGTCATGGTCAAAGGATAAAATGGTTTGTCCATCAGGTAGATGAACAAATGGATGTTGTCGAGCTAACCCTAGAAGACGTCTTGTCATCTGAGTGTTGCCTACATAGCCCTCATTGTTAGGGCTCAGACCAATGTAGTTCAAGCTAAGAGTCAAAGTGGTTGATGATTGGTGGTGGTCATGATGAATGATGAGGGTAAGATGATGTTACAGCCTTTTCCATATGATGGTGTATTCTGTAACATTGGTTGAGTGGTCTTTCATCCCTAGCAATTTTCCATAGTAGTAATGGTTTATGCTAAAAATGAATTGAGATGATTTATGCTTCAGCAAGTAATGGTTTATGCTTGGCATAAATTGTGTATGGTCGATAGTTTCCATGTGTATTGGTTTCCATAGAAACTATGTGAATCAAATTATGTCATGTGAGTGGTCTGAAAATGTTTGGTTTTGATTTGGGTTTGGTTGGGTAGATAATGATTTGGTTGAATGTGACCAAGGTGTGAGAAGTGAAAGGCACGTTGCTCTTTCATTGACAAGGACCATAATGATGGCATAGATAAGGGTTTTTAAAAACAAAAGCCCTGTTCATGCATTACAGCATTGACCAATTGGTTGTGATAGAGAAGTACTCGAATCACTTGATGTTAAGTGAGCTCAAAATCCCTTGAGTATGTGATGTGATATGGATGGATGGGGGAACCCTTTTTGGTAGGAACAATTTTGCCCCTTTTATAGGTGACCCTGAGAATGACTATAGACAAGTCCATGACTTTATAGTCTTGTCAGTCAATTTTTTTTTTTGGGGCAAATTGATCGATGCAGGAAGCCTGTGAGGGGATGTTGTCTTGCTTTGTGGTCATGTTGTGAAGCTGATCGATATGGGAAGCTTCTGAGATAGTGTTGTGTATGTAGTAAAATTTAGGCATAGCCATCCTTCGAGGGAGTGGTCTATATTCTGCTTTGTATGTTATATGAGGGCTTTGAATAGCTATCCTTCGAGGGAGCAGTCTATAAATTATAGCAATTATGCAGCTGTCCTTCGAGGGAGCAGTCTACATTTATAATTTTATGACCTTGGAATATGCATCCCACTTTTATATATTTTATATTTTGTTTGTTTTTGACTGGACTTTTGGTCATGGAATTGACTATAAAGGTTTAGAGGGTTTCCATTTTATTAGGACAAAGCATTGAAGCTTGACAAAAGGTGTGGCTAATGTTTGCAGAGTTGAGGGTTGATAGGAATAGGAATGATGATGACAGGGATTGCTCAAGGGATGAGCTCAAGTTAACGTCAAGTAATTGAGTGCATGACTAATAATAGACTGGTCAAAGAGGTAAGGCACAAAGGGGCTCAGGTTATGATAAGTCCCTGACCCATGCTTGTGCATCATGATGCAAGGTTCGAGTCAATTAGGAGCAAACTTGCCCCATTTACTTCGTTCCAAACTAGTCACATGTTGGTTGATGATGAAGAAGTTAGTTAATTTTTGGTCGATACTTGGTTGATATAGTCAAAGTTTTGGTTGATGCTGATGTTTGGTTGAGGTTTGGTTGAGGTCAATATTATGATAGTCAGGGTAAGGTTGAATTCCCCCAGTTGCTAGGGAGAATGTTTGACCAATTTAGTTTGAGAGGGCGAGATCTTGATCTTCCAGGTTGGAGGTAGGAATCTCAAAATCATGGATGGTGATAGAGGAAATGGTTGGTAATGATTTGATTAAAGTGGCTAATGGTTGGGGGTCATCAAGCTGGACCTCCATTGATTGTAAGTCTTATATCAAAGTTTGATGATGTTGTGGAGAGTTTTGTATGAGATCATACAAAGACATCTTCATAGGGGTCGTGTGATGAGGTTGTTTCACCATGGAGTTAGGGATTATCTTTGAGGATGCTGGTTGAGATGTGCCCAAGATAGTAATTTTGGGTTTTGGTTGTGGTGAAGGCTTGGTAGATAGGGATGTCCAAGGGATAGAAACATGTCTCTTCCCTTTATCCTTTTGGGTTGGTGGGCTGGTGGTCAAGTTGACTGTGTTGATTTTGAATAATGGAGTTAAAGGTGGTGGAGGGACCATAGGCTAGTGTTGAGATCCTGATTTAGGTGATGATGTTTGAGAGGTATATGATGGTGTCAGTGGTTTGGTTAAAGGGTGGTCAAAAGGATCCTTAGCGAAAAGGGTATCCTTTTTTTGGTGTTGATGAATGACAACTTTAAGAGCACAACAATGCTCAGTGTCATGTCTCGGTGTGTGATGATAGTGACAAAATTTAGTGTTGTCAAACCAAGATGGTCTTGATCTGAGAGTTGATGAGTGTGAAGTTGAGGAGGTATGGGAAGCATGGGATGATGTTGAAGGTTTTTTTATAATATGGTCAAGAAGAAGGGTGCCTTTCTCCAAGCATTGGCGAATGACAACCTTGAGGGCACAACAATGCTCAGTGTCATGTCCCAGCGTGCGATGATACGCACAAACTTTAGTGTCATCGAACCAGGGTAGTTTTGGTCTAATAGATTGGTATGGTTTAAGAGGTGGAAGACTGATGCAAGAAGACTACAACAATTGTCGTAACAGTAAGGCATGAGAACCCACCAATGGGTCTACATGTTTTGTTGAAGTAGGGGTTGATGAATTTTGTTTTGGAGGCGTAGGAGGCATTGGTCATTTTGGAGGAAATATATGTTTAATGGGTAAAGGGGAAAATGGAGGCAATTTTCCTTTGTGAGGTGTTGGAGTAGGAAGCACTCCTATTAAGGTGGATGGATGTGGGCCCAAAATAGATGGCAATGATGAAGGTGGGGGAGGAATTCTTCGATGTGGTTTAGTGGCCTTGTTTAGTTTGGTTTGAGGGCCACTATTGTGCGAGGCAAGATTAGATATGGGGCGATCACCAAGAGATTTAATCTCTTTTGGCATGGTGGATGCCTGTGTGGGTTTGGGTTCAGATGTGGATGGAGGTGAGTGAGATGTAGCGATCTCAGGAAAAAGGCAAGAGAAAACCATCACTGGGTCTTCCTCAGTCGAAGTGGGTGAAGAGACAAGGTCTTCTCTTGGTGGAGAAGAAATTGGAGAATGGGACTCCTCAAGAGGATAGAGGGTAGGGATGATAGTGCCTTCTACTTGTGGTTGAGGAGTAGGAAAGGTATGGTCCTCCATTGGTAGGAGGAAGGATGAAGGTGGGGCTAATGGCATTGGTATGGTCAAAGCAGCCTCCAATATAAGAGAGGTCAATGGAGAACTAATAGGAGAAGAAAGCTCTTCTACCTATGGAGGAGGTTGGTCAGGGACAAGAGGCAAGACCATGTTGATCATGCGTATATCATGCTCTCGGGAGCTATCAGCCATGGTCTAGACATTGTTTTGGCTAGGAGGATGGTTAGGAAAAGGTTGTTTAAAGATGTCAATGTTTTGATTGGGTGGCACGTTCAGGTTATCCAAAATAAGATCTCCCTTATTTATCATGTCTTGGACAATCTTGAAAGTTCAGCAGTTATTTATGTCATGGCCTTGGATGTGGTGATAGTGACAGAAGTCGTTTTCCCTATACCATGTAGGGATGGATTTTGAAGGGTCAAATTGAGGTGGTCAGATTGGAGGGAGATTGAGGACCCCTTGCTTAACGAGTTTTTCCAACACGGAAGCGTATGACTCTCCAAGTGGAGTGTATTGACACTGTATGTACCGTTGTTGGAATTTTTTTGTGATGCTTTGTGATGTTGAAGGTTGGGATTGGTCAGTTGTTGTAGAGGATGGTGATCTAATGACCATAGTGTTTGCCACTCCTTTGGACTTGGAGTGGGAAGAAGAAGGTTTGGAAGAAGGGTCATCAGTTTTTGCATTGGTATTATGCAATTTGACCCTATTTTCTTCAATAGCATGAAGTTCAAGCTTTCGAGCCATGTTGAAAGCTTCGTCAAAAGTGAAGAATGTTTGAAACCGCAAGGTTGATGAGATGTGCATGGCACATGCTCAAGAGAAGAGTTCAATGAGCTCAGGTTGAGGTAAAGGAAAGGAGAGTTGGTTGATTAAGCCTCTCCAATGGGCGACAAAATCGGCTATGGATTCATCATCAAATTGTTTGATAGAGTATAAGTTCATGATTGAGACCTTTTTGGTGATATTGATCGAAAAGTGGTCAAGGAAAAGTTGGGCTAGTTGCGTGAAGGAAAAGATAGAGTGACTGGTAAGGGAGCTATACCAATCAAGGGCAGGGCCAGAAAGTGACATGGGGAACGTGCGTAGCAATAATGCATCATCATGTGCTATGAGATAACAAGCATGTCTAAATGCTCATAGATGTTGTTGTGGGTCTTCCTTACTCTGGAAGTGAGTAAACTTAGGAAGTTCCCACTGACTAGGATACGACCGGATTGGGATGGAGGGATGGATGGGTTCATTGCAAATTTGGTCATATGAAAGGGCATTGCTTGAACCAGAAATGAAAGCCTCAAGACTAGACATTTTGTCCATCATCATCTTGATGAGATTGACTGATAGATTGGCAGATGGGGCACCCCCTAGGTTTTAAGGTGCTTGGAAGGTGCTAGAAGAGGCATATGACGTAGTTGGTTGTGCTTGTATAGGTGCAACGTATTGATGACTAGTCATAGGGATAGAAGTGGAAGCCAAGGGCAGTTGTGTCATGAAGGTAGAAGGCATAAGTTGACTAGATACCACCAAAGGTGGTTGCATGGTGGCATTGGCAAAAGGGGAGGTATACACTCCTGCATTTATAGGTGTAAGATTGTGTGGAGTTGAGATAATCAAGTTTTGGTATGATATACAACTTGGTTGAATTGCGTGTGGTTGAGGGGGTAATGAAACCCCAATGGAGGTCGGTCTAAAAATAGATGGGGAGACCAAACTTTGGGTATTGGGCATGGTTGAGTTAATGGTTGAGGCAATATTCTAAGTCATAAAAGGCTGGGTAGCGGATGGTGTTGATGTCATCACCGCTTCACCCAAAAGGTCTCGCATTTGGTTTCTTGCGAGATAGTGTTGGAGAGCCTTGACGTTGTGGTTAAGGAATCTCTCAAAGTTTTGGTCCCCTTTGGGTACAATTGAAGGTTGATTGGGAGTTGGTCAGGTAGGAGTTCGTTCGGTCTCTGAATGATACTCCATTAGAGGACTAGGCATAAATGGCGAAGGCGGGAGCGGTTGTTGCCTCACATGGTCAACAAGCGTCTTGGTTTGACTGTGTGTCAAAGCCATTCAAGGCAAGAGGGGTCAGGTTCTAGAAACTATGTTTTTCAGTCTCAAAAAACTAGAATGGGTGTTTTTGATAGAAAAAGGGCTGAGTTTTAAGGTTACTATTTGAGAAGAAAAAATTTGGACAGTGACCGACGTCAGTTGAAAAATTGATGTCGATGAGACAAGCTGCCAATGTGGGTCAGATAGATGATGTCGGTGAGGAAAGGTTGCCGACGTCGGTGGTAAAACCGATGTCAGTTACTGTGTTTTCTAAAAACTCAAAAAAATTGAGAGTTTTTGGAAGAAAGAAAAAAACGTCCTCACTAGCTCAAAAAACCAAACAGGAAAAGAAAAATAGATGAATACAGGTAGACCCTAAGCGTTAAATCCTAAGAATAAACTTTTATAATCTTGTTGGCTTATGCCTTAATGTGTGTTTGGGAAGTTGGCTTGTAGAATGGGTCCTAGAAGAAGTAGTTTAAGGTTGGTTTCAGGTTAGTTTCGGTGCTCAAGAGGCTGTGTTAGGTTCCGTACATGGCCTGGTGCTAAGGAGCAAGCTCCCCTCACTTCACGAGTCCAGTGATAAGCTAGTCTCGCTTAGCCAATATATACTTCCCCTAGAGTTTATCTTCTACCAAAGAATAGAGTGGGATTTCCCCTTGGTAGTGAATTCCAAGTGGGATTGTTGGGATGGGTAAGGTATCTGCTAGGTGATGAAATCCTAGTCGGACCTTGTCTCAAGTAAGTTTAGATGTTTGATTTTGTGCAAGTGGTTTGGATGTGTAACATAAGTGGCCTACGTTGTATTCATGATGTGTTTCTAATTACTAAATGTGAGAGCTAAGTATGCATTTAGGAAGAAATGAGATGTAATGTATTTTAAGCCCAAATTGAAATGTGTGTTTGTATGCAGACAAGTGAGAAAGGGTTCAAGAGTATGACTTTGACTAGTCTAAGATGTAAGAAAGAAAGAAAGATTCTTTTTAACCTTGCTAATGGTGTCTTTTGGAAGAGATAGAGGAAAAGGATGCAAGAAGAGACCTAATGCACCTATATGAAACATTTGTTTAGAAGAAAAAGTATGAACCCAAGGAAAAGTCCTAGGGTCCCATTGGGCATGCCAGAATGTTTCAAACTATTTTCGCTTTTCTACATTCAAAAGAAGTAAGAAACCAAGATATAATGGTTTAGGGTTAGATGATACCCGGATGAGGTCTACACACCGTTATCCAGATATTGTAGGGATTCCTCTTTGGCTGTGGAGGATGACACCTGCAAAAGAAAGAGACTAAAACAAGGAGATTGTTAGATGGGTGTAAGGTGGACTGCCAAGTGATATGCTTGGTCCAAGAAGTGCAAAGACTTCCTTAAGGGATGTTAGTCCACTTGTTGATAAAGAATAATGTTAGATGAAGATAATAATGACAAACTGAGCTAGAGAAATACAAACAATGCGTATCTACTATCTGTTATCAGTCTGCCATAGTCGCCAATGCCGATTGGTCTGCCGATGTCAGTTGGTTAAGGTCACCGATGTTAGTAGGGGAAATGGGCTTGGTGGCCGGTGTCAGTTAGGGAAATGGTCTTGGATAGGGTCTGAGGTTATGTCTGTGGTTGATAGAAGGGGTCTGAGAGTCTGAAAGGGTCTGTGCAGGGTCACAGGGCAGTAGACAAGGTCTTAGGAGGGACAAGGAGTAGAGGATA
Source organism: Torreya grandis (assembly GCA_037957365.1). NCBI lineage: Eukaryota > Viridiplantae > Streptophyta > Pinopsida > Cupressales > Taxaceae > Torreya > Torreya grandis. Next base: position 480,525 of record JARHVA010007295.1, on the reverse strand, counting down.
GTGGTTAAAAGGGGTCAGGTTAAGAGGAGGGCTTTTCAGCCTCTCTAGGAAGAGTGTCTTATTGGTCTGGTTGATAGCTGGGTCTAGTTGGTGATGTGGCTTAGAAGCAATAAATAGAAAACTGATTACAAATACATTCTAAGCTACTGAAATGAAAAGATAGAGGAATAATTAGCTGTTGCTTGTTGAAGGAGGAGTGTAGAAGACTAGTTGCTGGTGCCGCTATTGTAGAAGACTTCCTAAAATGTACCTATAGCCTATGATGCTTACTGTATGTCTAAGAGAGAGAGAGAGAGAGAGGTCGAAGTGCAGGTGTAAGAGAGTTAGCATCTAGAGAAGAGAATGAGGATCTAGGCAAGAGAATCAGGAGCTAGGGGGAGAGAATGCACCTTCAAGGCTATCTTAAGCGACCGACGTCGGTGATCCCGCCGATGTTAGCCGACGAGTAACCGACGTTGGCAGCTAGAAAAGGGGTAAAAAGGGCTAAAATTAGCCTTTTGCCCATTTTTCAGACTGTCGAGTTTAGGGGTCATGGGAAAATAGTCGAAGGCAGGTTAAATGGGCATGGGAGAGAGGGGAAGAGTTGGAATGAGGTCATAAATTTGTCATAGGGTGATGGGAGGCATCCAAGGAGAGGGAATCCAAGGGGAGGATGATGTTTCATGGGTGAAGTGTCAAAAGGGGAATGTTATTAATTTAAAATAGATGATTATTTTAAATTAATAAGTGTGTGTTAGGAATGCTAGGAAGTGGACTAAGGGGGCCAAGGGGGAGGGTCGACCAAGGGTTAGACACGATTTTGGTGTCTACAATTACATACTTATTTTTGAAATTAAAGGAAGTCAATTCTCAAGTTTTGAACCATTTTGAGTATGGATTCATTATCATGTTTAGGTTCCTCTAAGTTGTGAACCTAATTACTACTATTATCTACTAGTACCCAAGCTCTTTGATCTTGTATATTGAATCCATTTGAAATATTATTTAGGAACCCTAGGTTTAGACCAGGATCAACATGACTAAAGGTAATTGATTCAACATTATTGTTTAATTTAAAGTAGGTATGTTTTGATTTGAATTTGGAGTGACATTAAGCATAGGTAGATTAGGATTAATATTGGAAATGGCACATGCTAGCTGATCTTGAGGTTAAAGTTTATCATTGATTTTCATAGCTTTAGCATAGGGCAAGGCTAGTATATTTATAACTCCAACAAAAATTTTCAAAAACACAAAATTCATGGTATCTAAATCATCCTTATAAATCTTAAAATATAAGGATTCATCAGGCCTATAGGAAGATATGGTTTTGATAAACATCGTCTAGAATATAACATTAAAGGCTTTAATGGTTTCACTTGAATCTCTTTTCACAATAGTGAATTGTTGATAAAGGATGCAAGGATTAATGAGCTTTCTAAATTGATTAATGAAAATACTGTTAAAATCATTCCAACTAGTGTTATAATTCTTAGGAAGATTGAGAAACCAATCATATGCAACATCTTTGAAAGTAAAGGAAAAAATCTACATGCAACATCTTCATGAATTACATTCAATAATCTTAAGGTAGCTTTGAAGATTTTAATATGTTCTTCAGTAGTAACCACACCATTTAGACTAAAACAAGGCAAATATTTCTTAGGATTTCTAGTTAAGTCATGTACCTAACAACGTACTTTGATATAATATACACTTAAAAAAGCCATATATTTATAAGGGTTGAACATAGGAGCACCATGAATAGGTGAAGTAGGTTTGGATTTAAAAACCTTATGCATACCTTTATCTGTTCTTGTTTTCTTATGAAATTCTAATGAAAGGATAGGTGGCATTGATTTATACCATGACATTGTCCTAATTTTTGGAAGTTATATCTTGTAAAATCTAAATAATTTCTCAAAATATGATGTGTAAACCTTATATTTTCAAATTAAAATGATTAAATTTGCATGTTAAGTAACTTTTGCACAAATTTGTACAAAGAACAGCTATCTTTAACCAAATTATCTCAAATATATGTCTAAACTGATGAATATGAATGATATTTAAACTTATAAGCTCAAATAACCCTAAATTTACAAATATTCAATCAATATTTGAACAAAATTTATATTAGTAACCTCAAATGTGGTAGATTTAAAAAACTTAATCTACCTTTGTAACAATTTCTCATGAATCTTCAAAGAATAACTATCTTTAGCTAAATAAGCTTAAATATTGATATGAAACCATGAATATCAATTATCTTTACATAATTGATCTAATAAAAACATAAATATGTAAAAAATTCACTAATCTTTGAATAAAATTTACTAAAATTAGCAAAATTACTTCACATTCACAAAGCTTTAGCTAAAGGCCCTCCTTATCGCACTAGTGGAACGTATCTTATTGATGCTTGAAAGTGTATCACAGTGGTTTATAGAGTGATTAGAAAACACTTCTCATTTTTTTATTTAAATAATCCATTGCATGAGTTGTAGGTTGTGATCTTCTTGAGATCTTTGGTGGAATAGTGGCTAAGTAAATGAATAGTTTCACAAAAAATGATAATATAGCTGGTTATTGGGAGCAACTTTCATTTTAATCTTTCTTTTGAAATATGAAGTAATTTTTACTAAGTAAACTGAATTATGATCAAACCTAAAGACTAAAATCTAAACTATCCTGTATATTTAAAATGGAAGTTAAACCATAATGAATTGATCAAAAAATAAACAAAATGAAGGGCAGGGTAGAGAAAAAAGTTGTTAATGATATTCAATCTAGACATTATGACAAAACTTAAATTTCATCCAAAAATTCACTCAAACCAATATATGACATGAAATAGCTAGAGCTTAAATCCTATCATATATTAGTCAAACATTTAAGGATAGCTGAAATAATGCAAAAAAGAAACTAGATTAAATTTAAAGATTTACTCCTATAAGCAGATTGTATTAGTGCATCTACAAGAAAACAAATAAAATGAAATTAATCTAATATCTTTCAATCAATCTAGCATAAGCATAAATTGACAACTTTGCATTCAGATATGTACATCTAGAATCCATAAAAACCATTCAAATCTAAACATTAGACCGGTATGTTGAGGAAGGAACCATGATAACAATCTCACAAACAAATATTAGACAATCTTTATATAATTCCTTGCTTGTATTAGTTACTACCAATTTACACAATAGTTTTTGCTCAAAAAATCCCTCCTTTAAAAATTGCAATACCCATTTTATATAAGATTAATGAGGTATGTCGATTAGTCATGTTAAATGATAATTACACAAGTGTCTAGGATAATTATCCTTCTACAATCTTCTAAAAATAATGACACTTTCTAAATTGACTGACCTATAATCAATGCACTTTACAAGTTTTCACATGATTTTACAATATATAATATTCTTTTTAAAATTATATACATGTTTAATTACAAAATAATATGTTTAAGTCAAAAAAATTGACTTTGAGAAGCTCCTTGTTATTTTTGCTGCTTCATCTTCATTACCTTGTCATGTTCATCATCAATAAACTTGAATTTGATGATGGGCTCCATGAAAAGATATTATTCTTGATCATCCAAGCCTTTGAGATCCTTGTTAACCTTGTCCAAATCTTCTTTGATGCTTTTAGCATCTTCAATCTTCTCCTTTATAGATAGGATCATGTCCAAAATCCTTTTATTGTATGCCCCTATTTTTCGTTAGCTTTGGTTCTTCACCTAATGCATGAACTGAGTAGCTCTATGTCTAAACTCCTCATCTATTATTAAGCCAATGGGACTAAGTGTTATGGTATCTTTGATCAAGATACCTAATATATATGTTATCTTATCTTCCAACTATTTACAATCCTTAGAAAGATCCTTTAAGATCTTGTACCATTTGTTCAAACCTTTGATATTTTCTATTGATCTTGCCATATCCATATTCAAATGGGCTAACTTACTATCATGAACCTAGACATTTGATCCTCTGTCAATATATTGGTCAACTCCTTCACATTATTATATGAACCCTGCCATAAGTTAACTTGGTTCACAACCAAGGTACCATGTTTATTCATCATGCCTTGTTTGGACCTTGTTGATTTCAAAGAGCTAAATATATCATACATAGTGGCCTAAAAATTATTGAATATATCTCCTAGGACAAATAGAACATATTTCTCCTTTAGGTTCTTATTATTTTGTTTGATCCCCTTGATAGTAACTTGGAGATATTTTGAATGTGCTTGAGCTAATTAAAAGACATATTATTTAAATATTGGATCATCACATGGCCTCTTTATTTCCTTATAAGTTAAATTAGTCAAAGGTTCTACTTTTTTATATGTCATCTCCTCACCCCCTTGAATGACTATTATTTTAGTTACCCTTTGTAAACCAGTAGTTCCTGGGTTAAACCTAACTCCAAATAAATATTGGGTCACATGTGGGATAGGGATATTTATTTGTAATTAGGTTGGTGAATATATTGGAGTGGTCATCCTCTTTTCCTCCTCTTGAAAAGCAACATGACATGGTTTTAGTTCTTGCTACACATGGATATTAGTAGTCTTGACCAAGGCCCATGAGTGATAAGTGGGTAGCTTTTACACTCTTGGTTCATAAATAAACCACTCAGGGATAGGTGGACCATACAAAATTTTTTCCTCACTAAATAATTTGAATTCACTCAAAAGAGGAGTCATGGTTACCTTTGGTTTCTTATCCTTTGAGATGATGTAAGTCTTAGCTTTCCTTTTTATAATAGTAATGATTACTAAGTCTAAAGACTTCCCTTTATCTTGTTTGACTTATTCAACCTTTTCTTCTACCTCTGAATCTAACTCATACATCATGGATAACATATTTAATGCATCCTCTATAGATTCATTAGGATCAAGGGATATCATATGAACTTTTTCTTTATGTAATTCTTGTTTTGTTGCCTTAGAGGACTTGAGAGATGAACTAGGGGAAATATCATCTAGTATTCTTTCCTCAAGCCTAATCTCTTTAGGTTTATGCTTTATTTGAACTTTTTATGTTAGGATATTAGAAGATTCACCACTTATAAAATGATAATTCTTGGGACCCAACTTCCATCTATCATCTACCTTCTAATCTTTGGATAATCTATACTTAGGTCTACTATTGTACGCTTTTAACCTCTTAGTTACTTCAAAGTAGGAGGATGCCTTTATGTATGCAAGGTCAAATGTGTCAAGATCATGATCATATGGTATATTAAATATACCTTTAATTCTTAATTGTTCTTTAACTCTTCCACAAGGGTACTATTGTCTAAGTTCATCCATTTTCAAATTGAAAGATAGTCTATGTTTTGATGTAGCCTCAATGTGATCCCATTATCTAAATGTAGTCTTGATCATTTTCATAGGAAGTAATGAGAATGTCCTTTTATTTTGGTTTTTTAAAGGACATCTACACCATAGAACAATTGGTAGACCACCTCTTTATTTTCTAGCTTATTAGGAACATGGACTAAAAACTTGAGAGGAGAATTTTGAGTTCCCTCAACCCTTTATAATAGTATAGTTTAGGTAAAACCATATATCCTCCATTTCTTTAATATATTTCTTGATCAATGGACTAACTCTCATCATAGGGATACTAGTTATGGATTCACTCAATGTTGTATAGACATAATCATAAATAAATTTAATGTGGTCCCTATACTTAAAGATGTGTAATTTAGAATAGTATTGGGAAATGGTTTGGGATTCATTTGGAGACCATTCCCTCTAATTGGGAATCTTTTTCATTATACACAAGGCATACAATATATATGACATCATATAAAACTCAACCTTCTTATTCCTGATTGTATATATTTGTCTACTTAAGGAGATACTAATTATCTCACCTAATGGAGGGTCCATTATCCTTTCAACAATGAAATACACTACGGGTACCTAGACTAGATCTACATATGATGTGGTTGCACATCCATATAATTTGTTCAACATTATCATTATTATCCTAACCCTTGGTCTAAATTGGCTTAATATGATGTTCTTATTAATATCAACAAAGACCTGGTTACCAAATTCTAACCATGTAGTTAGGGTATCCAACATATAGTGCTTTTTATCACATGAGTTAATTAATGCTAAGTAAATCTAGGGTTTAGGGAGATTGTAATAAAACTCAAAGGAAATTTTCGAAATGTAAGAAGCTTTCATCTAATTATTTTAATTGATTAACATACCCTTATCTATCTTAGCTTCCTTTAAAATGGGACCAAGAACATCAATGTAGTAAATTACCTTAGATTTTGTAGCTGCATAGTGGAGTCTAGTCATCTAAATTGCTACAATGTCATCATAGAGCCTTTTTATAGAGAGAATAATTTCCTCTTATTTTTTGATCACTTGCTGGTTTTTAATTGTCCAGAATAATTTAGGACAATTACTATACCTTGTGTTCAAAGTAGCTACTACAAACTCTATGTCCTTAAACCCATGACCTTCTATGTCTGATGTCAAATATAATTCCACATCTTACTTTGAAACATGCTTATAGGTCCCCATTACAATTATACTAATTTAATTATCTAATTGGGGATGATAGTCTAACTTTTTGTCTTAATTATAATGATTCTAAAGATAATTTAGGGTAATTCATACACCTTAGGGATTTTGAAGTTTTATGTATGGATTTAATGGTGGAAACTAGCTTGAATGATGAGCTTTTATGGCTTCTATTGTATTTGATTTTCACATTTATACCTTTTATGTGTTAGGCCCACATGTTCTTCCTATGTGGCAATGCCATGTCATATTGCCTATTTATTTAAAATGTGATTGTTGTGATTTTTGGATCTTATTAACATTTGATTTCATCATAGGTCATTGATATCTATTAATACCTATGAGATCATGCCACTTTTCAACTCTAAAAGATCTATATATACCTCATAAACATTTTCCATTGCTTGAATGCCTTTGTGCACATGGAAACTTCTTGTTCAATCTAAGTTATTAGATTCTTGACCTACTCCATACTGTTGATCTTGATTCAAATATTTGAATACTATTCATTGATCTCCATCTAATTTATTAATATTATGACATGTGTCACTATCACATTTGATTTGGGCCCTTTGAAAAGTCCACATTCATTCACACCATCGATATGATGGATGTACACTTGAATGTGGATCATTGATTCCTTAAACACTTGTCAAGATTGTGACACTTGTCCTTCTCATGTTTATTTTTGGAATACTTAACTTATTGACCCTTGCTCACCTTTAGATCCATTACCACTTTATCAAGATCATGACACTTGTTGGTCTCATATTCCTTTGTAACACCTTTGATGCTTTGATTCATCACTCACTATCAAATATCCATTACACTATTAATGTGCACCATCAATCAATTCCTTAGACTTATTGACTTCCATCTTTGACCATATATCAATGATCTTTGTTTCCAACTCTGAGATCTTAGCACTTAGTGTCTTCATGTTAATTCATTCCTTCATATATAAAATTGAAGACATAAGATCTCGATATATATGCATAGACTTAGTATAAAAGTTTAGACTAAGGTATTAGTTATGTTAATAAACATGATTGAGATTTAGGATAAAGTTTAAATTAATTATAAGATATAAAAATGTTCCTATGTGAGTATGATCCACATAAATTTGAATCTATTTGAAAAGGGACTTAGGATAGAGCATTTTAGACTAAGGTTTTTAACACTATTTAGACATAGATTTAATTAATTGACAAAATACCAAAGGTTTAGTCAAAAGGGTTAAATTGGCATTTAAATCATAAAACCCTAAATACTATTCATTAAAATGGGACTATATTAAACCTGCAACATGGACACAAAAAATTTGAACATTAGCCATATTATATAAATCCAAATAAAGATCAAATGCTAACATGTCAATGTTCAAATAATGTAATCTAATCAAATGGGATGTTCAATTTATAGTATAATTAGGATGATATGAACCAGGATCCTCATTTTCAAAAATGGGGGTATGTTGACCTCAATAGAGTCTTCTTACATAATATAAGGATGTGATCACCTGGATATATGAATATTTAAAAGTATTAGACCCTAGGGTCATCACACATCCTATTGAATTAAATCTAGATCATAAGCCTTTCAGGTAGAGACAAAGTCTAGTGAATCCAATTCTATAACCTCTTATTCAAATATAAGTATAAAAGATACTAGATGCCAAGATAGTCTTCCTAATTAGGCATTTGACATGGGTAGTCAATTTGATACTAGTCAATAAAAATAATGGATAAATATGACTCTTTGTTGATTTCATAAACATGAACACAACACCATAGAAAGATAATTACCCCTACCTTGATTTTATGAGGTAATTTAAATGGTCAATAGTTCTGAGATATTATCCTTTTTGGATGGATCTTAGGCTATAAATAAGTGTTAGTAAAAGCACAAGATAAAATGAAGACTAAATTTACCACCAAGTGGGGAACTTTTACATATAAAAGGATGCCTTTTGGCCTCACTAATTTAGGAAAAACCTTCAAGAGAGCGATGGAGTTCATTTTTTAAGGAATTGTTGGCAAATGTATCATTATATACATAGAAGACCTAATAGTATATTCAAAATATAGAGTTTATCATGCATATCATTTTCACATTGTGTCTGATAGATGTAAAAGGTATGGAGTCTCATTTAATCCAAAAAAGAGTGTATTTGGAGTTATATAAGGAAAACTATTAGGCCATGTAATCAGTAAAGATGGGATCTCCATCAATCTAGAATGAGTTTAGGGCATTTCTAAGATGATGCCTCCCAATAAAAAGAAAGAGTTAAATTATTTATTTGGTAAGATAAACTTTGTATTGAAATTTATTTCTAGTTTTCTAGAGATTATCAATCCATTGAATACTATGATAAAATAAAATGCTAAGATAGAGTGGAAAATAGAGGCTCAGAGAGGTTTTCAAGACATCAAGATGGCCATTGATCAATCTCTAGTTATGATCAGCTAAGACATCAATATATATATATATATATATATATCTTTATTTATTCACATTAGAACATAATATAGTTGTTGTACTTACATAGAAGGTGAATGACAATGAACATCCCATTGCCTTCATGAGCACCAATCTAAAAGATGTAAAGTTGAAATACTATATGATAAATAAATATATGCATTGATTAAAGTTATGAAAATGTTTAGGCATTATATTATAAGGAATAAAATATACACTGTCATCCTAGATCCAAATATCAAATTCACACTTGGCCTAAATGAATTGGGTGAAAGAAGTTAAAAATAAATGGCTGAAATTGAGTGGTTTGATCATGAAATCAATCCATCCAAAATGGTGAGAGGCTATGGAATAATATAAAGGATTGTTGATTTTGGTCCACACATTAGTATTTAATAGATTAATGGAACACATTAGATGGTGGTGAATGGTATGCTCAAATCATACATTATTTGATCACATGCACGTGTCCCCTAAGGTAAATAAAGAGAAAAAAATATCCCTTAGCCTAACATCAGCTCATTATATGATCAAGAAGGGATTATTATGTAAAAATAACTATGAAGGAATCTACCTAATATGCATTTTGAAGAAGAAACTACAGACATCTTAGATAAACTACATTAGAAGATTGGTAGTGTATATCCATTAAGAAACACAATAACTCAAAAAATGTATAGGATGGGATACTAATACCCCATCATATTCAAAGATACACATAACCATGTTAGGACTTGTCATGACTACCAAGTATTTGGGAAAAGAGAAGTGAATGCTACCTTGCCTTTATAGCTAGTCATTGAAGGACACCATTTACCCAATGGGCCTTGATTTTATTGGGTTAATAAACATAAAATCTTTATAATAGGGCACACATTTGTCCTAATAGCTAAGGAATACTACACTAAGTGGACAAAACATATAGAAATAAATAATTCCATATAAATTGATGTCATCAATTATTTGGAAGAAAATATATTAACAAGTTTTAACACTCTTGTTCCTTTAGTTTATGATAATGGTCCAACTTTTCAATTGATTTGTTGTTTTTATGATTAATGGAGTTTAATTCCTATTTAATAAACAAGTATAATTAGGATAAAATAGTAAATAATGTTCCTAATTAAAGTCACTAATTTGTGAAATTAATTTATAATTAGACCTTTTCTAAAAATAGCAGTGAGAGAGAGAAAATTAAACTTAGCTTATTCTAGACTGTTCCAACTGAGACAAGGTCTAGAAATTTGTATGAAAGATTAGGACACTATCATAAATAGGTTCCTAAACTTTGTTTCTTAATTATCTAGGAGCATTAGAACTAGACACCCTAGGCTTTAGAACTATACTCCTTCCTCAATGCTATTATCTTTAGGACCTAAGCTTTCTAAGTTTTGTTCACCTCTCAATGTGAGTTTATGTACCAATTTTAAAGTCCTATCAATAGAGCTCTGTGTAGATCTGATTCTTCATTTAATTTTATCTTCTATGGAATTTAAAGAAACTTTGGCAAATGAGGAAAAATGGCTAGTCTGTGTAAGATGCACTCGATGTGCTTCACACCCCATGTGCGGGCACACTACCTACATACCAATACTTTGAAGAGGGATCAAGCCATATGTATTTCTCCCTTTAATATTTCTTAATGCAATAGTGAATGATATGCAATAAATTCTAAAATTGGGTATGCTTGAGATGGCTAGGGACTATTCTAAAGACTTGAGTTAGCTTGAAAGTGTATAGGTTGGCTATATGTAGAGAATAGGAAATATTGTTTGAGTGGTCTTACTTGTATTCTTTCTTATTTTAATGATATTTTCCAACCCTTTTTAAATGATCTTTGAATGGGATTTTATAGGGATCTATTGGTCATGTGTTAAAAGAAACTAGACTAAGCCAACATAATGAATAAGAGGAATCAAGAAAAAATGGTAACCTGGGCTCAAAATGTGATTAGATAGGAGTATTGAAAATGGGACACCCTAGGGTCCAATGATATAGTCTAACTTTATCACTATTGTCCTAAGTAAATGAGACCTAAGGGGATGAATTATTCATGAAGAGAGGGTCCTGGCTCAGCTGGGGTCAAGTCTAGAAGGCCACAGATAATTGGGAATCAGTGAAAACAAGCCTAAGAGGGTTATGAGAGAAAATAAGAGGTACATAAGGATTGGGTGTCCTTAGCTATGCTCAAGTTACCAATTTTTGTATTTTATATTATTGTATTTTCCACCCCTTTATTCTAGTGATGTAGTAAAGTGAAATATTTGGATAAGGGAAAATAGAAAGCGTACCTGAAATTACCTATAAAGGTGAAGCCCATGAAGCTTATGATTCTGAGTAATGCTAGATAGTGTATATAAACCATGTTGTGTAATTATGAATCTATGAAAGGAAAATAAATATTATATCAGTTCTTATTTATGCAATATAAAACAAAAATGTACAAATCTAAGTAAAAGAGAGGAAGAGAAAGGAATGAATACACCTCACTAAGTATGTGAACCAATACAAAACCTATTGTGATATTGAGTAAGGCTAAGTAATGTTGGATGTGTTTGATGATGTTGTACCAAAATTTATATCATGAATGTAGTTGAGTGCTCAATTATTTAAAAAGTGACTCAATAATGCAAAGGTTGGCCCTTTGGCTCCATCATCACCTACTAAGTAAAGCTAGATGATTATGCATATGATAATCGATGTCTAGATTATGTATCAAATCCCTCTAAATATATGGATCAAGAATATAAAGGCTAGCCCTTTGGATCCATTATCACCTACTAAGTGAAGCTAGATGATCATGCATGTGATAATTTATGTCTTGACTATGTGTCTAATCCCTCTAAATAGGTGGCTTAGGAATATAAAGGCTAGCCTTTTCTCTGCATCATTGCCCCATAAAGTGAAGTTATAAACTGATACCAATATGAAGAATTATATCACATGAGATGGCTCCTAAAGCCCATGAATGTTATATAAATCTAAAAATGTTATGTGGATAGCTAAATATGTGCTAAAAATTAGGCCAATATTGGTTAACTTATAAAATATGTATATTAGGCTTGTATAAAAGCCACTCTAAAACTAAAAATTTGGCTTATGTAGAATCCATTCAAGAACTTAGGTACTCAAGACCGTGGAGTTTAGGATTATATGAAATCCACTTTGAAATTATGCCAACCACCTATAGATGTAATAAGACATGTAACTATTAAGAATTCTTGGGTAATGCTAAAAAATGACGAGAAAGAATCAAAAGTGTTGTATAATCTACACCCAATCACTAATGTCTAAAACATAGATTTTGATCTAGAAGTTATACCAAATATCATATCTAAAATTGGAAGTGAGGACCAATCATGGCATGCATGATGCCCCCTTATGTCTGGATTTTATAAGAAAACTATACTAAAAACTATTGATCTAAACTAGTTTGATTGTGCAAAACTATAGTTAAACCTACCTTTTTGCTTGCTTATAGAAAACATAGTTTTTCTATTGTTTAGATAAGAGCACCAAAAATGGATACCCTAGTGTCTAGTGTTATAGTCCAGCCTTGATGTTGTTGTCTTGAGATGAAACTAATCACTATTTTGGAATCTTAACTGTCTACTTGGTCTATTTTGAGTGGTTTGATGACTTGTTGCTATTTTCCTTATTCTAAAACTAGATTTTTTCAACTAATAGAAGCTCTGATCTCTGTAGCAAAGCCCTTATTATTTTCCCCCTATTTTGAGGGTAGGAATAGGTACCATTCAATGAATACCCTTAGAAAAAGAATCCCTATAACTTTCTTAAGATAGAAATATACATGATATAACAATGATAATCAACAAGATATCTCAAGATATAACATGTTTTGATTTGAGAGATTATTAGATCAATAGGGGTATGTCTAGATAGATGTAACAATGTAATAGCATGTGCAATGTACTAAACTAGAATTGAAATTATTAGTTGTTATTTTTTTAGTTGGAGGGATGGAACATGATGTCCATCATGGCATTAAAGAAAATAGGAAAAATGCATGATATGGATCATGGCATTAAAAACAATCAAAAGAAATCAAGCAACAAGAATACAAAGCAAAAATCAAGATGCATACAAAGGTATCCAAGGGCCCAAGTAAATAAGGGACATGGGCACATCTCACTCAAAATAGAAAAAAAACATACAAGGCATGTTTAAATGCCACATACATATATAATTGAAATAATCAAGTTGGTGTGGAAGCTACAATCACATAGAAGAGTAAAGGAAAAGGACATTGGCAAATGTCCTAGCGCACACACATGAATAGAAGAGAAGGACATTGGAAAATGTCCTAAGGCACATATAGGAGACAAGTAAGAACTTGAAATACAATATAACAATCTATGCTAATCAACAAGAGAAAGCAGGTAATAACTAAAAAGATAGAATCACATCTAACTAATCAAAGCAAGAGTGAAAGTATGCAAGCCATGTTTAGTACAAGACTAGGTACATGCTAAGCAATACACAAGTGATAGATACTAGTGAAATGTTGATATAGTAATCTATGTAATCTAGTAAGTAATATATATCAACATGATAACTTAGAGTGTGTAGTGTAGGAGTGGCATAACCTGGATGGTGTAGTCATGTAGAAGATTTACCCAATGGGTATGTATATATAAGTGTGTCTTAAATTTAGATTTAGGATGCTCCCTCAATGGGTAGAGTGAAGCAATAAAAGAGTTGGATATCATTGCACACACTCAAATAAGATCAAGTGAAACATGGTAATGTAGATAAATAAACATAGAATAGCATAAAATAGAAAATATAAGTCCTAGCATAGTAGTAATAGTGTAAGACATGGATGGTCCACATAATCATAATGTTTTTGGTGTTTTGACATTTTTGAATGTTTTTGTATTTTTAAATGTTATATGGAAAATTTGAACTATGTACAATCAATGCATAAGAAACTATGTATAATCAAATATGGAAAGAGACTATATGTAAGCATTAAATAAATCAATATGTACATAAAAATATAAAATACTAGGATAGAGGGGGAAGGGATCCAAAGATGGAGCCTATTGAGGATGGAAATGGAGAAAAGGGTCATGACCATCATCAAATGCCTCAATATCATCATCATAAGTATCATCATATGTTATATATGTTGTGTTCATGATGTCACCACATCGAAGGTGAACTAGAGGTTGCTCTGGTGGTAGAGATGTTGACTCTATTTTGGGATATTTATCCCTAATAGTAGATGACTTCAATGGAATTGGTGGAGTTGGTGGTGATTTTGGTGTTATAATCTAAATAATATCTTGATATGATAGTTTATTTAATCTATGTTGTAAAGTTGTACATGAATTTGTATCATGGCTACTAGTCCTTTGAAAAGTAAAAAATGGTCAACCATCCTACTATGACAACCTAATGATAGATCTATGTTGTAATATGGGTAATGTGATCAATCCATGATCAATTAATATATGTAACATAAATTGTGGTTGATGCTATGTGTTGCCTACTTGAATCTAAATAACTCGCTTTATGTCCTTAGAGGTAACCATGTGAAATTTTTGTGCCAAGTGATCTATCTATGGTCATGAGTGTGGATTATATCCTAAGAGTGTAGTGTGAGATGCTAAAAGTGATATAGGATTTGGAATGAGAGATCTAGATTCATCTCAGTACTCTTTTGGGCCACCTAGTGTAAAGTTCAATCCACACAAATAATCATCTATGAGTGTGGGTGCCATATCATCATTTGAAAAAGCTTATGAATCTATTTCAACATCATGTATATATGGTAACTTAGAATTTACCATGAGGGGTAACTATGATATAGGAGTCTCATCATCTATAGTAATAAAAGATAGTACTATTGTAAAAGTATTTGTAACTAGTGGAGTATCTATGGAATCAAATTGAACTACTGGTACTACTATCAATGATTATGGATGTGTAATAGGTATGAGAACTATGATTGATGGATTAGCTATAATGGCTAAAGATATTATGACTAGTAGAATATCTGGAGCTGAAGGTATGACTATAAGTGGAGAAGTATGAGAAGTGTTAGTCTATCCCACCTCATATGTATGTATCTAATCAAGAGAAATACAATGAGGTGGTGGTTGTATTATGAGATAAGGTGTCTCATCTAGTGAAATGATCAAAGATAACTTTGTAGTTTGATAATTCTGAATGGCTAGTTATCTACTAGATATGTGTATAGATATCCCTCATGGAGAAACTTAATACATCAATGGATAGTAAAATAAATGGCCCCCATAGTATGTATATAGGATCATCTAAGTAAAAGATTATATTAGAGAGGACATATCATGACTTGGAACTATGTAGAGAGGGTTTTGGGTCCTACCATGATATCTAAAGTAATGGTTCCCAATGTCTATCATGGTATATCATCGAATCCATGCATGCTTTTATATAATTTTTTCATTGATGCCATATTTATGCCCATGGCTTGTAAAACTGTGATATTACATATATTAAGTCTAGAGCCACTATCAACAAGAAATCTCTTGATTGCACTGGTTTTGACTTGAAATTGTATGAATAGTGGAAAATTTTGATCAATAACTATCTGAGAAGGCTTGTCTTCACTGTCAAAATAAATTACATCTTCTATATTTTTTAAAGTGTTGACCATTGATGCAAAATAAGAAGGTTCTAAATTAATCAACATATAAGCTTGAGTAAGTTCCTGATAAAGAATGCCCTTGAATACATTAGCTTTTTTAAGTATTTATAACATATAAATATTAGTTAGAGCATTTCTCATCTGATCAACAATGTCATATGCCTTGTACAAATCTACCTATGCAGGTAGGTTAGGCCTAGGATGGGTAGGAATATAAGAGTGATAAGGCTCTTAGCTAGGTGGAAGAGGCATAAAGACATGTCAAGTAATAGATCTAATCACATTATCTACTATCCATATAGGAAGAGTAGTAGTTATGGGAGGGGAGCAAAGATAATCAATGGTTCAAGGTCGTGGAGGGATAAAAGGTGTCAACGGGGCTCTTTAGTGATGGGTAGTGACCTAGGGAAGAGAAAAATGGACCATGCAACATGAATCAACATGGGGTAGATGCTCCAAAGGAGGTGATGAAAAAGATATATTAACATGTTTAAGGATAACTTACTTAACATCATCCCATATAATGAAAAATAAGCATGAAATGTAAATAATGAAGATTCATACTAACATATGATAGACTTCATCATTTATGTACATGATAGGGCCCATTATGGTTTCCTTATTATTTTAAAAAAATGTAAGAAAAATTTGTAAATAAATGAGCATCTTCTTGGCAATTTGATTATAATTGTAAGGTGATACCTCAAGATGCAAATAGGTGCTAGTATATGAAACTAGGGATTTGACAATAATATTTTTGAAAAATACTATTAGTTTTTGAAATTGAAATTGAATTTATGAGTTAAGTATGTAAGTAAAAATTCAAAAATTTATGGGCAAAAGTTTGATTTAATGGGATATAATAGACGCAATTGGGGTTTTGAGGAAAATATTTTAAAAAAAAATTAGTATGAATTTTTAAAATTTAAACTGATTTTTTTATTTTTAATATACAACTAAAAATTTAGAAAATGATTAGAAAATTATTGGGAAATAGTTGATGCAACTAGGTTTTGAAATAAATTTATTTTAAAATTTACTACAAAATTTTAAAATTGGAGATAAATTTATGATGTATATGTGTAAAAAAAATTAGGAAATTATTGGATTAATGCTAGAAAATTATTGGGACCTAGTGTATGCAACTAGGGTTTGAGATAAATTTATTTTAAAATTTAATACAAAATTTAAAAATTTGAGAGTAATTTATGATATTAATATTCAAGAAAAAATTCAAAAATTAATGGTAAAAATTAGCTAGGAATTTACCCTAAGATTTCTAGGGTTTTCATGTGAAATTAGAAGTAAGTCAGGTTCACCAAATGATTTATTATTTTTGTGAATAATGGATTTGTATTTATATTTAATAAACAAGTCTGAGTAGGATAAATCAAAAAATAATATTCCTAATTAAATCCATTGATTTGTGAAATTGAATTGTAATTAGACCTTTTATAAAAATAGCAGCGAGAGAGAGAAAATTAAACATAGCTTATTCTAGACTATTCCAATTGAGATAAGATCTATAAATTTACATGAAATATAGGGACACTATCATAAATAGGTTCTTGAACTTCATTGCTTGATTATATTGGAGCAATAGAACTAGACACCTTGGGATTTGATGTTGTAGTTCTTCCCTAGTGATGTTGTCCTCAAGATCTAAGATTGCTAGGTTTTGTCCACCTACTCAATGTGAGTTTGTGTACCAATTTTTAGCTCATCCATATCAATAAATATCCCTATAGATATGTTTATTCATATATTTATATCTTCTATGCAAATTAAAGAAAATTTAGCGAATAGGGAAAAGGGGTTAGTGTGTGTAACATGCACTGGACATGCTTCACACCCCATGTGTGGGCATGTTATCTACATACCAATACTCCAAAGAGGGATCAAGCCATATGTAGTTATCCCTTTAAGAGTTCTTTATACAATAGTGAGTGATATGCAAGAAATTCTAAAATTAGGTATGCTTGAGATGGTTAGGGACTAGTCTGAAGACTTGAATTATCTTGAAAGTGTATAAGCTAGCTATATGTAGAGAATAGGGAAGATTGCTTGAGTGGTCTTGATTGTATTCTTTCTTGTTTAAATGATATTTTACAACCCTTTCTAAATGATCTTTGAATGGGATTTTATAAGGATCTATTGGTCATGGGATAGATGAAAATGGACTAGGCTAACATAATGAACAAGAGGAATTAGGGAAAAATGGTAACCTGGGCTCAAAATGTGATCAAACAAGAGTATTGAAAAAAGGACAACCTAGGGTTTAGTGTAATATTATAACTTTGGCATTATTGTCTTAAGCAGATGAGACTTGGGGGGATGGATTAGTCATGAAGAAAGGGTCTTGGCTCAATTGGGGTCAAGACTAGAAGGCCATAAATGACTAAGAATCAGTGAAAATAAGCCTGAGGGCTATGAGATAAATCAAGGGAAACCTAAGAATTTGGTGTCTTTAGCCATGCTTAAGTTACCAATTTTTGCATTTTATATGACTAAATCAATCTACTAAATTTATAAAATGGTCTTATGAGAATCAAATCACCATCAAGCTATCTTTGAAATAATATCCAAAAGGGAATGAAGTAGATGAGTTTACTAGTAAGAATTTGATAGATTCCATAAATAAATCGATGCAAAACTAACCAAGAGAATGACATCTCTTATTAAAGTATGCACTCTGGATAGATAGAACCAAACATGAACAAGCTCTCAAATCTTCACTTTTATGCTAGTGTATGGGAAACAACTGGTATTCCCCATTACTCTCAAGATACCAATGAACCAATTCATTCAAGAATGCATGGGGGAAGATGAAATAATCCATCTACACTACTTGACATAATTCATATGGAGGATGCAATAATTGAATCACTACAAAACTTTAGTAAACATTAGGATATTGTCAAGAGGTGATTTGACAAGAGATCCAAGATCAAATCTTTTAAGATTTTAGACCTAGTGTTTTTTTAAGACAAGACACATGAGAAAAGGGGTCAACATGATAAGTTATCTCTTTTATGTATTGGACCATATACAATATCTGAAATCATAGGTAACAATTCCTTTCACTTGAAGGACCTGTAAGGTAATGATCTCATCTTTCTAGTTAATGGATAGTTTTTGAAATACTTTTTCATGGCTGTTCCAATTAGAGATGCCTAAAAATTTATATAAGTGGAGATGTAGGTGTAGGATTAGAGTAAATTTTATAATTTATATAATATATTTCCTTCTTTCTAGTTTGATCTTTCCTATTTTCTTAGATTAGTATTTCCTACTTCATGCATTTCCTTTCAGTAGATTAGTTGTGATGCTTTTTAGGTTATTTTATAAAATTTCAAAATCGATCCAACTAATTTCCTACATTGAGGTTAAAAAAGACTTTCCATAAACAAGGAAATCATATAAAAGGATGCACAATTTGTATTCATAAGTATTTATTTTGATAGTTCTCAATTTTTTAATATTGAGGTATGTGTTATGACTTTGGTAGTTTCTACTTTGACTGAATTAATTTTCTAGACCCTTGGGATTTACTCTCATATACTCATGTAAATTTTTAGAAATGCTTTCCACTTCCAAAGATTAATTGTATTTTTACATGATAAAATATGGGTGTGAGATAATAAACATGGAAATGGAGACACACAGATAGGGATGCATTGATCAAAATAAGTTTTTCTATTTATTTTTCAAATACATACATGTATACATACATACATATATAAAAACTTATAGAAGATGGGTTAGTTAATAAATTTGTATCAAGGCTATGGATGCTCGATTGGAAGTAGAGCAAGTATTTGAGTGGAATCAAAGGTATCTCTATCAGGGTTACATACACATAGATGGCATCAGAGTAATGCCCAAGCTTCCCTTACTATTTGGTTATAAATTCTAAAATCAACATGAAACATACAATGTTTATCCAAGAATTTTTAAAAACTCTCGTAATAAGGGGGAATTAAGTTCATGAATTCAAAGATAAATCCAATGAATATAAAGGGTTAGTATATTGTATGAGAAATTAGGAGTATTTTTTATGGAATGGTTTATTTATTTTTTTCTTATTAAAGCTAAAATTTTGTTATGGTGCCTTACTAAAATTCTAGGTTCTCAAATAATTATGAGTATTTTTCCCATTGAGTAATAATTTTTTATTCCCTAACACACACACCCCATTTGATAATTCAATTCATGACCCAATTTTTATTGAAGACTCTTATTGAAGGACTTATGAAATATAACCCTATGACATGTGAGCTAAAAATCACAAACTTAAGGAATTTATCTTAAGATCGGAATAATTTACCTACCCCTCTTGATTTTTATTATTTTCTTGATGCAACCTATAGTAATTTATTCCAAAGTCTCTAATTTAAAGAGAATTAAATCTGTTTATAATCAATATTATGTGATTTAATTTCTACCTTCAATTTTAATTTAACATAATACCTATGTACATTTTTGATTAATTATTTTATGTTTAAGAAGGATAACTTGTTTTGATTTTAGTGGATTATTTTCCTTTGTTATTTATTAATTAGGTTATTCCATGCTTAGGTGTTTCTTAGTCCCTCCTGAAGATGGTCTACCCTTACCACGTGACATCATCCCACTCTCCCAAAGCCTAAGTGATTAGTGAAAGTCATCCTGGTCACATAATGGTAACGGTATCAAATATTTTATTTAAACAATCCTAGGAAAGTAGAGAAATGATATCCATCCATCATAATCTTATTAACTCACTGGTGATGTCAACAAAGTGACTTATACATAATATCCTAAAAAATTGTATCATCAAGAACCATCCATGTGTCATCATCCCACTAAATCAGAGGTGAAATCAACACAATTACTTGTATCATATTACCTCCTAAGATATAAAGTGGAAACTATGAATTTAGAGATCCATTGTGACCAATGTATTACAAATTTTCCATAGATATAGGCACTTTTAGACAAGGAATTCAATGGTTTCCACATATCACATATCAGTTATTTTTGTATACTCAATTGTAGGATCAACTAAATACACTGATATAATGTTTGATTCAATAGATTTGAACCATGAGTTCAAGTATTAATCCATCATTTGGAATGTGTTTAATGTATTCAATCCATAGAGGGCCAATGACTAACTGTCAATATTTACACAAAGGTGTAATGATGACCTACTGGAAATAAAGGGGTTGGTGTACATAATATAGTAGGAAAACTAGAGGTAATGCCCTACATTAACTTGTTTGATTTATTTTAACATCTCTAGAAAGATATTACATTTCATAATTAGTAAAAATATAGTAGTATATATAAGTAGAAATGCCTTCGAGAGATATTATAGACTCCCTATACTAACAATTACCTATAGGTAGGATATGATGGATTTGTGGCTCCTTGCCAACAACATTATATTTAAGTTGAGAGAATGGGCAATAAACCCAAGTAGCTTTACCATTTAGGACCATAATTTTACTATCCCAACTATTATCTTTAGACCTAGGGTGAGAATTTCCATGGCCCTATTGAATATAATATATGTTTTTTTCAACCATTACTTTTTACAATGAGATATGGGTCCCATTTTTAGATGTTATCTTCACATCCAATAAAATCATAGCCTTAGGGGAAATTATTAAATCTAATTTTATTATTTGAATAATATATCAAAAAATCTTACCATATGGGAACTTCTATATGATGTCCTATTTGGTAGATGTTGTGACTATAATCATGCACTCGACACATGAAGAACCATGTAAACCATCAACATAATACCAAAATAATAGATTTTATGATTAATTTAATGTTATCCATGTGTAAAAATTTAGAAAGAATATGAAAAGGTTAATATGGACCTTTTAAGCTATGGTAATATTGACTATCACTCCTTTTAGGTTTGATATCAACATTAAGAGAGCCTAAGGTCAGTCATTAGTGTCATGTTAGCCTTGTAGAGGCCTATTCCATTAATTTTCAAATTGAGATTGGATAAAAAGGTCTCAAAAGGAATTCATGAGTTCATAAAAGGGTAAAAAGGCCTTAAGAGCACTCATAAGGTTATAAATACATCAAAAGGTGCTATTTGAAGTCATTAGGTCATAAAAAGGGTGCAAATAATTTAAAAGATTTCATAAAGCCACTTCAAGTTTTTAAAATCTTGATAATACATTCAAATATGTATACATTGACTAAGCATGCATTTGACCAAGTTTTTCCCTCTCCTTTAATATTATTTCAAAGATTTCAATGTGGGAAGAGTGCATGCAAGCCACTATCAAACCATTACTACCTTTAATCTTGTGTTTAAACTAGTTTTCATTGTTCCAAATACAATTTTTTATAGATATATATGCTTTGTGCAATGTTTCCACATGGTTAAAGGTAATTTTGTAAGTTTAAATCATAAAAGGATGCGATATATAAGATTTGAGATTTAAGACACAAAATATTGTATACCTTTAAGGATTTATAGGACTTTTAATAGTAAAAGGTAGAGATTATAAGACTTTATTTAAATATCCAATGCATATTGTAGACATTATTGAGGTTTACAATGAGAAGATGTTGTTTTAGATTAAGGTAAAAATAGGTTTTGAAGGGGCCCCAAAACCCTGTACAGATCAAGAAAGATAAGCATTACAAACTGCCAAAAAAGGCAAACACACTAAAAAATAGTTACTAAACTATTTTTTACAAGGACCTGAAACCATCAAAATAAACTAGTTAAAGCTCCCCAGGTTTTACAAGGACCTATAGCCTAAACAAAACCAGGCAGACAACCTGAAAACCAGCACCCCCCAAAACACAAAGTCAAGGGAGATACTCACAAACGGCCATCATCAAAATATCCTTTACAAGGCCCACCTTCCTCCCTAAGCACCAAAATGGCATAGGTAGAACCACCATACCCATCAATTTAATGAGTAGGGCTCCTCCACGGCTTAGGGTTTCTCCATTATTCCCTAAATAGGGTGTCGTGGCTTAAACACTAACCACCGAGGGAACAGAGTTTCCCCCATTTGAACACTATATTCTTCGCTTGCTAGATTGGGATGGCCAGCCAACTCGGGCTAGAGATCCAACCCAGGTTCCATCTGTAATATGGCAAACTGAAGCAAAATAAAAAACATGCAAAAAGAAAGATCTCAGCATTTAAGTGTCACATTCTAATGCACTACCCAAAATAGACATCACCACCAACAAAAAGACAACCCCTGAACCCGTCACCACCACCACCCAACCCATCCACCCTAATGTCTGCAAATATCTCCCCCTTTACTCAAAGGAATTACCACCATGGCATTCAAAGTTACTCCAAAAATTCCTTGATCTACTCAGAATAGGGTATTGGTTAGCATGGCAACCACAAAATGGAGATCCGAGGTAGAAATATAGTCCTACACAATAAAAAATGAGCTTTCTATGCCGTGCCCCATCACCATTGATCCCACCATCCATGGGTAGAGATCTGGTCTCTAAAAAGATTAAGCGAGGACGCATCCACAGAGGTTAGGGTTCAGCACGACCGCATCTGCGTCTGCGCTCCCCTCCCATCTGCGTTCCCCTCCATCCTTCTTTGATTGTGACATAATGAGAAGATGTTGTTTGTAAAGCCTAAAAGACTCATTTTCAAGTTTTGACATTCTTCAAGGTTGTAGGTTCTAAATGTCTTCATACTAGGCATTCAAGTTGGTCATATGAAATTTAATGGCTAGATTATTATTATACATTATCTTCATTCTCCAAATCTAAATCAAACTAACCATTGATAGATGATGAAAAAATATTTTTGCTTCTTGATGGATGTTGTAGGTTTTGAGCATTCATAACGTCTTTTGAAGGATCTCAAGTATGATAGTGTTTAAAAAATTCAAGGTCATCCATGACCAAGTGGAAAGCTCCCAGGATTGAATATCAAGTTTAAACCATATAAATTATCCAATTAAAATGTTTTCAAGATCTTGTAAAGGATATAAAACATCAAATGGAAGGCTCCTCTATAAATCCATGAACTAGTTTTTAGGTGGTTTTTTAGGCCTTGTATCTTCCTAACATCCAAATATGCCATAAAAGGATTAATTTTAGGTTTTTAGACATAATTATGGTCATGATGACAAGTTTTAATTATAAAACCCATACTAAAAGTCTATAAAAACCCCTCCAGAGACCTCTATTAGCATCAAAGCAACATATATTCAGAGTTTTTGAGCCCCATTAGAGGTCTCAACATTAAGAGAAAACTTTGAAGCTTTGTTCCATGGACAAAGAAGGAAAGAATATGTAGGTTTGAGCTTGTATGCACATTATTATAGGGGTTGTGTAAGTTATATGCATGAAATTGAGATCTAGAGTCATTTCAAAAGCATTTTCAAGGTGTCTCAAGCCTTCTTGATGCCTTAATAGGCAAAAACAAGGTATAATATCTTTCAAAAATGAATGTAGATGTAGAGTTTTAGGATTTCAAGAGGTCTTAGATTAAGTTATAGGGTCCACCATGGTCCTCAAAGATAATATGGAGTCCAAATAAGCTCCCCTCATCATATTAAAGATTTCACAGACCTTTAACAAAGATATTAGTGTTTATCATCTTCAAAGTAAGGAAAAATCTAGACAAAACCTAAGTTACATGTATTATAGGCCAAGTTAGTCAACATGAAGACATAACTCCCATGATTCATGGAAAGGAAAAAATGGTGAGACATGTTACAAAATTATCCAGGCATCTTTCATTCATACTCAGACCAAGCAAGAGAGAAAAATTCTTAAAGATTTGAGAGGAAGTTGTAGATAGTCATACGCCTTTCCAAAACCCTAACCAATGTTAAATAAATTAAAGAGGTTATTTGAGCTTGGAAAACACCAAGAAGGGTATGCATGTACTTTTTAAATTTTTCATGAGGTTGGGATATAATAAAATAAATTTATAGGTCTATAATACATGTTTTTAAACCTAAAACCATGTTTACAAAATTGTTATGTTATTTGCATATCATCTCAAATAAAGTATTCATGATATAAACCTTTGAAAGCCTTCAAGGTATAGAGAATCCAAATTCTCAAGTTTCTCTAGAATATTTCTTAGGTATACACAATGAGTACCAATGGTTTGAAGCATATTAAAAAGTTTCTAGATTGTCAAGAACTAACCTACATGTCCATAGACCTAGTAGGAAAGTTTCAAATTTGTTAGAGGCCCTCCATGATGACATATATTGTTTAAAGAGGATCAAAAGCCATATAAGTGTTGATTTAAATCATATAAGTGATCTAAAATAGTGTAAATTTATAGGCCTAGGCTACTAACAAGCCTATAAAACTCTTAGAGGGGTCTCAAGAAGAGCAAAATATATAAACAAGAGGCTTACAGACCTATGAGGTCTTGGTTTATCAAGACATAGGTTTCTATTGCTAAGATTTTTTTCAAGGCTTCTCTCATGTTTCCATGATAGTAAGAAAATTATAAGTTTTTATGACTAATGAGGGATCTCAAGACAAGTTTTAAATATCTTAGGACTTGAATATCTTATCTACAAACACTGTAACATGATTCTAAGGGTTAAGCTATATTTGTAGAGGTCATTTTCGAGTTAGAAGGTCATGAAGTAAGTTTGAAATCATATAATTGATTATTTCATGGTTGTTATGACATGATACAACCTCCAAGTAGAGTTTCAAAGTGTTAATACATGTTTTCAAGGTACTTATACAAGTTTTGAGCTTTAAATCAAAGTCTCCACAAGAAAAAATATGACTACAGGTATTGAAGTGAAGACTTGGAGTGAGAAATGAAAGTTAATATGAGGTCTCAATAATTCATATAGGTATGACAATGATTTATCTATGTTTATTAATGAATCATACAAATTTTTATTGAAGCTTGAATGAAAATAAGGTTCTTTTATCTATAAAAAGGTTTTCAAGTCTTCCATGATGATAAGACCTCACTACCAGGCCTTTAGGCATGTTCAAAGATCTCTCAAGAGATATTTTAGGTTTGAGATTAAATTATAAGGTCTCTTATAAGTATACAAGTTGAGGATAAAAGGTTATAAGGCCTATAATGAGTGAAAAAGGTCTCTATAGTTATATTAAATCCAAAAAAATGTTTCATGGCATATGAAACCTCACTAATAAGCATGCATCATGTTCAAGGTTTTCTCGATAGTGATGAGATTAAAATAGAGTTAATAATAACTTACAAAAATCTATAAAAAGTATTAATAGGCATATAGGATACTAAATTGAAAGTTTTAGGTTTAAGGGTAACTGGAATTCTTCAAGTAAATATTTAAGTGTAAGGAAATGTTACAAGGATTATTCAACCTTCTTGAATTAATCAAATATATGTGAACATGATCCTCATGTGTGATGTCCCTTACGTAGGGGCTCCTTTTCCTAAGCAAAAGCTCTAATACCACTGTGATGTCCCTTACTTAGGGGCTCCTTTTTTCTACACAAAGCTCTGATACCACTGTAATATCCCCTTCAAATAGGGAATATAGAAACACCAAAAGCTCTAAACAAAGATACAAATTCTACCAAAATAATTGCCAAATAAATAAATAAATCACAATATAGTCTCTCAATGGCAAAACATAGATCTTATCACTTGTTCTTCTAGATGATTATACAATTGAGTCTCTATCATACAAATAAAATAATATGAAATATTCTATCTTAAAACCCTGGGCTTTTGCAAATCTGGGAATGAAACCTAAATTCTGTCTCATCTCGGCCTGTTGTGTCGAACACACAGTCGTCGGCATCGGTCGATATACTACCAACATCAGTCTCTATAGGTCCTTCTTGGCTGATGTCGATCTTTAGTCAACTGATGTCGGTCACTGGGAATTGCTGTCTACCGAGGTTGGTGTCTGAGCGGATCTGTACGGACTTGTACGGACTTATTACGGCCACCAATTAAACACAACCTATCTGTTTTCAACCCCTGATAGTTGAACAACCTTATCTCAAGAATATATGATTCTAATACAGAAGATCTATATCTGTATAACGTATTAGATCAAAACTAAATAAATAAATACCTGAAATACTGTGATAACTTCTGTGTGAAGCTATCTCTCAAATTTGTATACCTCTGTGAACTTTTGTATGAAGCTATCTCTCAATTTGGCAATAAATCAGCTGATATCTCACAGCCTCTAAATTGCACACAATGAAGAGTTGACGTTCTCCACTGCAATGGAATCCTGGAACCCTTGGCTCAGTCTTCACAGAAGAATTCTTCAATATCAAAATCAATAATCATATGCATAATCAATAATGGCCTCCATGAGAAACCCTTATACCTTCAAAAAGATGTGCTTTCCCTAATTAGGGTTTCCTTAAATTAGAATTAGCGTTTGTAATTAAAATTAGACTAAATAATTAATATTTGTTTAAATCAATCAAATATTAATATCTCCCTCAATACATGTCAGATCCTCAAACCATTCAAAGCTAGTGAACCAGGGAGTGATCTCACACATGACCATACTAAAATAAAGGTGCTCCATTGCATGTTAAATATCTCTAAATAATAGGAGCTCAGGCCCAATATGTTTGAAATAACCTGAATGAAAACCAAATGTAGAAATTCTGTGAATCAAAGTCAAGCCAAGCTCCATTATGACCCTCTATCCATCTGATTAGCCTACGAAGGTCGCATAATAGGCTAATCATCAAGTCTATCAATGTCCACGAAAAAGGGGACATGACAATCCACCCCTCCAGAAATTGCTTGTCCCCAAGCAATCTCAGAACAATGAACCACTCAATCAACCTAGATCCCATATGTAGTTATGCTCTGCACTATCGTAAATTAATGCAAGTACCTACAATATCATCAGAAGTAGAACAAAGAGGAACCCATAATCAAATTGGCGAATGCAACTCAACCAAACTCTGAGAGCACAACTGCCATAGTCAAGAACACATGAGAACCAAACTCTCGAAGTATCATAACCCAAGTAGAATGGACAACTCAAACTGCCAATTCCATCTACAAGAGATGGTGCCAATCCATCCCATAACTGATCCCTCTGTAAAGGTGGTACAACCAACTATACCACACTATCATATGTGTGAGAAGAATCAATCTAGAGACTCGACTCCATTGGTATCTCAAACTCATCAAAACTAGGTACTCCCAAATCCTGAATTAGTGTGTTAGCATCAACAACATGTTCCTCAGCTACAACTATAGGAACGTACTCACCAACAATAATCAATGTACTAACCTCTGAGTCTGGGGCTGGTGAAGACCGCAAATGCTCTAACTCCATGGTCATCTCAGCTATATGAAATTGTGACTCCTCATAAGCCAACTGCGTACTCTCAAGAATCTTAGAATTCACCTCGAGCTGTTGAGTAAGCTCACTCACCTTATCTTCCTTGACTAGTAATGCATCATATGCTGTGCTGCCCCACTCCATAAGATAATCTCTGTCGGCTACCAACTACATATAATCCTGTCTCAAAATCTTGATAGCCTCCCATAAAGAGTGGATCTCTGTCAAGGACAAATAATTTCCTCCCTACTCAATACTAATAAGAGAACCCCATCCATAAACTACTAACAACTGACGAGCAGCCTCGAAATGCTTGCAAGCAGTAACAATGTCTCACTCACTAACTCTCAGCTAACTAGACACATGGTGGCACTGGCTAGATTGTCTCCCACACTCCCCCTCTGATGCATGGTCCAAAAGAATAGACTCAAAATCACTGACCATTGTAATACTACCATCCATACTCTATGAATCAACTCCAAAGCTCATATCAACATACGGAGTATCAACAACTGTAGCATCATTGTCTAACTCTTCCATACCAAAAGAAACTGCCAGTGAAACTAAGTCCTCAAAACTGTCCACTACATTCTCCTGGGTGTCATCTACAATAATCAAATCCTGGG
Source organism: Torreya grandis (assembly GCA_037957365.1). Taxonomy (NCBI): domain Eukaryota; kingdom Viridiplantae; phylum Streptophyta; class Pinopsida; order Cupressales; family Taxaceae; genus Torreya; species Torreya grandis. The sequence continues at coordinate 451,918 of JARHVA010007295.1, read as the reverse complement.
ACTCCTCTACAATCTCTACCATAGCTGAGAGATCATCAACCCTTAGTGCACTAACATCTGAGCACACCTCTACACTCTGAGTGCAAGCATCAGACTCATCCTCATCTTCACTATCTCTTATCTCATAATAATCATAATAATCATGGGACATGCTGTTCTCTTGTTTAAGTGATCTGTAGTGCTCTCTCTTTAGCTTAACAAAGTGATCAAAAGACAACCTCCCTTGAGTTTGTGGATTTAGTAACTCCCACTCATCCTTCGTTGTCATATACCGTGTGGATTTGTCTTTGGATGTAGGATATGAAAGAGATTCATTTAACCTCTTCAAAATTAGTTTCAAATTCTTCATATCATAGTCCCACTATCTCTGAGTATATGAAGTCATCATGATTGACTAACTGATTCAACAAACTACCCAAACTACCCAACAAGATGGCAAGACATTAGCTCTGATGTGCCCAACAGGATGGCAGGAATTTGGCTCTGATACCACTATGATGTCCCTTACATAGGGGCTCCTTTTCCTAAGCAAAAGCTCTAATACCACTATGATGTCCCTTACTTAGGGGCTCCTTTTTTCTGCACAAAGCTCTGATACCACTGTAATATCCCCTTCAAATAGGGAATATAGAAACACCAAAAGCTCTGAACAAAGATACAAATTCTACCAAAATAATTGCCAAATAAATAAATAAATCACAATATAGTCTCTCAATGGCAAAACACAGATCTTATCACTTGTTCTTCTAGATGATTATACAATTGAGTCTCTTTCATAAAAATAAAATAATATGAAATATTATGTCTTAAAACCCTGGGCTTTTGCAAATCTGGGAATGAAACCTGAATTTTGTCTCATCTCGGCCTGCTGTGTCGAACACACAGTCACCGGCATCGGTCGATATACTACCGACGTCAGTCTCTATAGGTCCTTCTCAACCGACATCGGTCTTCAATAGGCTGATGTCGGTCACTGGGAATCACTGTCTACCGAGGTCAGTGTCTGAGCGGATCTGTATGAACCTGTATAAACTTAGTATAGCTGCCAATTAAACACAACCTATCTGTTTTCAACCCCTGATAGCTAAACAACTTGATCTCAAGAATATATGATTCTAATACAGAAGATCTATATCTGTATAACTTATTAGATCAAAACTAAATAAAGAAATACCTGAAATATTGTGATAACTTATGTGTGAAGCTATCTCTCAAATCTGTATACATCTGTGATAACTTCTATATGAAGCTATCTCTCAATTTGGCAATAAATTAGCTGATATCTCACAGCCTCTAAATCACACACAATGAAGAGTTGACATTCTCCACTGCAATGGAATCCTAGAACCCTTGGCTCAGTCTTCACAGAAGAATTCTTCAATATCAAAATCAATAATCATATGCATAATCAATAATGGCCTCCATGAGAAACCCTTATACCCTCAAAAAGATGTGCTTGCCCTAATTAGGGTTTCCTTAAATTATAATTAGGGTTTCTAATTAAAATTAGACTAAATAATTAATATTTGATTAAATCAATCAAATATTAATATCTCCCTCAATACATGTCGGATCCTCGAACCGTTCAAAGCTAGTGAACCAGGGAGTGATCCCGCACATGACCATACCAAAATAAAGGTGCTCTATTACATGTTAAATATCTCTAAATAATAGGAGCTCAGGCCTAATATGTTTGAAATAACCTGAATGAAAACCAAATGTAGAAATTCTATGAATCAAAGTCAAGCCAAGCTCCATTATGACCCTCTATCCATCCGATTAGCCTACGAAGGTCGCATAATAGGCTAATCATCAAGTCTATCAATGTCCATGAAAAAGGGGACATGACATCATGAGGTTTGGGGGGTATAAGGTAAGGAAAGATAGAGCACTCAAAGAATAAAAATACAAGTTTTTTGGCTCCTTAAATAGTGATCATAAATAAATAAGATACTATACTAGATACTCAACCTCTCCTAGAGACCCTCACATAGATTTCAAGATAAATTTCATTCAACTTATGTTTCTAAAACATGTATAGTGCCACTATGGATATATTAAATAACCATTCAGAGCATGAATTAGGAATGAGGCATTCAAAAATTTCCAACATGTAACTCCTTCCATGGAGTGGTGGTCATGGAAAGTCAATTCAAGGCTCTAGATGGGTGTAGGAGATCTACTTCCAAGTCAAACACTCTCCAAACATGGTAGTTAAGGAGGAAAGTCAACTTGGGTTATATTCTCTTTAGCATGCATGCATGAGAGGTGGAGATGGGTGAATTAAGGTTGAAAGTAAGAGACTTTTAAGAATATAGTAACATTAAAATAACACATTCATCATGTTCATGCTTCTAAAAGGATAAACATAAAAAATGATGAGGTCTCCTCTCCCACCACTACACCAACCTTAATTGAAGATATTCATGGGAAAGGCATAATGTGTTAGGGAGAGTTTAATGCTCCTATTTTACATGTGTCTTTGCTTGAATAGAATTCATGAATAAATAACATCATTTATGAGGTCTTATAGTTCTCTCTCTCCCTCTCTCTCATCTCCATTTTCTTATAAATATGACTAAAAATGGCTTGTTTATGATCCCTCCTCTTGGGTATGACAAGACTCTACTCTTTCTGAGGCTTTAATTTTATCTTAATGCCTTGTAATTTATAAAAGATTAAATTTTCCTTTTTCATGTACTTGCATATTTTATGTATTTCATGAATCTGTATACTTGTAGAAATTTGTTTCTCTTGAATTATTGTCCAAATTCCCCTCACCTCTATGCAAGAACACCATCTTTTGTAAGTTGTATACTATGAATTACTAGACTTATGAATGAATTAGCTATGTAAACTCAAAATTCTAGCCTTTTGTAAGGTAGATGATGACCCTCCTAGTTATGTCTTAGGTTTCATACCTCTATAAAAAACACTTATGTAAGAGAGGTTCAATTTGAAGATTTTATATGAGAAGTTTCAATCCTTATAGGTTCTCTTGTATTTTTCTAGGCAAGTGGAGGAGATCTCTAGACTATTATTGCATAAACTCTTTTAGTTTTATTTCAATCCTTCTTCCCTTTTCCTTGACAAAATCATAGTATTAGCTATAAATAGGTATTTTTATCATAGTTCTAGGCCTGCAACTAATATTAAATTAGGTGCATCTAGTCTAACCCATAGCTTGGGTATGATCCCATTTTTTCCATTGGATCAACTGATTCAATGAGTCGGTGAAAGATCTAAGTGAAAACAAGTATATCAAACCATATATGGGAAGAACATGCCAAAACTCTCTAATATTATAAATAAGTATATTTTAAAAATGGGTGACTAATGGTTATACCTTGAAAACACTATAATCAAGATAAAAGGTACTAAGGTACCCCCTTTATACCTTTTTACCATGGATTGTGCCTAATAAATTGGCTAGGAAAGAAATTGATTCTCAATTAGTTGATAGTGTGGATTTTGAATTGAGAAAAGATAAGTAAAAAACCACCCCTTCAACCCCTTTCAACATTGGCAAAATGCAATATACAAGGTGGGATCACTTAAAATATATTGGAAAAACAAAGTGCACTATGAGCTAAACTGGGCACCATTCAGGTATTAGGAACCCAATAAAAATGTTAGAACACACATAAAAAAATATGAAAGGAAATGGAGAATCAACTATTGGAATTAGTCCTATAATCATGATAACATATTCATTAATGCAAATGATAACACTAAAATAATAATAAGAATGCATAGGGTAAACATGCCAATGATTTTAGGGTAGAGGATCAAATATGATCCCATTATTACTAAAGTAAATTCTAAAATAATTTATAAGGAACAATGTGTTTATAGACATGTTCACATGGATAATAAGAAATGTGAAAATAAGTAGGACCATCTGAGATAGATGATTTTGAAAAAAGAGGTGGCAATGATCCAAACTCCCTTGCATACATTTTTTTTTATGGTTCTCCTCATTATATAATTAAAGAGGAGAGACCTGATATTCCCATCACATTAGATGGACATTTATCCATGTTTTCTCTACCTCCATTAAATATAACACAACAAGTAAGTATGTATGTTATCTTATCATGTTTTTATTATTTCTCCCTTGGGTCACCACATATTGTGACAATAAAACCACCTTTAGTAATTATTCAATCCATTGGATTTAAATCTTCACCACCCATCACTCTTCCAATTGGTCACCACTCCTCCCACTCTCTCACCATATGCTACCACTACACCCGATTCATCTATAATTACACCTCCTATATGTTTAACCTCTATTTATAACAAATAAATAATTATGAATATAAATAATCCCAAGACTCCTCATATTTCACCCAAAAAGGTGAAGGTATAATAGAGAAAGGAAAAATTTCTGAAGGAGATAGAGGATAGAAGAAAGGGTAGATTCAGGTTAGACATTGTTCATATTTATGATGATGAGGATGACAAAATATGGGGAGATGAAGAAGAATGGGTGTCCAATACAAACACCAAAAAAACAAATTATTTTAATGAAACAATTGAGGTAGAAGAAGATGAATGGATGACCAAGGAAAGCACTGAGTCTAAAGGAACTAAAAAGTTAGAAGAATATGAATATGTTTTCCAAGAAGTTGTTGACTTGGTGACCATAGAGTTAGTGTCAGATGAGCAAGGAGATGCAAATAAGGAGGTAGAGTTAAGACTGTGAACTAAAACACATGGGTCATCATTAAGTACACCTCCAAGCTCTCCACTTTAGGCTATTATAATGATAAATACAATAACCCATGCCTTAATTATCTACCCTCATGTTTTACGTTAGCCAATTCTTGATTCTTTAAGTATTTCATTATTTAATATTGCTACAATTAGTGTGGCAGATTATTTTCATTATTTACATTCATTAATAAAAATAAATAAACATTAGGTAGTTGTAGTGTAAATTTTGCCTATCATAACCCAATATACTATTATAGGTCTTATCACCACTATAATGACTACTAGGTTTGCATGCATATGAGTTATTTATTATTTATAAAACCTACTTAGCACCCCAATTATATACACATAAATTTTTAAAACTTTTATCACTTATTAACACTCTTTATCTTATAAGAACCAATTGAGTCTCAATCTCTCTGAGTGCATGCATTAAAGGGTGTGTACTAGGAAAGGGGTGGGCAGACCATTAATGCTTTGTAGGATTGTTGTCTCTTTTTCCACTTGTTATCTACACCCTCGTCTCTTGAAAACCATTTCCCTAAGCTTATTATTCTCTATTACACACTCCTTACTCATTTTATACCTTTTGTCCCCCTTTTCCTATCCTTAAGCCCCTTTTTACTATTAACTGTACTAGGTCGATTAGGTTGACCTTGTACTATTTTGGGTAAAATTCATTTAGATTCTAGGTCATATCTTGGCCAACCTAGCCTGTGCCCTAGTGAATTTTTGTCCATAATAATACTAGGTAATCTTGGGTCAAACTTTTTGGTTGAAACTTTTTACAGGGATTAAGGTTAAATCTTCCTATAAATACAAAATCATTTCACAATTATTTGTAGAAGAAAACAAAAAATAAGAGCTATTGGGCATCTACATATCCACCATTCTACTTGAGGAGCAAGATTAGGGTTTCATAATTTATTTGGAGATATGGATATTGTTTAGTGGATAAGTATTTTGGATGCATTGATAGGTTGTGTAACCTAGATCTAATTTATCCTTGTCTCCTTAATAAAATAATAACCTCTTGAAAAACACCTTGACTAAGGGAAAGATTGAGGCTCAATGGGGTTATCTTCAAAATTAAGTATTCCTAACTTTATTTTTCATTTATATGAATAGGTAGATATTAATTTGTTATTATATTCCATGCATTAGGATTTTATATACATAAAATTGAGTATATGTCTCTTATGCATGTTTAATTTTATTATTATTAACCCTCACTTTCTACCACAAGCTTTGGTGAGCACTAGATTAGACTTTACTTTACTTGTTATTTGTTTAGTGAGATATGAAAACATAGGGCTTAATTAGGGCTATTGAGTGGTTTTGTTTGTTTTGAGGCTTTAGAACCCTCCATAACATGGTTTATTATGGTAATAGATTCCCTAATTAGGTCTAGTAGATCCCCATATTGGTCATGTTCTTGATTATTTAATGTATCCCGAATCGAAAGTGTAAGTATGATCTATCTTCTCTGAGTTAGGATCGATTTATATACATGGTTTATTTTTGATTGCATACATTCTAGTGAACCTAATGTGAATCTAACCCTTGTATCTTTTATCTCATGTTTTTCATTGTTTTATCATTTTATTTATTATTTTTTTATATTTGTGATACTAGTTTGACAGTGTTTATATAGCTCCTAACTTTTATGCATAGGTTTAACACATAGTCTCATTAATATGAATCTATTTTATTTTTTCATGTCTTCATTAGGTATAGGATACAAATTTGACCTATTCAACATAGTAGACTTAAACCTAACATGAATCTAACCCTTATAGGTCTTCATCAGATAGGCTACTAGGTTGACATAGTACACTTTCAAACTTCTAGATAGGCTACTATGTTGACCCTATTGACACAGTACACTTCCAAACTTCCAAAAAACATACTAGGTCAATACTATGGGCACAATATTCTTTATAGGTTTCAATAAATAGGGAATTGTGGAACTAGGTCAACCCAATCGACGTGGTTCATAGAATTTATAAGTAAAATTCAAGGCACTTCAACAATAATCTCACTTTTCTCTGCATCCTTCAACCCACCAAGGTTCCTTTCCCTCTTTATCTATAATTTTTATTATTCATTACAATTTAATTTTTCATAGTTTGTAGTCTTTAAAACTACCACTATATAACAAACTAGGTCCACTCTATTGACCTAGTTCTATATTCTATCTTTTGTTTGGAAACTAGGTCAACACTATCAACGTAGTTATTTAATAAACCCTTAATTAAATAGTATATTAGTTATCTTTTTGACTCTATTCTTTAATATTTGGATACATTGTCATCTAAACTAACACTGTACTATGTTTTAAATTTGGAATTAACACTTATATTCCAATAATTAGCTCACACTTTTACTTTTAGTTACTTGCATGCTTAAAATAGATCACATAGTCTAATTAAATGGTTTTTTTTAATTACCATTTAGTTTCACTATTTTCTATTTTCTTTCACATACTACCAAATCACATAATCTTAAAATGCATTTAAATAATTATCTAGCCAAGGCCTACCTACCTAGATTTCATCACCAAGGGGGAAACGAACATGGATTTATGGCCAAGTATAAACACTTGGTTAATGGTATATATTCTTAAAACACCTAACACCCCTATCATTGTGGTGTGTGAAGTGAGGGGGTGGGCCCCAATTCCAAGCTAGTAACATTCCCAACATAGATCCCTTATAGCCTAAACATCCTAAAACCATCCATAGATTGCTTTCTAGTTCCTTACTTACATACAAATTACTATCATACTTAAAATCATTCTCTAATAATATAACAACATTCAAGATGACCACTTAGCATTTACTTTTGAAGTTTATTACTTGCTCTTTACTCAATTGTATGTTGTATTTCAAAAACTTACATGGGCTAGTGTTTGTGTAAGGTTTTCTATTGTGTGCCTCAATTGAATCATCCTCATTGACCTAATTTATTGTATTTTTATTTTCACTTCTTGATTTAAAAAATTACTTTCAAAATTTTTCTTATTTTATTACACTATCGTTCTACTCAACATAGTCTATTATAGATTATCTGCTTCCCCTACCTACATTACTAGGTTAACCCTGTCAACATAGTATTATATTCTAAACTTTAGGATATAGAACTAGGTCGACTCTATCAAATATATATCTTTTTATACCTATTTTATATCAAGGTTGAAAAAATAGGTCAACCCTATCAACTCTATATCCCCATTTTCTCAAATTTTAGACCTTGTTTTTAGTACTAGGTTGACCCAGTCAACTTTGTACTCTTATCTTACTCTTTTTATTTCCTTAGTTTTACATCATATTGGAATTATGTATTCCTCCTCCTTTATCATGAAATTCCTATTTGATGACAACACTTAGTTGAATTCAATAAATATAATGAGTCTTACAAATCCTAATAGAGTATCCCATAAGTAGATTAGGGTTCCTCTCTTAGATGCGAGTAATGTTCATATATACACACAACAACAACAAACTATGGGACCCCTCTTCATTATTATTTGCTTTTCAATCCTCTCTTTTCACTCAAAGATCAACCCATATTAGAGTATACCCTTGAAATTATCTTCTTTATCTTCGAATTTCCTCAACATCGAAGAAGGATCCTTCTACCATTTACCATCTCATGATTAGTGGTCAAGTTAAAGATCCTAATTTACCTTCTCACACATTCTCACATAGATTTGGGGATACTAGATTATTTTCTTCTCAGTATATTCCTTCTATATTAACCCATTCTCATACCATGACTTCATCTTATTTGATTTTCTCTACCTCCATGCTTGGTATCTCCACTAACATGGTAAGTTATACATTTATTGGACCTCTTCCAAGACATTATCTCCTTAATTATTCCACTAGTGCATCATTTTACACCCATGGTAATCATGATTATATTGATTACTCTTTTCAACCCTTCACTAGTCCATCTTTTAATACACAATAAAAAATTTCCACTAGTGACTCACATTCTAACAACACTTCTCAAGCTCCTAATACCACCCATAATGGTACCCAAGCCACTATTTATAATTCTAATTCTAATGCTTCAAATAATGCCAATAATATAACTTAAACCCATCAAATATTATTACAAACTCTTAATTAAATGAATGATTTTAATGATAATTATGCAAATCAAATGAAGCAAATCTAAAACCATCTCATCCATCTTCAAAATCACCCTTAGTAGATTCCATGGGGCATGCATAATAATAATGTTCCCCTACATCCTCTTTGAGATTTTGATGGTAATATTATACCCCAACCTCCTTTTGTCAATAATATAATCAAGAATGTTCAAAATGAACCTCTTACATCTCAAGTTGCTAATATTGACATATGAGGTATCACCCATACCATTTATTATAATGGATCAACTAATATTACTCTTCATCTAAAAGCATTTGGAAATCTATATAAAGACTAGGTCAAATTAAATACCTTTGTCACTAGTAATCTATTAGCGAAAAATATCATGGGTAATTCTTTAAATTAGTTTAGCCAAGTTAAAAATCATTCTATTACTTGCTTATAAGATTTAGTAAATGCTCTAATCCAATATTTCCAAACTAGTGATCTTCCTAAGAATACCTTGGCCTATTTTATAAATTGTAAGCAACTTGAAAATGAAACTACCCAATATTTTATTAAATGATGGAATACATTATCCAAAAAAATTTAACATAACATGGCCAATGATAACCTTCTCTTTACCAATTCTCTCTTTCATAAGTTATAATATCAGGTCTAGACTCTCTCTCCACATTCATTAGAAGGTTAATATTAATAATATGTGAAGGTTGGTTACTTTAATTGACTCAACCCATCTACAGACCTCTATTATCTCACACATTTCATGTTATCCAATATTCTTCTCCAACTCACTTAAATGAGTTGGGGAAAGATGACCTTATAAATTTTGATGAACCAATTCCAAATCCTCCCTTGGATAATGCTTCCCATACTATTTATACCATCCCTTCATATATTTTACCTAACACCATTGAAACTCAATATTCTATCAACACTTATTCTAGTAATTCTCAACCCACACCTGCACCAACTACTTCATCTTGTCAACATAATTTACCACCTTATTCTAAACATTTTTCTCTTATGAACATAAATTACAATGTAATTTGGATCCTAATTTTAAGGATGATGTAGGGGCATCTTAGGAGTGCTCAAGAAAGTGTCTTGGAGTCATGTTAGTATATAAAATTTGAATTGGAGTCCATTAGAAGTTTTTTTCCTTTTTTGTAAGTTGAATTTTCAAATCATTCAATTGGGATTGAGAGTTATCTAAGTGGGTTAAGTTGGTCATAAAAGTATGTAATTATCAAAAAAATGTTTTAATGGACCTTATGGTCTTATAAAATTTCCTAAGTGTGAATAAAGTCATTATGTCATGTTGATACTAGAAGGCGGTAGTCTTAAGGTGTAATACCCTACATGGGTTTAAAGAATGTGGATAGAGTTTATTGAAATAAAAAATAGTTAAAAATATGTAGAGGAGTATATATAATATAGGTAAAGGATAGATAGTGGGGGAGAAGTTTGTAGAAAGGAAGATAAGTGAAGAAAATAGGGTAGTCAAGGTTATCAAAGTAGAAGGTTTACCAAGATTATATAGGACTGTGTAAGGCCTTCCATGTTTGTGTAATGAAATAAAAAATTCATATGAATAAAATGGTGGTGGTTATAGTATTTTTTTAAATTTATTTTTGTATTATTTTAGTGTTTCAAGTACCTAGTTTTCTCACTTCAAATCTTTTGAGATGCATCGACAGTAAAGATCTTCTCTCCATGTATTCTATTTGATTCTAGACTATACTCTCAAATTGGATAATCAATGAACTTGGTGTATTATGTTTAAATTTGTTTAAAAGTTTTATAAAGTATTTTAAGATCAAATTTTGTCGAGAAAAGTGATCAAAGTATTTGGTGTTTAGACATATATTGAGATCATGCCCCTGTTTGGTGAATCACTCTTCTTCATGCAGATTGGGTATTATTGTTAAGGGTTAAAGGGAAATTGATAGTGTTCATGTGAGATTGAATTATTTTTTGATTGGATTTGAGATTATATTATTCAAAAACTATCTGTAAATTTATTTTTAATATGATTTTTGTATAAACAAAAACCCTATTTTCTTGTAGTCAATATTGTCAAGGTTGGACTATGTAATTGGTCACTTGGAAGGATATGCTTAGATATTAGAGTTGAAAGAGATGAAAAATATTTTTTTAAGTAAATTTTAATCCAATAAATGATATTTTAACCTTTATTTTAATACATAAATTATTAGGAGTGTGCAAAATTTAGCATAGGCCTATAGAAGGTTATCTGACATACATTATCAAACATATTATGAATTGAAAGGAATGGTCAGTGGATTTGTTAAGAATATCTATGGATTTTGTAATATGATAAAGGTAAAATCAGACCTATTAAGCCTTTTTTAAATCTTTAAAACCCACTAAAATGTCTATAATTGATTTTCCTTTCCTCTCAGGTAGTGACAGAGCTTAAAAACCCTAGGTCTAAGGTTCAACATAAAAAGTTGAATAACTATTGATTCAACCTATGAAATTTGATCAATTTGTTTATTTAGGTATTTTTTAAAATTAATATATTTTTAATAATTAAGGATAGTATGGCCATAGTATATATGAATATAACCCACTTAGTGGAAAATATGGTAGAACAGGCCCTAAAAGGGCTAATTATAACAAGAAAGAGGTCTAAAATAGGTGGAAAATAGTGAGATGGATAATAAAACGTTGTGGAGAGGAAACAAAAGGTAAAATCAGTATGAATACATGATCAATTTATTTTAATTCAAAGGTAAAAATTTGTACTAGGTAGAAACCCATAAAAAGGACTATTAGGTGTTTAGAAGGACTTGAAGGGTTGAGAGATTAAATAATTAGTTGGGACTTTAGGTGAAGGATAATTATGTTTAGATAAATTTGTTGAGTCTATTAAAGGATATATAAAGGAATATTTTCTTTAGGGAACCTGAAATAATAAAATAGGTGTTTTGGTTAAGTCAAGTTCATTGCATAACAAGTGTAAGAAAATAATCAATGAGTTTTGGGTGGGAATGAGAATATATATAGAAAAGCATAGGTGACATACGAGTTGATAAATACTATAAGAATGAAATAAATAATTAATATAGGATCCAATAATAAAATGAGAGTAAATAATAAGGAAATTTGACAAGACAATAAAATACTAGTGGAGAAAGTTTATTATATAAGTTTGTGTTTGTAGAAATTAGAGAGAGATTAGGAAGAGTATCAAGATAGATGATAATATCTACATAATTGGTATTAGATCCATATAGAATATTTGGGAATAGATTGTTAAAGTTATGAATTTGGTAATTAATACATGTTACATGATTGATAAGGATTTTTAATAAAGAGGCAAGAAGGCAGATGGCATGGAGTCTTGTTGAGAGACAACAGATAAAGAGGTATGGTTTGTGATTGATTTAGTGATTTAAATCTATGAATAATATAAAATAGTGAATGAAGTAGTGGAAACCCTGAAAGAAGAAGAGATATTAACAAGGTCAAGTGAGAGAGACAAGCTCATAAAGATAGCTTGAAAAGGAGAAGATAGTCTAGTGTGAAGGACAATAGGTGGAAAGGTCCAAGTATGGTTTGATAAATAGAGAAATTTTCTATGTGTGAAACAAATAAGTGGTCCAAGTGAGGCCAAGGATGAGAGAGAGTATATACCCATGTGAGGTACTTAATAGGAAAATCAAGGGAGAAGTAAAGAAAAAAGTGAAGGATAGGGTTGAATATGAAGGCCACAAAGACAAGATGATGGAAAAGGAGATAAAGGAGATGAAAGAGGCATTAGCCAAGATGTAAAGAGAGTTTTTGCAGATTTGGAGTGTATACAAATTGTAGTGTGGAATTAGGATTAGGAAAAGAGTTGAGTATAACTTCATAAAAAAGATGTAAGAGATAGAGAAACAATAGGTGATAGAATATTTGGAGGGGTATCTAAAGGAGATCACAGCGCAATTCTCCATGGAGAAAGAGGAGAGAAAGGAAATAAATCCTCAAAAATTTTATTCTAACAATGATGTGTCATGGTTGAATGCAAGTAAAGAAAAATAAAATGAAGATTATGCTTGGAATGAAGGAGATAAGTGGACAACAATACATAAAAAATAAAAATATGATGTATTGAAGAGTAAAGGTGTAGATAAATATGAGGTGATTTTATGCCCTAAATATAGAGAGTTATTTGATGGAGAAGAGTGGAGAAATGAAGAGAAGCAAATAACAGATGATGATGAAGATAAAGACCTAATAGGTAATGAAGTGCTTATGGTTTTTGATGAATATTTTAAGGTTGTAGATGATGTGTTGTATCATGAAACTATAGGAATATTTGAAGATTTCATAAGATCAGCTAAGAATTTAGAAGCACATGATGTGCTTAAAGAAAGAGAAGAATAGGTAAAAGAAGATGAGATTAAATTATTAGTATATAAAGAGAAAATGCAAGATGAAGAAGTGCTTAGTTGGATAGTAAAAAAATAGTAGCTATGATGAAGGAAAATAGGATATAAGGTGATGAGTACAAGCTTATAAACAAGAAAGAGACCTTGGAATGGTCAAAAAAAGAAGACTACATGATATAGAGTATGTATGTTGATGAGGAGAAAGTAATAGCATTGTTAGAGAAGGAAATTGATAGAAAATGTCAATTCATGTTCAATTTCATGAAAATTGAAGAATATCATGAGAGAAAGGAAAGAAAGAAGAGTGACTATAAATATAATTATTAGTATGAGTAGAAACATAATAAAAAGTAAAGGAACACATAGAAGAAGAAGTAAAGGCATAGGTGTGGCAGTAAGGATGACACACATTTGTATGAACACTTTAATTAAGAAGAGGATAGATGTCAATTTATTTTCTCCCCTTGGGAGTATGATTTAGGGGAATCTTAGGAGTTATCAATAAAGTGTCTTGAACTCATGTTGGTGTCTAAAATTTGAATTGGAGTCCATTATAAGTTTTTTGACCTCTTTTGTAATTTGAATTTTCAAAGCAGATAATAGGGATTAAAAGTGATTTAGGTGGGTTAAGTGAGTCATAAAAGTATTTAATACAATGTTTTAATAAACCTTATGGTCTTATAAAATGTCCTAGGAGAGAATAGAGTCATTATGTCATGTTGATATTGGAAGGTGGCAGTGTTAAGGTGTACCACCCTACATGGGTTTAGAGAATGTGGATAGAGTTTCTTGAAATAAGAAACAATTAAAAAGTATGTATAGGAGTATATATCATATATTGAAATGATATATAGTGGGGTATAAGTCCATAGAAAGGAAGATAGGTGAAGAAAATAGGGTAGATAGGGTTATCAAAGTAGAAGGTCTACCAAGATTATATAGGAATGTGTAAGTCCTTCCATGTTTATGTAATGAAATAAAAACTTTATATGAATAAAATGGTAATGACGATTGTGTTTTTATAAATGTATTTTTGTATTCATATAGTGTTTCAAGTACTTATTTTTCTCACTTTAAATCCTTTGAGATGAATCAATAGTAATGATCTTGTCTCCATATATTCTATTTGATAGTAGATTATATTCTCAGATTGGATAATAAATGAATTTGGTGTATTATGTTAAAAATTATTTAAAATTTATATAAATTATTTAAATATTAAATTAATATAATAACATTTATAAAATTATTTGGTATTTAGACATATACTGAGAACATGCCCTTGTTTGGTGAATCACTCTTCTCCATGTAGTCTGGGTATTGTTGTTAAGGGTTAAAAGGACATTGATAGTTTTCACGTGATCTTGAATAATTTTTTTAGTGGATTTTATGTTATATTTTTAAATAATTATAAATAAATTTTCTTTATAATATGATGTTTGTATTAAAAAAAAACCCTATTTTCTTGTAGTCAATATTATTCAGGTTGGACTGTGTAATTGGTCACTTGGAAGGATATGCTAAGAGATTAAAGTTGAAATATATTTAAAATATTTTTTAAAGTAAATTTTAATCCAATAAATGAAATTTTAACCTTTATTTTAATCAATAAATTATTAGGAGTGTGCAAACTTTAGCACATGCCTATAGAAGGTTATCCTACATACACTGTTAAACATATTTTGAGTTGAAAGGAATGGCCAGTGGATGGGATAAGAATATTTATTAATTTATTAATATTATCAAGGTAAAATAACACCTATTAAGAATTTTTATAACATTTAAAACCCATGGAAATGTCTATAATATATTTTCCTTTCTTCTCAGGCAATGATAGAGCCTAGAAACCCTATGTGTAGGGTTCAACACAAAAAGTTGAATAACTATAGATTCAACTTATAAAATTTTCTCAAATTTTTTATTTGGTTAGTTTTTAACATTAAGTAATAAATTTTGAATAATTTATGATAGTATGACTACTATTCATATGAATATAATCCATTGAGTGGAAGATAGGGTGCAACAGGCCCTAAAAGGGCTAATTGGAACTCGAAAGAGGTCTAAAATGGGTGGAAGATAGTGAGATGGATCATAAAAAAGGATAGGAAAAATAAGGTAAAATGAGTTGAAACCCATGATAAATTTATTCAAATGCAAAGGTACAAATATGTACTAAGTGGAAACCCATAAAAAGGGCTATTAGGTGTTTAGAATGACTTGAAGGGTTGAGAGATAAAATAATTAATTGGGACTTTGGGTGAAGGATAATTGTGTTGAGATAAAAAATTTTACTCTAATAAATGATATCCAAAGTGAATATTTTATATAGGGAACCTGAAATAAGAAAACAGGTGTTTTTGTTAAGTCAATTTCATTGCCTAGCAAGTTTAAGAGTAGAGTCAAGGAGTTTTGAGTGGAAATGATAATATAGAAATAAGAGTTTAGGTGATAGAAGAGTTAAGAAATATTGGAAGAATGTAATACATCTTAAGAAATTTTCCAAAAATAAAATGATAGTAAAAAATAAAGAAAGTTGGTAAGACAAGAAAAGACTAATGGAGAAAGTTGATTGCATAAGTTTGGGTTTGTAGAAATTAGAGAGAGATTAAGTAGAGTATGAGGATATATGATAATATTTGCATCAAATTACCTCATTAAATACTATACACCTATTTCAAACAATATTCTTATGGGTTATGATGAGTTGGATCCTATCATGAAACTCACTAATCTCCCATCCCAAATCCCATTTCTTGAGCTTATGAGGACCACTCCACAACATCATAACCATCTTATGCAACTTTTATTTTAAATTAACATCCCTCATCCTCCCCTAATAGGATTAAAATAAACCTTATCTATATCTAAAGACAACATATTGTAACAATATGTAGAGATGTGTATCCATGTTAATAAAATAATGGGCACTTCTATTTTCCTAAAATTTTCCATCACTTCTATTATTCCCTATGAGATTATGCTTCATTCAGATAATCCTCATCTATTTATTAGTTTCTAAATTGGTGATATCCAAGTCAAGTGTACCTTGATTGGTGAGGATTATGGCACTTGCGTATATTCACTCAATTTTATTAAAACCCTTGGATATTTTGAATGTAATCTCAAATCCACATGAAACACATGTCAAGGCTATGATCAAAGTTAAATGCCTCCTTTAGTTTATGTTTTCATTCCCATTACCATCCCACCTATCACAAGTCATGTGAAGGTGATGATATTTAACTTTCCTCTATCTTACAATATTTTACTTGATAACTTCTTCTACCTGCCAATGCATTAAAGTACCTCCTGATGGAGCCATCTATAGGATTTAAGGTGACACTAAACCTTGGAATTTAAAAGAATTCCAAGACCGTAGTATCTCCAATATTCCTACTCTTGAACCTTTGCCAAGTGTTTTATTTCATGAGTCTCAAAATTTTGACTTTCCTATTAACTCTGCTCAAGGTTACAATGGTCATCCTAAACTCATTAGGAATATTCCCCCTAACCTCTTAGATTTTGATGATGATAAAACTGATGAGATCAATCCCAAGATTAAAAATTTTGATTTCTCACCTCATCTCATCTCTTAGATTCCAATTTATTTTTAACCTCATTCTCACAAATGACCTTTGATAACATCCCTATTATCTTAACCAAGACTTGACATTCCATTAATCACACCTCAATGGATGATAATTTCATATCTACCTACATCATTTATCTTCATACACTATATTTTGATGATGGTTATACCTTAGATGATCCATTATTAGGAGGTCTTGTCTAGGCCCATGATGTTGAGATTATCCATTATCATTCTTCTTTGATTCAATATTTTTCCCATATTCCATCATATATTATTCCTAATTTTAAAATTTTCCCTCTTTATTGTAGGGTAGATATGGTATAGACACCTCTAGTTTTTGAATAGCCTTATAAGAGTATGCTTATGGATCATGTTATGATTGGGCCCTATCACTTTGATAGGTATCATGACCCATATATACTTATTATCCTTGATATGTGTACAACTCTCATTCAACTTTATATATACCCTACCCCTCCCTTAGTAAATCCTAGTTGGGATCCCATTCCCACACCTAATTTAGATGAGTTTATTCCTACTTCTAATCCTATCATTCGAGCTATTGAGCCTTACCCTGTCTCTTCACCAACACCACCTTCTCTCAGTGATGGTTTTCTTCCTTTACCATATATGGATCCTTTTCCCACTAAATGGGCTAATCAACCTTACCAAGTTCCTTATACTTCTATTAGATATCCTCCCATGAGTACATCTACCAAGAATACTCAGAGGTGTACCTATTTATTCCATAACATATATAACTATTTATTCATGCATTATCACAATTTGCATGAATATATTGATACTTTGCATCCTACTACCCCTCAGCCCTTAGATAGGGCCATACCTCCCTTGAAGGTACTACCTAAATATATTCCTAAGTATGGAGAATTATATATTTTTTGGAATCAGTGTGGTACCCATCACATCAAATATATTGCATCTTTTATAAACATATTAAAGATCACCTTTTAACTATTCTTACACCTTCTACCATTCCTCCCATACATCTTTTCCAAAAGAAGGCTTCCCCTTCTTCTTCCACCCATGAATCCTTTACCTATGGACCTTCCCTCACCTATGTATCTTTTGCCACTAGTGATCCCTTTATCACCTATAGAGTCCATTCCCATGCATTATCAAGAGCACCCCTTTCCTGATAAACCTCTTCAACATGATCCATAAAGCATTCTTACCTTTTTATTGAGGATATTAGACTTGAATCATTTCCCCAATTTTTGCTAAAGATAGATGAGACATTAGCCATAGTTTGCATCCAAATTCAAAGTGACTTTTTATATGTTCTAGATAATGTCTATGGGAAAATCTATTAGTACTTATGAACATATACATGGTGTTTTTACATTTAGATTAGACATGTGCTCTGACTTTATCTTTATCTATTTGTTATATTATTTTACATTGTTTCAAATTCTTATTTATCTTACATGGTGATTTTGATTTTTTACTATATACTACTTATTGATGAGTCATCAATTCATCATTTAATAATGTCAATCCAAGGTTGGTGTCAAATAATGTATGTAATAGGATAAAGATATATCTAGTAGTCAATCTCTTCTACCACACTCCACACTTGCAAGAATTGAAAATCACACTTGCAAAAAAGTAAATCACACTTAAAGGAAATTAGATTGTTGAATTGAAAATAAAGGAATGTAAATTGTTAAATTGAAAATAAATGATAAACATAGAAAACACCTATAGTTTCACAATAAACATTACAAAAAATAAATTTTTACATGAAAAATAAATAATAAAAATTCAAAAACATAATTACATAATAAAAATAAAAATAAAAATACATTTATCTATCTTCCTTTGAATGAGTGGCTAGCTCATTCGTCAGAAGAGGATTTTAATCAGAACACTAGATCTATGTCACAAAGCTACATAATCTATTATTGATAACCAATATTTATTAAAATGGTGTGGGAGGTTTCATGTATAGTCTCATGCTTCCAACTAACTCTTTATTTATGAATAACAATCCTAGATGCTCTCCACCTATTATGGAGAAAATATAACAACTTAGATATTCTAGCTTATCTCGATCTTATATAAAATATGAAGAAAGACTTATTATCTATTTACAAAATAAGATAAATATTCATGAAATATGAATAAAATTATTTATGGAATAAAATTGTATAAATATAAATTTATATACAATCCTAAACTAGTTCATAGATAGACCTGCATAATTCATAGATATGCTTGTACAGTCTGTAGATTTCAAAACTTGTAGATTCCATAGAATTCAAAACCTGTAGAGTCCATATATTTCAAACCTAATGAGTCAATATATTTTAGAACCTACATATTCTATAGATTTTAAAACATATAGAGTGTGATTTTAGATCTATAGAGTTTGTAGATTTTAGAATTTGTGGAGTTTATAGATTTTAGACTTGTAGAGTCTATAGATTTATTCAAGTTGCATTATTTAAACTATTTATGACTATGATGTCTCCCTTGATATTTGATGCTTTTAACTAGTCTTCAATCAATGAACTACATGGATGTAGAACTACTGGTCGAGTCTATAGATATGAATTGAGTGAGTTCATAGCTAGTTTGGGTGAGTTTGTAGTTGTGCCTAGAGTGTCTGTAGCTCAATTCAAAGTTGATATTGGGTTGTTTCTTCATGCCCAAGTCTAATATATCTTATTATGGGATCCATATATAAAAATTAACATTTTTTTGTAGAGATTTATTAACAATAATCAACAAATAAGAAGACAATAATTTATAAAGAAATAACCAAGATATAGTTCTATATTTCATTATAAATAAATCATAAGTTTATAAAATACACTTAGACCCACTTATTATGAAAGGAAAAAGGATGTTATTTCATGGATATAATGAGACATTTTATGGTCTCATCATCTCTCCCACATGTAACCTCATGCAGATTTTGATGCATGTCATTCTTTTATCAAAAAATTCTTTAGGATACAAATGCTTGAGTTATATGTTCTCATTTTCTAATAGTATTTTCAAATTTAAATTTGCATGAATAAAATGATTTTTATCTTGTATAATCCTCTTGGATTTCATAGGTAAAATTTTCTAATGAAATTGGTCAACAAAATACATTTGTCAAGGATAGGTTCTTGTGTGGAAATTTTCATTCTATCCTTGACTTCTCTTTGACATAGGTTCTTGTGTGGAATTTTCATGCTACTCTTCTTCTTACTTTTTTTTTAATGAGGTGAGAGTAGGTTCTTGTGTTGAGAATTTCCTAATGTGCCTACATAACTCTATTTTGACTAAAAAATAATTCTCAGTATAAAATAAATTTTGATGATTGAAATCTTTAAAGAATTTTGAAAACTATATACCATTATCAAATTCATTAACTTGATTTTACTAATCCCCATTTTTTATTTATTACTAAAGCTATTTTCTTTCACCTCCTCTCCCAAACCTAATCCCATGTATGTCCTCATGCATGCTGATGTAAATATGTATAAAGTGTGGGGATATTTGATTATTTTTACTTCTTCCTTAAAAAAATGGATCTCTATGTAATAACAAAACTTAAAAATAAATTTTAAACTAAAATAAAAGAAACCAGATACCTTGGCACAACCTCAGTTAGTCTTGTCTTTCTTGATGTCATCCCCATGGAACATATTGGAAAAAATATTTGAAGAATGGAAACCCAATAAATGTTGAAAATGATAGCATAAAAATTTAGAAACCAAGTATTTATTATAGGTGGGAAAAGTAGACATTACTGGTTTTCAACTTTTCTCAAAAAAAATTTGCCCTTGACTAGCCAGTAAAACTGGTTTTCTAATCAAGACACATTTTTCTAAGTACTTGGCCTACTAGTAAATTGGTTTTCAAATCAAGACTTTCAACAATGCCTGATGGTTTTCATTGTTGTTCTTTTTTTAATTTTCTTAAAATTGATGACATGGAAAATGTTAGCCATAGACTTTATGCAACTTCATACTACTTGCAAATATAGTATAGAATTTTTTATATGTTAACATTTTTCAACATTGGTCTATGGATTGATGATCAATAACTAATAATAAACAATCGATGATTTAATACATGTTATTATCAAAATTAATTTAGGATAATATCCAAACTACTTGTTGAAGTCATGAATAGAAATTTTCATCTTCAAAATGACTCCTTGAAATGAAAGTATCCTATAAAAAAACATAAACAAACAAGACCTTTCCAATGAAGCATAATATTAGTAATGTTAAATAAATATAATGCCAACAATAAAATATTAAAATGAATTATTTAAATATACATGAAATAATGCAGTTCAACCTATGTAAGAATGATTGGTGGTTCAAAAATTCTAATAGATTTTTATTATGGAAACAAGAAATCCCTCAAATAAATTCTATTATTATGATTGGTGGATATGGGTTTGACTAATGGATGAAATGGAAAGAATATCAATATCATCAAATATTTTTATTTATAGGCTAATTAGGAAACTCTAACTATGATATGTACAGGGATAATAGTAGATCTTTTAAAAAGATTTAGCTAAAACTAGTTATTAACTTATAAAAATCTATCATACCTTAAATGATAATACATGAATGGAATGAATATAAAATGACCTATGATTTATAATCATAGTAACTAATGGATAAATGGTATGAAAATACCAAACTAAAAATAAAATAGAGTATAGGAAAACATACCTAAATATTCTTCATATATAAGATTGTATTGTATGAAGATTAGATCAAGGTCTTTTTTAGTCCTAACAATCAAGGACTAGATCAAGGTCTCTATTATAATTCTAATTTCAATAACTTATCCTTAACCTTGTGATTGATATTAACATTTCTATTCATATCAGCATTAACCCATCCAATATTTATAGTATATTCCTATTCGTTGACCATTGTTTTCTTAGGCTCAAATAAAACCTTCAATCTTCTCCTTATAGTCATAATATTTTTGTGTTTGTATTTATTTGGAATTCTTAAAATATAGATAAAGAATTAATATCATAAAATATCAATAATTCACTTTTATTATTCTTGTTAAATCTGTTGACCCTCATGGAATATGTTCTAGCTTCATCCATGGTGATTTATTTGCATGCAATGCTTGATTTATGTGTTGACCCACATGCATGGCTATTTATTTGCATATATTGCTACATGCATGGATATTTATTTGCGTGGAATATTAATTTATGAAAATAAATTCATGCATGATATCTTTTTACGTATATTTATGCTTGCAATCTAAATTTATATAACTAACTTCATGCATGTTGTATGTCCACCTAGATTTATGCATGTAATCTAAATTTATGCAACTAACTTCATGCATGCTATATATCTACATAGATTTATGCATGCAATCTAAATTTATGCATACAACTAACTTCATGCATTATATCTTTCTACCTAGATTTATGCATGCAATTTAAATTTATGTAACTATCTTCATGCATGCTATCTTTCAACCTAGATTTATGCATACAATTTAAATTTATGCAACTATCTTCATACATGATATCTTTCCACCTATATTTATGCATTTAATTTAAATTTATGAAACTACATTTTACCCTCCATATATTTTATCTCAATTATTTTCCTCAAATAGGTAGATTAATGTTTCAATAGGCATGTTAGGCATAGGGGCATAAATTTTAGATTCCTCTTTATGAACAACTACAAAAAATATGCTTAATTTTCGCCATCTTCTATGTTATTTCATATCATCATTTTTTTTTTCCAACTTTCATCAACATTTAAATCCTTTCATATGGTGTTAGAAATTGTTATTTCCTATATAACAATGTTAGTATGGCATGGGGGATATTTAAATGAAATTAAAATTTCTAAATCTAAATTGTAGAAATTAAAATTCTAAATCTACTTGGAAAAAATAAACTCTAATCTATGTTGTAGGAAAATAGATTTTAATTTATTTTATAGGAAAATAAATTCTAAAGAAACCATAACTAAGTATCTCTTGTCATAAAATTTGTAAAGATACATTCCCTCTCACTAGGAACTTGTTTATCTACTGCGACTAGACAATTCTCTTAACAAATTTTGAATATCCTAATAACACCATGTTCTCTATAAATGGTGTCAAAAACGATGAGTCATCAATTAATCATTTAATAATGTCAATTCAAGGCTAGTGGCCAAGGTTGTATGCAATAGGAGAAAGAGATCTCTAGCTTCTCCTCTTTTCTAACAAACTCCACACTTACAAAAATTAAAAATCACACTTTCAAAAAATAAAATCACACTTATAGGAAAGTAAATCACACCACACTTTGAATAAAGTAAATCACATTTGTAGAAATTAAATCACACTTGAAGGAAATTAAATTATTGAATTGAAAATAAAGGAATGTAAATTATTGAATTGAAAATAAATGATAAACATAGAAAACACCTATAGGTTCACAATAAACTTTATAGAAAATAAATGTTTACTTGAAAAATAATAATAATAATTTAAAATCATAATTACATAATAAATAAATAAATAAAAATACATTTATCCATCTTCCTTGGAATGAGTGGCCAACTAATTCCTCAGAAGAGGATTTTAATCAGAACACTAGATTTATGTCACAAATATTCAAAATGTATTATTGATAACCAAGATTGATTATAATGGTGTCAGAGGTTGAATTTATAATCTCATGCTTCCAACAAACTCCTTATTTATGAATAACAATCCTATATGCTCTCCACCTAATATGAAGAAAAATATAACAACTTAGATATTTTAGCTTATCTTGATCTTCCACAAAATATGGCGAGAGACGTATTATCTATTTAAAACATAAGCTCAATGTTCATGAAATATGAAGATAATTATTTATGAAATAAAATTATACAAATCTAAATTTAGATACAATCTTGAACTAGTCCACAAATAGACTTGCACAATTTGTAGATATAGCTGCATAGTTCATAGATTTCGGAACCTATAGAGTCTATAGATTTTATACCTATAGATTTCATTAATTTTAGAACTTACAGAGTTTATATATTTTAGAACCTACAGAGTCCATAGATTTCAGACCTGCAGAGTCCATATATTTTCTCATGTTATATTATTTGAGTTATTGATGACTATGATGGCTCCCTTGACATTTGATGCTTTAAACTAGTCTTCAATCAACAAACTACATAGATGTAGATCTACTAGCTGAGTCTATAGATATGAATTGAGTGATTTTATAACTAGTTCAGGTGAGTCCACAGCTATGCCCAGAGTGCCTATAGCTCACTTAAAAGCTGATATTTTGTTGGGTCTTCATGATCAAGTTTAATATAGTTTATTATAGGATTCATATATACATATTAATAATTTTTTCTAGAGATTTAGTAACAATAATCAACAAATAAGAAGACACTGATTTATAAATAAATAACTAAGATATAGTTCTCTATTTCATTCTAAATAATTCATAAATTTAGAAATTACAATTAGATCCACTTGTGTAAGGAAAAAGGATGTTATATCATGGATATAATGAGCCATTATGGTTTGATCATTTATAATGTCATTTATGTTTGCTTATGGATTTCTTATATTATCATTGAATTCTTTTTCTTCTTGAGTTTCTTTCTTAAAATATTCTCTTATTCTCTTTTTATGATTATTTACTCTCTTATTTTGATATACATGGTTAATTATTATTGTGACTTGGTTATACAAACCTTATTTCCTTTAGTCATTCCTTCTATACCATGTGATCAGTTAGAAAATAATTCATCTGACTATAATCTCCTATTAATGGTATACTTTGGATCTCCTTTCTTCCCTTTATTCCATTAAAAAAAATAAGCATATACATGGTTGATACTTGAGATAACATGTTGGTTCATTGTTAAGCCTAAGTGTTCTAGTCAATATTGTCTTTGGTTACTCAGATTAATTTAGCCTAAGATTACAAATCATTAATGTGTATCAGTCTATCTCTCATGATTGGTCATTCCAAATCTATATGGAGGATGAATATTAAAGCTATAAAAAAATATGCTAAAGCCAAATCATTTAAAAAAAGGAAATGATACCAAAGGCAAATCATTTAAAATTCTCAAAAGTTAAATCATACTAAAAGACATGATTTTAAATCAAATCTCCTTCTTCTAGTCAAAGCTCAAACTCCACAGTTGGCCTCATGATAGATTAGAGGTCCATTGGAGTGTTGTAGGCTAGTAGATTAGAAAAGGAGAATACAAAAAAGAAAGTAGTGCTACCTAATTTCTCATGCAAGTACCCACTCTTTACAGTAGACTGTTAACTCTATAAGGGGTCCTCAAGAATAGGGAACACAACATGGAAAGGTAGGTCTATTTTAATTTTATTATACCAATTTACCTTCATCATTTGATCTTAGTAACATTCTTATTTTCCTACATAGCTTGTGTTTATAGCGAACATGTTTCCTTTGTACATTGATGATCACTAGTCACTTAGTGTCTTCTCATTTCCTTAGTATGCCTCATGTTTCCTAATATATTATCATAAAATGCTTAATTTATACTTTCTACATTCCATTTTTCACTCCCTACCATACTTATATTTTCATTGAGAAATAATTTTTTTGTTCAATTATCATTCCCCTAGGGATTTTATTTGTGAGTTGTATTGTGAGACCATTAATAGGACCTGAGCTTCCTCACAAATTACCAAAATTTTCCCATTCCTATTACCAACATCCCCTTGTTACTAGATTTTAACATTAATTCCACCTCATTGGTGGTCCATTTGTGAGTTTTAGTGTAAGACCATGGATAGGACCTGGCCTTCCTGACAAAATTTTCCAATAATCCAAGTCAACCAAAATTACATGTGCCAAATATGAGATAATATTTTATTTCTTATGAAGTTACACATCATTAACATCCTTCCCATCTTTATTTAGTATGTTTTAATGCTTAATTTGTTACTATTTCATTTTTATCTTCTTATTTTTTGATTGCATGTAAGAATCCAACCATTTCTTAAAATTTTCATATTTCCCAATTTGAATTAGTGTGATTAATATAAGGACAATTTGTTTCCAATTTTTTTTCTTTTATACTTCCTAATGTGATTTATTATGATTGATTGAATTAATTGATTTTTTTTCTACCATTTATATTTCAAATGTTTTCCACTTTATTACATTATTTTCATACTTCCTAACATGATTTAGTGTGATCTTACTTGTTTTAGTTTAATTCAAATCTTTATCCTCAATTAAAAAAAATTCCATCTTGTTTACCACTCTTTGGTTTCTTATACCTAGTCATTTTCTTGTTATTACACATTTCCCAATGTGAAATAGTGTGTAGTAAATTTGTTTTTTATTGATTATACTTAGCCAAAGTCTTTTTCACCTATTTATTTTTAACCATGCACATGTCCTACATAATATTATAACTAAAACCACAACACATATATTCCCTATAAAATATACAACAAAAGCAAACTACATGTGCTAGAAAGAAAAAAATCCAATCATACATAGCTATAAATCATAATACAAACACATAAATCAACATCCAATAGACAACATGATATATATATATATATATATATATATATATATATATATATATATATATATATATATATATATATATCATGTGCTTTTGATACAAAGTATAAGAATACATCATGTTGCTCTATGACTGGTCTATATCCTATCTATCTTGTGGCCTGGCCATGATATCCATAGATGCCTCAAACAATCCTCTCTAAATAGTATGCTATAAAGAATGTATCTGAGATATCAAACCTATCACCTATCCCTATAGGTTGGCCACCTAGGCCTCCACCTATTCTATTTGGGTCATGATATCCATATGTGCAACTCTCTCTTGAGGCAAGGCCTACCATGCTTATACCTCTCCTACTCCCACCCCTACTGATGGCTATGTCTCCTCCCTATATGCCTATACCCTCCATGTAGCCTTTCTTTCTTGTCTAAACCAACTCCCTAGGGAAGATACTATCATAATATCATCTAATGTAATAGGGTTGTATGGTGTCAGTACCTCATCCAAGATCTCATGGAGTGTTCCCCTCACCCAAGATCCCCATTTGGTTTCCTCCTCCATAGGATTTTAGAAATTCAAACCAAATAGATATTAGATCATCAATCTATCTTATCTATCTTAAATAACTTAAGTAAATTTCAACCATTTATACTACCTATTTACATGTCTCCTACCATTATCTCCCCATCTACATGACCACTAAGCATGGTCTATCCATTAGATCATCTTCTAAGTATCTTGTTTATAGGATGCTACCTAACCAATATAAATCTAGGGTCAATAGCCATGCCCATCTCAAGATATGCCTGAGTGGTAACTCTATTGATCAGCTCTATCCTAAGCTACCTAATTGGTCATCTAGGATGACCACTCCCTATAATCTATCATTACTGATGTTTCCATTGATGGCATGATCAAGGTGGTCATTGATCCTATTAATATGGTGTCAATTATGATACCTTTAAAACTCTTTCATCCACATATATCTCCTTTGTATGTTCTAGTCATCATGCTCAACCTATCCATAGTCTCTCATGTTATGGTCTGATCTTTGGTCTAGTAATTGGTGATCCTACTTCTCCTCTCACCCTCAACTCTCTTTCATGTCTATCCCAAAATGTGGGTACCATTATTAGACCTATTAGGTGAGGGAGTCTCAACTATCCTAGTATGTATACCATTGGATACAACTCTACCTACCACTTGTAGTGGCCTATAATCTATACTCATGCCAATATTGGTGTCATTATCCTCTAACTCAGCCATACCATCATGATGTGCCCATATGCCTGTCACATGATATCTACTCATGTGATTGTCTATAGTGATATCACATGGGTAATTACCCATTCTACCTAATCCTATCACCACCTCTACACCTGAGGCAATCGATCATCAACCACATGGGGTAACCCAGCTGGTCTATATATTAAAAACCTATCATATATCCAAAAACTCATCAAAATAATTAGACCCATGGTATTTTTCCCTTTGGACAACATATCATGCATGATTTGGACCCAAATGATATAACCTAGATCATATAATGCCCCCTACTCCAAAATGGACTGGCATAAGGCTATCACATACAATGATACCTTGTCATTCGACTTGTGACACAACACTTATGTTATCACAAATCCTATTATTAACTTCTAGATATATAGAATCTAAGTTATATACATGTTAAAGAGGCTAACTTTTAGCGTGAGATGTATCCTATCTAAGCTCATTTCCCACAAGGCTAAGACCCACCTCTCCTCTTATTTATCTAGTACTCTAGTGATCATCGATATACCTCTTATCAAAAGATCAAAAATGACATCCTCTAGGGTGATACCCACCTCAATGGTATCCCCATCCAAATCCCATCTAAATTTGTTAATCTTTCATTTTGAGGCTCCCAAGAACATGACTATCAAATCAATACTCAATGTTACTCAAACATATCCATTATGCCCCCTAGACCTAATATAACCAACCTCAATCAGACCTCAACTATTAATCACTCCAAAAGGTCTAGGAGCTAGGTTACATCCACCAATTACCAAAATATTGAACACCCCTATAACCATAAAACAATAAAATATGTATTAGATCTCCATGTCAGTTATAATTAAATACATTATTTTTAAATTTTAACAAATGCAAACATAATTTATCTAAATCTATCGAATTTGACCTAGTTTTATCCTACTTATCAATTTTAATACCCAGTCAGGCATTTCAGGCCTTCTATGACTATTTTAACCTATTTCATGCATTTTCATACTATTTTGGTTATTTAATCAAACACTAGGTTGACCAAATTATCATCATTTTGACCATGTTAACTTAACAAACTAAGTCAACCCTTTACTTTCCCCTTTATTACTAAGTTGGCAGAGTGGATTACTCTACTAAGTCAATAGTGAGGTACTATGTTGGTAGCTTGAAAAATAAACTAAGTCATCCTACACCTACTAAGTTAATAGTATGGATTTAAAATCTCCATCCTACTAGGTTGACTAGGTCGACCTAGTTATTTTTGACTATCGACCCCTTCCTTGCTTGTAATAAATGCCTTCAATAGTTATTACTCTAATTCATTTCAACTCATTTCCCATTTTGACCTCTAGTACCCATATTAACTTTCTTGAGTTCATTTTGGTTCCTAGAATTGATCTAAATTAAAAATTTCCTTAAAATACCTATTTTTCAATAAAATATTCAAATACAAGTTTGAAATTCTTAGTTGCCTACTTGTGTTGCACCCATTGTGGCCATTGGGCATCCCTCTCATCTTGATTGTCATATCCTCACCATATTCACTCTATTGTCTTTCATTTGGTCTATCAAAGCTCTATATTTTTTTCAAAACAACTCAGACAATAAGCAAATGACTTCCCTTTCACTCTATTTAATCTTACTTTTCACAATTCTTTACCTTTCAAATATTTACCATTAGATTCCTTATTTTACTCATATCTTTGTTTTTACTTACCTATTTTTCAAACCATAAAATGTTCTAGAATCATGATGTCATATAGAATATTTTACACTATTATATGGCTATATTAAAAAAAAAAAAAAAAAAACTAATTTTCTAACTAACCTCTATAGGTTCACCTGAATGATCTTCAAACTGGATGCCTTCACTTCTCTCACAATCTACTTATTTATCTACAACACTAAGGTAAGTAAAGGTATGTGTCTTTAAATTTTTTCCTTTCATTTATATTATTTTCTCCTTAATAAATTTTACTTAGCATCAACATTATATGTTATCATGTTTTATTCTGATAGCACCATCCCATGTTACACTCACATGACATATGATGAGCTTTGAGTGGGGCATATGTATACACATAATATTTTAAAATTTTTATCACTTACTAATGATATTTATATTGAAATAACCCATCAAGTCTCAATCTCTCTAAGTTCATGCCTTAAGCGTTGCACTAGGAAAGGGGTGGGCAAACCATTGGTGCTTCATAGGATTGTAATCCCTTTTGCCACTTATTATCTACACACTTGTCTCTTGAAAACCATTTCCATAAGATTTTTATTCTTTATTTCATGCTCCCCAATCATTTTCTAACTTTTTTCCCCATTTTCCTAGTTTTAAGCCCCTTTCAACTATTCACTGTACTAGGTCAACTCGATCGACCCTATACTATTTTGGGTAAAATTCATTTAGGGTCTAGGTCAGCTCTTGGCTGACCTAGCCCATGACCTAGTGAATTTTTTTCCATAACAATACTAGGTCAACTGGGTTGAACCTATGAACTAAATTTTTTATAAGGGATTAGGGTTAAATTTTCCCATATATATACGATTATTTTGCCATTATTTAGATAAGAGAATAATAATTAATAGTTATTGAGCATCTTCTTGTCTACCATTCCAATTGAGGATCAAGCTTAGGGTTTCATATTTATTTAGAGATATTGATCTTTTTTTGTGGAGAATTATTTTCGATGCATTTATAGGTTGTGTATCCTAGAGCTAATTTATCTTTGTCATACTTACATACCATAACAACCTCTTACGAAACACCTTGGCCAAGGGAGAGATTAAGGCTCGACAGTTTCATCTTCATAGGTAAGTGTTCCTAACTTTGTTTTTCTTTTGTAAAAGTAGATATATATGAATTTATACTTATATTCCATGAATTAATATTATATATACATTGACATGAGTATATGTCTCTTATGCATGTTTACTTTTATTATTTATAAGCCCCATTTTGTGCTATAAGCTTTGGTGAGCACTAGATTAGAATTTCCTTTACTTGTTATTAGTTTAGTGAGACATGAAAACATAGGTCTTAAATAGGGTTATTACATGATTTTGATTAATTAGAGGATTCATAACCCTCCCTAGCATGGTTTTATATTATAAGAGAACCCCTAATTTTGTCTAATAGATCCCCATATTGGTCATGTTCTTGTTTATCTAACGTATCCCCAATTGAAAGTATAAGTATGATTTATCTTCTCTAAGTTAGGAATCATTTATAGACATGATGCATTTTTTATTGCATACACCAATGACCTCTTCATTCTTGAGTGGAACTACTCCTCAACCCTTAAGCCATCAAAGAGGGTATATTTTTGAAAACCTAATGTCCACTTCCATTTTTTCCATGCAATCTACCCCTCATAGGTCATATACACAGTTAGAAATGCATGTTTCTCTCAATTTTTTACTTTTCTTACTTTTTTTATTTTTGAAAAGAAAGAAAATAAGAATGAAGGGTGTGTAATAATACATATTAAAGTGCATGCATTGAATCCAGATGATTATGGATAACTCTTCTTTGTCTAGGGAAGAATACCTTAATGTTGTTGAAGTGGCTTGAAGATGTTGATGATGGTTGAATGTTGATGAAGCTTGAAGAAATTTTGGTAGAGCTTCATTGCTTTGATATTTTTTCCTCCAATATGATGATGACCTCCAAGATGATAACCTCCTTCAAAAAAAACCTACAACAATATTCTAAGAATAAAATACTAACTTGCCACTTAACCTTAAGTGAAGGAGAGGGGGGTATTTATAGAGTTTTTGTGTGAAGAAACATTAAAAAATAGAGGAATAGTGAATAAATTTGAATTTGTCTAAGTGGGATCATGACTTAATCAAGGTGAGGTGGGTGAGGATTCCCATGTGGGTTGGAAAGTCTCCCATTTGGGTTGGTGAATCTCCATTTGGGCTAAAAGGTCAAAAATGGGTGCCCTTTGTCTTTCCCAAAGTCTTAAAGAGGTAGGTATCCATTTTTTAAGTCTAATTTCATGTGGGGAGACAAAATACATGTTGAATAATGATCTCTTAATGTGAAATTCATGGCATTTTAAGGGTGGGCCTTGTGATGCTTAAATGAGGTCATCAAGCACTTTGGGAAGGGTCCAGGTGGGGTATGATGTCCCACATCAAACCACATCACTTCTAAGCCACGTCACTTTCCATATCACCTCCAAATCACATGACATGTCACTTTCTATGTCATCATGAATAGTGATATGGGTCTCATAGTGAATAGTAATTTTGAATAGTACTTTCAAATAGTGATTTTGAATTATATTTGTGACTAGGAGAATAGTGATTTAGTTAGGTTAAGGGGGGTTTTAGGAAGGTTTAAGAAGTTTTAGGGGATCTTAAGGCATTTAGTCATAAAAATCTAGAAATGTGCAAATTTTTGGTGTCTACAATGCCCATTGGTCAATATTCTCAAACAAATTATCCTACATTTTCAATACACAGATTAGTAGGGAAGGATAAATACATAATTGATACCCCAATCTAAAATTAGGTTAATGGATGGAAGAAATATATAAATCATTTCCTTCAAATAAGGAAATCTTCCCCTAATGGCCATGCTTCCTCTAGGGTAATCCAGTTCATCTATTCAATAAGAGTAAGAGATCAATAGGTTTCACTAAAAATTCCTTCATAGATTAAGTAATTAGAACAATAAGAAGGTAGGCAAGACCTAGTGATTTCCAAGTAACACAACCAAATTTAATTTTTATGACAAACTAATACATTAACAAAGGTTAAAATAAATACTATGGCTACATAAGGACAATATATTGAGTTAGATCAAAGAGAAGACATATTCTATCTAACAAAGAGAATAAAAGTAAATTCCTCAGACCTGAATTGGTAGAGAGAAGATCCTTATATTTTTGTGGATGCTATTAGATGAGCTATAAAAGAAATGTTCAAATTTTTTAATTAGCTTATTTATAGGCCACCAAATATGAACATAGTTTAGGCTCCTCAAGAGATCATAGATAATTTGTATCGGGTAGATAAAAATATCTATGGCACTATTCATCTAATAAGTTATGAAAATGACATATCTCAGCTTAAATGGGGGGCATGCTTTAGTTATTCAATAAAATAAATGACATTGATGTAAAAATTTGATTCATAATAATAAAAAGTAGAAATAATGCTTATGCCCATTTAAATTTATAAAAAAAACATCTAAGGCTACATGGGCACAACACTACATTAATTCCAAAAAGGATAACTTTATTGAGTGGCATTAGGAGATGAAAACTCTTGTGTAATAATTTTTCAATCAAGAAAAAGAAATAGTCTCTATTCATTAAGATATAAGAGTCACTCAAGTAAACATTATTCAAGGGCAATTGGCCCTTAAACCCTTTTTTGAAAATATCTAATGAGCAATAGTAGATAGATTTTAAGCTAAGATTGAACACACGGTCTATAGGACTACTAATAAAATAATGCAATAGTTACTAAATTTTTATAGGGACCAAATAATTAGAACTAAGACATTTCATGCAAGGTGCAATGTTACATTGGTCACACATTATAAGTTAATGGACAATCACATAAAAAATTTCAAGAGATCTTTATTTGATTATGAAACTATAGATATAGAATTCCATGCTAGCCACACATTATATTTGTATATAGAATTAGCCAAGAAATTATATTTAGTAGTAGGGGAAACATATCCACCTCCTTAGAGTAATGAGTCTCTAAAATACACATTAGTACAAACACATACCGAGCTTGTTTATGTGCCCCTTCCATTTTTCACTTCTATAACTACATCAGTGGAAACTTCTAGGGAATCTAGAATTAAACTTATTATTCAAGATTTAACTCAAATTAAAATGATAGTTTCATCCACTTTAGCTCCTACAACTTCCACTCCATAATTTTATTCTTCAATTGGTGCCACATTAACACCTTCTAAATATAAATATGTATTTGTATGTTTTGCTATGTTGGAATGTTAGTTCCTAATATGTATTTTTTAACTTTGATTTAAAATTTGAAACTTTTAATAATCTTGAACATGAATGAGTGTCATTCCCCATAAATTTTTGTTAATAATATAGAATTTTATGCATCTATATTAACTAGTAACTTTGATCTTATAAATATTTTGCATATGCCCATACATACACATTCAATTTTTATGATTATGTACTTTGAGGTTTTGATAATTTAATGCATGTCATATTCCCCTAGAATATATATCAATGTGCCAATATTTTTCATATTTTTTATTTTTGAATCACTTTAAATCTTTAAAAACCTATACTCTTGTTATAGAATCTAATTTTGCATTACTTTGAATCTTTGAAACCTAGTTCCAAAATCTAATTTTTGTCTACTCATGGAGGCTTGAACCTGAAAGTCAAGCGCACTATGATGAACCCATTTTTAGATGAAGGATGTAGCTTAAAATTCACTCATCTCAAAATAAGAATTAATGGTATCATGTGATAAAGATATGATGATATATTATTATGTCAACATGTCGAGAGTTTGTCATAATAGAATTGTAGTTTTTTTTAAGCATGTTAGAAACATGTTTAATGTGAAACATACAAATTATCATGTCTAGATATATTTTAAAATGAGGCATGCAGTAAGTAACTATCCATAAAAGTACATGATATGAATTATGACACCACTAATCAAGACAAACAAGAAAAAATAACACAACACATAATGTCACACACATTTATACAATAATGCCAAGGGATACATATAATGAACATGTTCAAATGTCATAAAAAAATAGGGAAAAGGGACATAATAAATGGACATGTTTAAATGTCACATCAGAAAATATTGAATGCATATGTCTAAGGTCCAATAAAATGGACATGTTCAAATTTCACACAAGAAAAGATTGAAAAATAAGGACAAGGAACAAAAGTGATGGACATATTCAAATGTCACCCAAAACAAGAAAAATCATCATAGATATTTTCAATAAATTTGGACACAAGGGCCAAGGGCCACATACTATAAGTAAGCAATGTCTAGCCTCTCATGAAATAAAGTCAAAAATTAAAGGAATAAATAACAAGTGAGAACTAGTCTATTCCATTCATATGTATCAATTTAATATTTTATGAAAGTATCATGTTCATGTTTCACAATGTAAGATATAAATTATTTTCAAGACACTTATAAGATATGTATCTCAATATCACATTTGAGTTCATAGATAGATATAAATTGTTATAATGTAACTTGTAGAAGAAGATTGCCCCAACATAGGCTTGACCATTGAGTAGAGGGGATTACAACATTAAAAAATATAGATGAAATGTGTGCCCTCCATATATACCTCATGAAATGCACATGTGTATAGAAAAATAATATGCCATCTCACCAAAATATGTAATAAATAACATATGTAGAGAACTAAATCAACAACTAATGTCATACTTAGGTCTTGATTTTTTATTTTTTGAAAAATATTTTGTATAGTTTCACTATTTTTATTTATTTTTAAAATATTTAATTTTTTTAAATTTTTGGTTTTTTGGTATTTCTGAAATTTAATATTTTTTAATGGAAATAGACTATGATCCCATCAATGGGAGGACCATAGTGTAGGATTCGATTTAATATGATGAATATGACTTATCAATAATGAAAAGTACTACATGTAGGTGAATATAAATCTCAAAATACATCCAAATCTATAGTTTAACTATCTTGATAATTTCATATAAAATATGTTGCCACATGTGTAACTTGAGAAGGTGTAATAATTATTAGAGTTTGTTGTATAGTATAAGAAGAATGCACTACCTATGTTTGTTGTGAAACATGTTGAACTATTTGAGGTACTACCTGAGGACACATTGTAGAATATTTTTATTTATTATTATATTAATCTTGATAATTTGTAAGGTATGTTATTTTCCTTTGAGTTAATTATAAACAAAGATTTTATATATGTGCCACAATTGATTCTACAAGATTATATTGAATGGGTGTACTTATTATCTTTTTACTAAGATTTTGAGTGTGTCATTATTTTTTTGTACTATGCTCTTGAATATGTCCCATAACCAACTATGGTAGTGGTGAGAGAGTAGGATTTATAACTAACTATAGAGGGTACTCATATTGAATTCCTTAAACATAAACCACTTTATTAAAATTTATGTACTCGAGCATATATGTATTGCATAAGTATTAAATGGAGTTAATTTATCTAATGGAATGATAATAACATATTAAAGACCCATGTGCTCTATAAGACTAGAAATGGAGTTTCCACTATTGATAAACTAAATTGGATACATAAAATTATATGTCTAAGATTATAATGTTTATGATCATTGAATTATTTGACTAATCTTGATGTATCTTAGATATATTTATTTGTGTATCCTATTGGGACCAACATGCCCTTCCCCCACTTTTTATTTAAAAATTGGGGACCCTTGCCCAAATTTTGAAACATCTAAACATTGAAGTCTTTAACAAAATTTAAAGATCATCCACTCTATTAAGTACCATACTTGTTTGATTTAATACTCCTGTTTTACACTAACCTTGCTAACAAGGTTACGTGAGTAATTTTGTAACTTCTATGGAAGATTTAGGGTTTTGTGTTTAGAAACCCTGGGTGGCCCTTGATTCAAATTTAAATATTAGAGGAAGCCAAGTTAGTGGGAACCAATTAAAAAAGAGCTATAAAAAATGGGTTTGTGTGGGTTTAAGTCATGTTTTCATGACATAACTTGAACTCTTCTTTATTTCTTTCCCCTTTCTTTTTCTAAGTTCCTCGAGTCTAATTCGATATAATTCCATGAAGTCCATTTTTATATTACCTAAGTTAGCTTAGGTCATTAATACTAAGGAACTAATAATTATCTTAACCTTAGCATTAATACCTTACGCTAAGTGATTTTATTTATGTCCTTAGTTCTAAAAGTTATCTCCCTCACTCTTTGTAAGATCTTACGATCGATGCTTGCTCACTAGATTTGATTGGATGGATCATCCTAACAAAAAGGCTTTGGCTTAAATAACATGCACTATGATAGATC
The DNA here is from genome assembly GCA_037957365.1 of Torreya grandis. Lineage (NCBI taxonomy): Eukaryota > Viridiplantae > Streptophyta > Pinopsida > Cupressales > Taxaceae > Torreya > Torreya grandis. Next base: position 415,204 of record JARHVA010007295.1, on the reverse strand, counting down.
AATGGCAATCACTCACTCACTATATTTGATCTAATGGTATAAGGAATGGGAAGGAAAGTCAAAAGGCATATAAGACATTGAGCACCAGATGTGTGATGACTTAATGATCAAAAGGATTAAATAAGGGGGCCCACCTAATAAAGGCATCCAATTAATGACCAGACCCCCTCATATGGATCAATGAATATCACTCACTTAATGGATTTGATATAATGGTACAAGTCTTGATGACTTATTAAAGTCATCACAGGTTCCCAATAATGACGTGTGTCACATTTTTATTTGATCCATGACTAGATAGGAAATTGATGATAATTTCTCACTCACTAGATTTGATCTAATGGTGTGAAAGGCCCAATAACTTTTTAAATCTCTATGAGCTCAAAAAATGGCTAGTGATCGACCAAGGTGATAACTAACAAGAGATAAATAACATGGGAAAAATCTATGAGGGTGCCAAGTGTCACGAACACAAGCCTAGAGATCATTGGACCAATAAAATTCAAGTACTTGGATTTAGATCAATAGATCACACTTGATCACTATATTTGATCCAATGGCATGAAATAAAAGGAAGGTTTTAAAATCTAACATCTAGTATCTAAATGACACTTATGAAAATTTCAATGAAAAGCCTAGAATGATGCCATATGGACTCTACATAAGAATAAAAGGTCAAAATCAAAGGTCATTTGAACTTGAAAATGCAAGGGTATAAATAAAAAGGGTCTCTATCAAATCTAAAACATGTTTGAATTTAAAGTCTAAATATCTCTTACCATTAAAGATCTAATCCTAAACCCTCTATAGAAAAGACCTAAATAGGTTCAATCAGTTATAGTTTAATAAAGATAGCATAATTTTGCTCATAAGAACAAGTGATATAGCAAGAACCCCTGGAAATCCAATGAGGGAAACTCAATAACATCTATGGAGTGAGGAATTGGTATGAATTATTCTTCCTGATAGATAAGTTAAAACCTATCTCCTAAGAGGACAAGAGGAAGACCACAATGAATCAAAGGTACAATAACTTGGTTGTAATTCAAATATCTAGTCTCCACCATACCATGGCAAAACTAGAGGTAATACACTATATTAATGTCATTGCACCCATATTTATTATTTATAGGATAGATGGGGAATGGATCATTTAGGGGGGTATTTATAAAAGGGTGGAATATATATATCTATTATGGCATTTTAAACCTATTATAAGCTCCATTTACCCCATCTCAACCTCTTTGACATGAGGAACTAGGCTAACACCCAAGACCTTGATTTAGTCCTCACACCCTGGTTAATCCAAGGACCTTATTTCTTCAAAACCCTATATGGAATTATACCTATTGTCCAATTTAGGGAAGGCATTGGATTATCCATTAACCTATTGAATTGAGTCTTTGGTGCCCCTTCCACCACATATGTAAACAAAGGTTGGGTGTCCTTTGTCCACTTCATGATAAAAGATAAATTGACCCATATAATAAGAGACCTAATTAACTTCTTCTTGGCTAAGAAATTCATAGCCATCAAAATATGGAACTATAATAAATTTTATATGATTTCCTATCTATTGGATTCCCTTCTCTCCTATATATCCTTACTTGACATTAATAACTAGTCCCCTAATGGTAGAATCACAAGTTCTCACCACTATTCCAAATTGTACATATTCAAGTATAGGAACCACATGAAATTAATCTATGATTGTGTTTTCCCAACCATATATGAATCCATCATATAAATTAATATGACAATATTACATCCCCTTATCAAGAGATAGATATAAACCATGGGGGATGTATGGTATTATCCAGACTGCACTATCATTAGGATAGAGGGCATCCTAACCCAACCTTATAGGCTACTAGTCCATGTCCATAACAAGCTTAGCAAGCAAGAGATTATCTTCAAAATCACCTAGGATATTAAAAAGGTATTCAAAGAGAAGAGGAAAGTCTATATCCACCCCCACCCATTGGATATGGGGAAGATTGTAATCAAATATTTGAAGTAGTTGGAAATCATGGTAACACATAGGAGTTTTTTTGATTTCCAACTAAATGACCTTAAAATGTGAGACCCTAGGGGAAGGGTGGTTAACCACATTAAGGAGAGAAATTTCTCTAAGATTTAATATGAACATAAGCTAGGTGTCAGGGATGAAATCTATATTAGAGAAAATAATTTTGAAGAAGTTCTCTTCAGAATTAAAATCTACAATATCAAGTTAGAATGTAGATTGATCAAGGAAAATAAGCTTCTAGGGGAGATATGGAATTTGCATCCCTTGCAATATCATTTGTTGCCTAGACTATCTGGGACCACTCATGAGGAACTATCTAATTTATGTAAGTCATCTAACCTCAACCCCATGAATAAGATCCTTAAGCTAAACAACCTTAGGCCGAACAACCTCAAGATGAAAAGGATAAAGGCAAGGAGAAAATTGGAGAATCGAGATTGGAATATAGACCTGGGGAAGTTCCCTCACCTATATAACTCCCACAAAATCTGAATTTTCCCATGGATTTGTTGACATGATATCTCTTGAGACAAAAGAGATATTATAGGGTACTCTCATTGATATAGCAACAACATATGGCTCAAATGGAGAAGGGGATCCCTATGAATAAGTAGGAAAGGAGTTGGTTCCTTTGGAAAAGGAGAAAAGGAAAGTAGATTTGGCCTTGGTTCCTATGACTCCAATGAAGAAGCCTAGATTGACCTTTACTCACCCTATTAGTGAATTCAACCTCTTTAGTGATGAGAACCAAATCCATGGACCACTCATCCCCAACTAGTTCATCTATGATAAGTTATATTAGATCCCATCCATCTCTCCTTCATGGGCCTTGACACATTTTGAATAACTAATCATGATAACATCAAACCATGGATCAAGGACATAGTAAAAAAGAAGAAGAGAGAAGAATATAGATTCAACATATTTAGGGGGGATAGAAAATTGACATCACAACAACCTCTAATAGTGAAAGTATGGAGGTACCTGAGCCTCCAAAGTTCAAAGAGATATAGGTTAAAGTAAAATTCAACCTAGACGTAATACGATTGGAAAGGATCACCATAAGGATAGCCATGATTGGTTAGGAAGAGTTCATATTTCAAAAGGTAGAACCATTCATAGGGCTAACTCTTATTGTAAGATAACAACTTGGAGAGACTCCCATCCATGAAAAATATGTGGAAAGTTTAATTGAGGCTCAATATCAATAGGCTATGGATGATGTCAATGGATTAGTGCAAATAATTAATAACCTAAAGAAGGAAAAAGATAATTTTCAAACTCAAGGAATTTTCTCAGTGCTAGATTCCATGATTAAAATGCTTGAGGAGTCATTTCATGACATGTTAAGAGCATTAAAGTCTATGAAATTAAGGAAAGATACACTAGGAAATAAGGACACCTTATCAAAGGAGCTGGTTACTTAATGGAAAATGTCTAAGAATAATATTCCCTAACTTCTTAATATTAAGGTTAAGAAACAAATACCAAATTTTAAAGCCATCAGCATGGGGCACCTAAGTGCCATTTTGGCAATTTTTGTAGACAAGGTCCAAGCCTTGAGTGTTTGGTATACCAAAATGGAATAATTTATTAAGGAGAAGAAAGAACTCATGGGAAAAATTGAGAAGCTCCTAGGAGCTATGATCTAGGATCCTACATAGCACACTACCCTAAGAATTATTAGCGATGAAGAATTCCAGCACAGAGCCACTTTAGTGACTCAATAAATCAAGTGTAAAAGTCAAGGATAATTAGGGAAAGACAATAGTATAATATTAGACATGATATTAAATATAGGGTAAAGGATCAAGGAAGCCAAAAGTTTTAAAGAATATTTGGCTAGGAATGATAAAGATTTTGATGAGCTAGTTGATCAACAAGAGGAACATATCACAAGGCCTACCATAGACTTGGGCTTAGTGGATAAATAACATGAACAAGCTATGAGTATCCTTCAATAGAAAAGGACCCTACCTCCAACATCATAATTATGCTTTACCTGAGAGATGGCATATTCTTTTATAAAAGCACATGCTAGTTTGCTAGTGTGATTGCCTCTAGGTCTACATATTTGTAAAAGACACATGTATCATAGTTTGTTACAAAGATAATTGTCTTTATCTTTGTACACCTATTTTTTTAGACTGACCAGTATAATACCTAGATTTTCTATAAAGACATGTACTACCATTTGTAAAAGAGAGAGACTTCAAGCTATTTTTTTTTACCAATTCTAAGCAATTAATATAAAAGATCAAGGAATTCAACAAGAATTATCTAGGTTGATGTGTTTGAATTGATAAGTTTCTTAATTATTTGTCTAAGTTTGAATATGGATAGTTTATATAAATATTGAGTTAGATCATTAATTATAGGGTTGCTAACTTATGTAATGCTAGGTTAGTTGAATGAAATTAAGTTTACTTCATTTTATTTGCTTTGCAACAAAGATGTGCATTATCTATCTAGATGTGGTGTAAAATGTTAAAATTAAATCTAATTCTTACTTGTATTATTATCCTATCTTCATAATTAGGCATAGTTTGTAGTGAAATGTGAGATTAGGCTACTTTACACTATATGCTAGTTAAGATCATGCTTGCTAATTCTTGAAATTATATCAATATGTTCATAATCAAGGATCAGTAATCACCATTTATTTCTTACTCTACCCTTTCCTTTTGTTCTTTCTTTAAAAAATTCACTTTAGTTTAAAACATTGTTCATAACCATTTAGTTTAGTCAATAGTTTAGATCTAAGTTGATTTATCAAAAATTAGCATCTAGATTCATAAAAGAAGGCACCAAGATGGCTGCTAACCATCAAAATTTATAAATATTTTGGAATAGTCTACATTGATTTGCTACTATTTCACCATAGGCATCCTAATTTCCAAATAACTGCAACTCATGCCCTAAATCCTTTGGATCCTAAAATGAGAAGTGTTCTTTAAACATTAAGAGCACCTATGGTACATTTAGAAGCATCAATAAGAAAAGCTCTATTGGTGCTAAGAGGGCCATTGATGTTAATTAGCCTAGGATTTTTGACATCTTTACATCTTTGGGTAGATCTCTAATCCCAAGTGTAAATATTGATGATCTTGGAGGTTTCTAACATATCTATGTGCTTTAATAAGGCAAAAGTCATAGTTTTTTGATAAATAATTGATCGTTATAATAAATATAGCCTTGGATTTGTGGTTTTGTAGTATTTCAAATTAGAATAGCTTATTCTAATCAAAGTTAAATTGATCCCTTGAAAATTTTGGTCCATCTCAAGCTCAAAATTTCAAAGATCAGTTATCTTTACACAATAGGATACATCCTTAAGCTACCTTTATGGAAATTTGATGTCTTTTGTCACTTTTTACATAAACCTTTATAGAATTAGCCCAAGATGCATGTTTGGTCCTTACTTCTTAAAAAAATTAAATTGACGTACCATGTTTTAAATAGGATTTCACATCTTCAAGCTAGAATTGCCTAGGATTCACACTAGATTATGCTTAGAAATGAGAGAGCCTTTACTAGAGCTACAAAGTAATTAGAGAACTAGGTGTGACAAAGGTAGACAAAGACTTTCCAATTCTTTACCCACTTATCCTATTTAAGGCACCTTTCCATTTAGACCACATTTAGGTATGGATTGGATAAGGAGTTCACCCATTAATATACAAGGGGTAGTCTATGATTTACCATGTAATCCTGAGAAATATTTGCCCATATTTAGTCCTACTAGTGTTGTAACTATAGAATAAAATGTTAAGTATTTTAAATCTACTTTGAGATTATTAAATATCATATATGAAGATGTATCTTGTAGACTATTTCCATTTACTTTCAAAGATGTAGCATATGAATGGTTCCTCAATTTGCTTGATGACTGCATTACCACCTAGAATTATTTCAACACCATTTTTATTGATCAATTTGGGAAGATTATCAATATTTGTGTCATTTATCATCAGTTTACAACATTAAAAGAGATGTCAGTGAGATTATACAATATTTAAATGCTAGATTCAAAAAAGATCTATAAAGACATAGTAGATCTAATGATTTCTATATTTTTAAAGATATCTATCCTAGTTTATAGATTCATTAGCCCAAGCCCATTTTGAGGTAGTGGTTATTAGTGATCAGATGCAACCATAAGGCCACATGGCATAATCCATCCACAATGTTAACCCATAAATAATTCCTTTGAATATTTTTCCAAATAATAACCAAAATACCCTAACTCTTAATAAAATTTGAAGCCTAAACATTCTACCTACTAACTATGATACTCCTAATCAAAATATGGGATTCTTGAGTCACCAAGCTACTAATGATCAGAAGGACTTAATATATTTTCCTAGTTTAAATAATAATTAGGTCCATAATTATAAGACCCCTAAAAGTGGGAATGAGTCTATATTAAATATGGTTCAAAAACTTAGCACCAATTTTCTCCAATTACAAAAGTGAGTTAGTAACACTAGTGAAAATTTTGGAAGGAACTTTACTTTCCAAAAGTTCAAAAAACCAAGAAATAGGTTTCTAAATGATAGCTTATACAATAGAAACAAGACTAATGAAGCCTCTGCTAGTAATAAAATTATGGACATTAATCTCATAGACATTGCTTTACCTGACTACTGTAGAGTGCATGCTACTGCTAAACATGGTGAGATTGATTGCATTGAGTTTTACAAAGTCTTTTAAGATTTTTAGGAAGAAATAGATACATTTTAAGTATTACATAATAAGGAAAACAATGCAAATACATATGACCATAATATTTTTAACAAGATCCACATAGTATAAACCTTTGAGTTCCCCTTTCAAGAGGAAAATGAATTAGATGAGATCCCTGAGGAAATCCATGCACTTCAACAAGTCTCGAAAAAGACTTACCTATTGAGGAGAAAAGAGTATAAGAAACCTTTGACCACTTCAACTTATCCTAATAATTATGGGACCCCTCTTGACATTACTTCAAAGAATGACCCTAAGCCACCCAAAAGAAGTTCCTCCAAGCCTAGTGCTGATTCATCGAGTAAGGCTGACTATAATATTATTGAAGACATGAAGAAATCAAGGCCAATATCACCTTTCATGAGTTAACACAGATCATAGAGCAAAGATATTTACTATTGGAGTCCTTGAAATTTAGCTAAACTCCTAAGACTGATCAGGATAATGTAACATTACATAAGGCCAAAGTTTTATCCCCCTTTCTTGCTCACTATTAGGATGTTTGTTAAGAAATTGTATAATTTCTTGTTAGACTTAGGTGCCTCTACAACTATCATACATGTTGGTATATGTAAGAAACTTGGCATAACCCCCATCAAGTTTGAAAGGATTGTCACCCAATTGGACAAGTCAAGGGTAAAGGTAATCAGAGAAATTTTGAATGTTCACATATAGATAGCTTCTAAACCTAGAATTTAACAATTCATTGACATTAAGGTGGTTGACATGCTAGATACCTATAGGATCATGTTGAGTAGGGAATGGACCAAGGTCTTAAATGGGTATATGTCTACTGATTGCTCCCACCTATGTTTACCTTAAAAAGGAGTCCCAAATCAAATTAGAATTGTGAGGGAACCAAAAATGAAGCATATGATAATGGAGTATAATGTTTTAAATGAAAGGGTCAACATAATTAACTTAGACTTATGGTTTTTAACCCTAGAAGATAATAGTATAGATGATCTGAAGGATAGGTAACCTCCTTTTGGGCTATGGAAATTGTATTTTGATGGCGCTAGATACAAGGTTGGATCAAGTGTTGGTATTGTCTTAACTGATCCTACCAGTAAAAGTTACCATGCCTCTTATAAACTCCAATTCCCTTGAACCAATAATATTACCAAATATGAAGCTCTCATCCTTGTTTTGTAATTTTCTATCAATAATGAAGATAAAAGTTACTAGTTTTTGGTGATTCAAAATTAGTAGTCAACTAGGACAAGAACAAGTACCAATGTAAACTCTCATACCTCAAGAAGTATAAGTTTAGATTTTGGGACCTAATTTAATGTTTTGATGCTTTCAACATTACCTCCATTCCAAGGGAAGAAAACCAAGTTACAAATGAGTTGGCATCTATTGCAAAAAATCCGATGCCTATTCCAAACTCCACTGATTTTAGTATTGAATTGGTCCCATGTCCATCAGTGCCTGATGATATTAATCATTTCCAAGTATTTAATGATGACTAATAGATATTGGATTTATTGACCAATTTTGGGGAATTTAAAACCCATGTCATTGATGAAGTTGATGAAAATGCAATTGGAGGGAACAAGTTTGATAGTAATGTCACTCAGCTGAATGAAAATAAAATATGTAAAGGGATGATTTCTCCAAAAATACTATTTGATCAAGACAAACTAGTTGAGGTGTCCTAAATCCCCAAGGTGAGTGGAAAGGATTACAATACTATGGATCTTGGCCTCCAAGAGCAACCCCAACTAGTGAATGTTGGAAAGGCTTGTACAAATTTTGAAAATGAGAAAGCCAAAGAAATCCTTACAAAGTATAAGGATGTTATAGCATGGGCTTATGATGACCTAAATATCTTTGATCCAAGGGTCATTACACATACCATACCCCTCAAATAAAGTTGTAAACCTTTTAGAAAAAAACAAAGACTAGTAAACCCCATGCTATAACCTATGATCTTCAAGGAGGTCAAAAGATTATTAGATGTTGGGATAGTCTTTATTATCAGACATTCAATGTGGGTGGCCAATTTAGTGTCACTCAAGAAGAAGAATGGTGAGATTAGGCTTTGTATTGATTTTATAAATTTAAATAGATCATCAAAGAAGGACAATTATCCATACCCTTATCTTTATTAGGTAATTAATACTATTTTAGGTTCAGCCATGATGTCCTTCTTAGATGGTTTTTTAGGCTATAGCCAAGTACTAGTTGACAAAGAAGACATGATGAAGACAACCTTCACAACAAAGTGGGTAAATTTTTCTTACAAAAGGATGACCTTTGGAATGATCAACATAGGATTTACCTTCCAAAGATCCATGGATGATGCCTTCCAAGGTCTAATGTGTAAGTGCATCATCATTTATATGGACGATATAATAGTTTTCTCTGAAAATAGGGAAGATCACTTCATGCACCTATAAAAAGATTTTGAAAGATGTAGAAGGTATCACATTTCTTTGAACCCTAAGAAAACCATATTTTGTGCGACCAAAGGAAAAATATTAGGACATTTTATAACCAAAGAGGGCATCTCCATAAAACCTAAAATAGTGGAGGCCATATCTAGAATTGAGCTCTAAAATAGTAGAAAGGAACTAAAGTCATTCTTTGGAAAAGTTACCTAAGAATGGTAACATATAAATCCATGTCATATGCTAGATGTAGACTAATCAATGTGGGAAGTCTATATGTGAAAACCAATTATGGTTTCTAACTTATTATGCTACTTGAGAGTTGATTGCAGCTTTATAATTTATTGGGATAGTGGTTCTTTTCCTTTATTTGTTGTATATGGGAAGCTGATCGATGTGAGAAGATTCTAAGAAATTTCTCTACTTTTGACAAAGTGAACTTAACCATCCTTCAAGGGAGTGGTCTAAGCTTATTTTCTTTGCTCAATATTCTTGATAGTTGTCCTTCAAGGGAAAAGTCTACCTTACATTTGGCATTTTTTTGGTAGTTATCCTTCGAGTGAATAGTCTACAATACTTAAAATATTGACCTAAGTAGTATTTTGGTATCCAAATTGTGTCTAGATGCAATGTGTTTAGACATAGACAAGTCTAATTAGGTTTAGAGGTTTACCTTTATGAGGTCAAGACTTTAAAAAAAGAAGGTCAATGATATGTGAAAGGGTGTGGTTTTGAGAGACAATTTCCATGGGATTCCATCTTGTTAGAAATGAAAATTATCCTTGATAACCATGCTATGGTTAGAACCATGGTACCCAAATTTAGGATTAGGCTATGACTATGATGATTAATTTCATGGTTCTATGTTTTAATCAATTTTACTTAAAAGGAGAGGAGAAATATGGGTGAAGGTTAAAATATCATAATCAAGGGATGAGCTTAAGCTAGACAAAAGGAGTGATCTTGATCCTTATTTAATAGAAAATTGGATGTAGGTGTGAAGCATTGAGGGATCAGGTTCTATTTTTCCTTTAAGAGAGGACAAATATAAGCTCCTGATCCATACTTATGGGTAATGATTTAGGGTCTAAGCTAATTGAAACCAAACTTGCCTCATTTACTCTTTTCCATGTTAGTCATGTTTTGGTTTTCATTCAGGAGGCACTCTCTAATATTAAATTCATGTTATTGATGTGCTTATTATAAGTGTGTTTGATATGCTCTTAATAGATATGGAGGTGGGTGAGGGCTGTTATATGATGTTCATCAAGTATCTCAAGTTGAGATAAATGGTGCTAATGAAAATCTTCCTCAAAAATAATCTCTTGCAAAGATATACAAAGAGAGGGGATTTGGACTTCAAGAGGCATGAATTACTCTATTATGAAGATTAAATAGAAAGGGGTATCACCTGTAGAGGTTTGAATGCTAGTATGATAGGCCCATAAAGAAAATGGGATGTGTAAGTGCCAATCTTAACCTAAAGCACTGATGGCTTTGGTGAGCATTTTGTTAAAGATTTTGTTAGAGGCTTTTACTTGTCCATTTGCTTGTGGATGGTAAGGTGAGGAAAAGATTAACTCGATGACAAATGCATCACATATCCCTTGGACCTGATTGATTTTGAAAGATTTATCATTATCAATGATGATTGTATGAGGAAAAATGAAGTGATAGATGATATGATGGTTGATAAAGTTGAAAATCATCTCTACTTTGGTCAAGATAAGAGGGATAAATTCTACCCACTTGGTGAAATATTTTGTGGCTATGATGATACAGCTATGTCATTGTGAATAATGGGGCTTAATTTCCCCAATGAGATCATGCCCCTATTGAGATAAAGGATAGAAGTCCTTAGACACCTAGAGGTTATTAGTTGGTGCATCATATAAATTAACATGTTATTGACATTTTACACACCTTTTTACATAATCACAACAATCTTGGTTAAGGGTGGGATAGTATTAGCCAAGGTGAGTGATACATTTATTGACCACTAGGACACTAAAGTGTCCCCCATAGATCCCATCATGTGTTTGCTTGATGGCATGGGAAGATTCATGGATGCATAGGCAATGAAGAAGGAGACTTTTGAAAATATGTTTTTAAAGGATTCCCCATAGGATGGGGAAATGAGAGGTGCTCTGAACAGAGTCTCTTGGGGAATTCTTAGAGAGGTTGGGAGGAATAATGCCTAGGTTAAGGTAGCTAAGAGTTTGGTTATACCAAATGTCAGGTAAGGATTCCTCTACACTAAAAATGGTAGGGAGATCCAATTGGTTATAGGAAGGAGTGGTAAAATGATTAATGGTTATAAGAATTTTGGAATTGGAAGGTTGAGAAGGGATTTGGGAAAAAAGGTAAGCCATCGTATCTATGAATTTATTGGTAGATTAAGGAATAGATTGGACTAGGTAAGGATTGAATGATGTTAAGAGTTTGTCAACTAAAATTTTATATTTTTTTAAGACATCATTATTACATTGATAGGATCCATTGACTTGGTTGACCATAAGATGGGAATCACCAAAGACATGGATAATCTTAATTCCCAAGGCTAGAGTAGTTTAGAGACCTATCACTAGGGCTTCATACTTAGCCATATTATTGGTACATTAAAAGTCAAATTTGAAGGAAAGAGGAAGGGGTTAACCATTGAGAGGAATCAGGATAACTCTAGCACCCCATCTTTGTTGGCACTTCAAGCCATCAAAGAACATCATTTGGTAGGTTATGTCATCCTCTTGAAAAAGAGTCGTGATAGTTTTATCTGGAAAGGCAAGAGGAGGTGGTTGGTTATTTGGTAAAGGAGGTTTAACCAATTGGTTAGTAATGATCTACCATATAATTTATTTCTATTAGAGGAATTTAAGGTCAAATTCAACTAGGAGCATGAGCCACTTATCCATACACTAATTTTGATATAGTTGAGAGTGCATGTACTTAAGAAGTTTGGTATTACTAATGACAGGTTTTATGGTTAAGAAGGTAGTGGTAGAGTTTGGTGGCCATTAAGGTCAATGCCAAGTAGATTTTCTCATTATGTGTATACTAAGTCTTGTATTCTACATGCATGAAGTTAATGTAGTAGAAGGCTTGTTCTTTATGTTATACATCTTGATGAGCCAAAATTTCCCCTAGGGAATGGTTAGTGGTAAAGATATATAGGTAAAATGGGTGGTCATCCTTACAAGGGGTGAGAATAGGTGGTGATAAAATGTATTGTTTGAGAGAGTCAAAGGCCTTTTGATAATCACCATTCCATTTAAAAGAGACATCCTTTTTCATAAGGTGATGGAAAGGTTGGCACTGATCTAAAAGTTTGAAAATGAAACAAAGAATGGATTAAAGTTTTTCCTATAGGATACATAGATGCTTAAGGTTTATTAGAGGAGACATGTCCAAAATTGCTCTAAATTTATTAGGGTCTACTTTGATTCTATGAAGAAAGATGATAAAGCCAAGAAGTTTTCCTAAAATGACCCCAAAAATTCATTTCTAAGGATTAAGGCAAACATGATAATGGATGAGGTGTTTAAATATGATTGAAATAATAGTCAATTGACCTATTCAGAGTTTGAATTTCCTAAGAATGTCATCCACATAGTCTTCTACATTCTTATGGATGATATCATGGAATATATAATTCATCGCATGTTGGTAGGTTTCACTAGAGTTATTTAACTTGAAAGACATGAATCTATAGCAAAAGGTCCCTCAAAGGGTGGTAAAGGTGGTTTTATGTTAATATTCAAGAGTAATCAAGATATAATTATAACCTAAAATTCCATCCATAAGAGATAACATATCATGGATAGTTGTGAGATCAATAATTTAGTCAATGCAAGGTAGAGGAAAGTCATCCTTAGGGAAGGTGAGGTTAAGGTCATGAAAGTCCACACAAATGTGGAGATAACTAGTGACTTTAGTGATAGGTACAATATTTGAGATCCATTGTGGGTAGTCAATGGGTTGAATGAATTTTATAGAGAGGAGACACAAACTATTCTTTGATGAGAAGGGATATATGAGGATACATGTGTTGAAATTTCTATTTAATAGGTTTGACATCATGATGAGTGACTATGTTATGGGTAGAAATGGTGGGGTCAATCTTGGGCATATCACTATAAGACCAAGTGAATGTTATGTTGTGATCTTGAAGGAAAGAGGAGAAGTCCAAAAGTTCATTAGCATTCATTAATTGGTCTAATTTGATAATGTAAGGGTTGTCCAGGGTGCCCAAGTTGATATTTATGGTGGATTAATTTGACATGGTCAAGGCTTCAAAAGGAAGGGATTTATGGATAGAATTATCCTTTATATTGAGGTAGGTAAGAATGGAATCGTCATTTTGATGTTGGACGGTGTTCATTGTAGGAGAATCATTTTATACAATTTAAAGGTACACAAGTGGAATGACTTTGGTTTGGCCACCCTTTTGGTATATGAAAAGGCCCAAACTAATGGTATTGATTAGAAAATAAAATTTAGGGGGGATGATGTCAAGATCTTCAAGTGGGGAAAGTAGTTGGGTTGGTGAGGATGGGATATATTCCTCCATGGTGGCAATGGGTTTGGGTGAATTAATGGGATCTTCAAGTGGTTCATATCCATGGCTAAATGATTCATGAAGTTACAAAGTTTTGATATGGGGTAACTCATGAGGCCCTTCTTCATAGTAACCAAGGCCAAATCATTTCCAAGCATATCTATGAAGATACAACTTAGTGAAATTTTGTTTGCTAAGATAGGAAAGGTTAGAGGTAAATGGTTGGATGGATGAAGTAGTGATATGGGCTAGAAGTGGTTGATCAAGTCTCCCATAGATGAAATTTATTTGATGGTTAGGGAGCTCGAAGGGGATGATGGTTCTAATGTTAGTATCATAAGAAGGGTCATGCCTGAGATTCTCATATTCATTGAGATTAGATAAGGCATCCAAGGCTAAGATTCTATATTCCCCAAGGGAAAGACACTAGAATTTGGTTGCCATAGGGCTCTTTATAGGAATATGGGAAGAAGTGATAGACAAGCTAGTAGAAGATTCATCAACATTTGATGTGGATGTGTCATGGTTTTTAGTTGGTGGGGTTGTGTCATTAACAGATGATTATGAGGTGGATGAAGGAGGACTTCATTAGGATGATATGTCATATTGAAATATGTGAAAGGACTAGGGTTAATCTGGATAGTCATAACTTTCCCTTTGTGCTCAAATTTGACACATTGATGTAAGGTGGAAGGGAAAAAACTCATGGCATGAATCCAAGGGAGCTTGAGTAAAACATTTCATTGGAATTATCCTTCCACAACATAAAAAATTTTACAAATGGCATGAGGCCCTACATAGATATGGAAGATAACTGTGCCCAAGGTAGTAGCCATGGTATTATTGAAATAATGAAGGACCACTATGATTCTAGACATGATTTTCATGGGTAAATGCAATTGGTCATAGGTGTGGGAGGAGATAATATTGATTTTGGCTCCTCCATCAATCATCACCATTTTGATGTGGGTTTGATTAATGTATGATATAATGAAGAGGGGGTATCAGGATCCTCCAGATGAATATAAGGTAATTCTGAATCTTTGAAGGTGACAAGGTTAGAAGTTTGAAGGGCCCTAACAAAGGTAACAAGAGGTTGAGGGTCATTGGGCTCAACCTTGATAGATTGTAAGGATTTTATGAGTACTTGGTGGTGATGGGGAGAGGTAAATACTAACTCATATAAGGTCATTTTTATTGGAGTTTGGTGAAGCTGCTTGAGGATAGATTTTTAAATAGATATTGTATATGGGTTAGGGTATGGAGGGTTATATGGGAAGGCACCTAAGATAGACACCTTGGGTTTATTTGAAGATAGAGATTATTGGGTATTGTTTTCTTTGAATTTTGGGGAGGGGTAAGTCCAATGAATGGATGCCTTAGCCTTCCCTTTATCCTTCTATTGGTCTTGAGATCGGGTAACCATGTGAATAGTGTGGATAAGATGGTTTTCTAGATTGGGTGGCTGCTTTGGTTGCTCCTCTTTACTTTTGTGTGAGACTGAAGATTGGATGGGTTGAGTTGGTGGTTAGATTGGAAATGGGGATGAAGGAGTTTTTTTTGATAATAGATCATCATCTTCATACACGATATGAATAAATTTTTGGAGAGCTTTACATTTTTTTGTGTCATGCCCTAGTGCCTTATGGTATGCACATATCAAGTTATCATTGAACCAAGAAGTTTTGGTACATGAAGGGTCAAATGGTTTTATGGGTGGTAAGATTAAGGAAGAAGTTTGAAATAACTACTAGAGAATGGTTAAGTAATATTTGGTTAAAGTTGGTAGAGGTTTAGCAATTTTTATTTTGGGTGTTGAAGTAGAAGATTGTGTAGACGTAGGTTTAGTGGTAGATGTCTTACATAGAGTGGTATTATTTGTTTAAAATTTTGGTTTAGGAAAGATGGTAGATGAGTTGGAGCTAGAGGAGGGCAAGGTAGTTAATTTAAGAATTATCAGTTTATTGAGGAAAGGTGTCTTAGAAAGCAAGTATGAAGGTGTGACTAATAAATATGGTGGATTTTTGGTAATAATAATGGACTTAATATTCAAGGTAGAGGGATGAGGACCCAAAATAGAGATAAAGGTTAAGGGAGGTAAAATTTGGGGTTTTGGGCCTTTTGGTGGTTTCAATTCTTTGGTTGTTTTAGTTGTTGGTTTTGGAGGGAATTTTATCACTTTAGTTATCTTGGTGGTTTTAGGTTTTTTAGGGTCAATTAATTTGGAGGTTTTATTTGGTTGGGTGGAGGTTTTAGTTGGTTTAGAAGGGTTAGGTTGGTCTACAAAAGAAGGGGTTATAAGTTCTAATTTGGTTCCCTTACCTTTGTCTTGACTTCTGATAGAAGGTTTTAAAATTAGAAGTTGGGCGGATGAATTCATCTTCTCTTGTGAGATAGCTTCCAAAGAGGGGGTGGATGGTTTTGTGATAGGGGAGGTAGGTGTGGCTTCCTGTGTTTGGGTGTTCAAAGGAATATAAGGTAGTTTTTTTCCTTCTATTAAGGGAATGGGGAAAGAGGTAGTTAAGGTAATGTTTTATTTAAAAATGTGTTCTTCAGTAACTACATTAATAGTATGTGCCTCATGAGATGGGTCTAGTTTATTATCATGGTAAGGGGTAGAAGGAGCATACTTAGGAAAAGGCTTGTAAAATATGTCAAGGGTTTAGTTTGGTGGTGCATTGCGATTGTCCAAAATAAGTTTCCCCTTGTCAATGAGGGATTGAATAAGGTATTTAAAGGTATTACACCTATTGATGTCACACCTTATTTCTCGGTGTAAGGCATAATGGTCATTATCATTATACCTTCCTGGTATGGTATGAGAAGCATCAAATTTTTTATGGTGGTTTAATTTGTGGAAGTTGGATGATATTGGCTTTTAGTAAATTTTTAAAAATAGAAGGATAAGGCTCCCTAATTGGAGTTAATTGCTTATGATTATTCCAAGTTTGGTTCCTTTCATTTTGGTTTAAATAATTAGAGTTAGAGGTTTGGTTCCTTGCGTTTTGTTGGTTGGTAGATAGTGATGGTATGGATTTGAGGATAATGGCATTGGTGGTTGATTTGTTTTTAGTGTTGGGATTGGTTTGGTTGTTTGGTTTTGAATAAAAGGGCTCATTAGGTTTATAAGTTGGGTTCTTGCTTTTCAACTTTAACCTTCATCAATAGATATATTCTCTATTTTGTGAGCCATGGTAAAATCTTCATCAAAGTTTCAAAATATTTGGACATGTAATGTGGATGAAATATGTTTTACACATGCCCAAGTAAAGAGTTATATAAGCTCAAGTTGAGGTAATGAAAAGGAAAGTTGGTTGATTAGACTCCTCCAATGAGCCACAAAATTGGAAATAGATTCATCTTTAAATTGATGAATAGAGTAGAGGTCAGTAATATAAAATTTCTTGGATATATTGATCCAAAATTGATCCAAAACTTTTTAGGCTAATTAGGTGAAAGAGAGGATGGAATGTTTATGTATGGTACTATAATAATTTAATTCTGGTCCAAATAATGACATAGGAAAGGTATAGAGGAGAAGAGCATCATCATGGGTAATCAAGTAGCATGAATGTTTAAATGCTCTTAAATGTTGTTCAGGGTCTTCCTTACTATTAAAATTTGTAAATTTTGGAAGTTCCCATTGGGCTAGGTAAGGTCTAATGGGGAAGGAAGGGTGAATAGGTTCATTGAAAATTTGATAATAATATAGGATATTATGGGCTCTAGAGATGGATGACTAAAGGGTAATCATCTTATCCATGATCAACTTCATGAAATTTGCTTGAGGTTGTTGGGATGTGTAGTTATATGGTATGGTTTGTTTAGGTTGGGTAATGTGTGAATAACTAGAATATGGTTGAGATGACTCCATGTATTTCTATGTGGTCCTTAGAGGTTATGTGGAAGATATATATTGGTATGTGGATGTTAATGGTTGGGTAGATGTGGGTGATTGGTAGTGGGTATATTCCCTTATGGGTTATGGATATAATTAAAGGTTGCTTGTTGGGTAGGAGTGGTAGTTGGGTTAGTGATTGAGGAAGGGTGGTGACCTTGTGCTAATTGGTGGTAACATGGAGGGTATGTACACCACAAGTCCTAAAATCAAATTAGTGTTTGATGGATTGGAGGTAACTAGAGGAAGATGGGTAAAGTTAGAGGTGGTCACTCCTATTGTAGGGGAGTGATTAGTAAGAGGTATAAGAGAAGTGGTAGTTTGGGTTGGTGGGTTATCTTTGAGGGAGTTTTTGGTTGATGATAATGTTTAGGAAACTATAGGTTGAGTATTTACCATGGTAGTTGAGGTATTCCCCATGAGATGGAGAGGCATGCCATAAGGTGGATCTATAAGTGGGGTCGAAACCAAGATTTTTTAGGACATGGTTCTTAGGTAGAGTTTTAAGTTTGCATGGTTTTTGTTTAAGAAAGTGGCAAAATCCACATCTCTTGGGACTACCCAAGTAAGACTTCCCAGAGAGTGAGGGGATTCTATGGGTTTGAAAGTGTGTTCTATTGGTGAAGAGGACGAATTTGATGATGGTTGATTTGGTGGTGGGTTTTGTTCCTTGAGGTCCTTTTGTTGTTGGTGAGTGAGAATCATATAAGGTAATAAAATGATGATACATTCTCTCACCTCAAACATAGAGAAATAAAAAAAAGACTCAATGCAAACAATGCATTCACTAAGAGTGTATTAAATATTAGGATTTTTTCAATATCACTTTTGGCTTATGCCTTAAAAAAGCATGAAGAGGAAATTTATTTTAATAGGTTATAAACAAGGTAGTTTATGTTTGGTTTTGGGTTATATTTAGGTTCTCAAGAATAAATTTGTATTGGATCAAGTATGGGGCTTAATGTTTGGGGCTTGCTCCCCTCACTTCACAATCTTGTAGATAGTGTGAGTGTTTAGCCAATATATACTGATCACCAAAGATTATACTAAATTAGAGAGTTGATTTGGTTATACCCTTAGTGATTAAATCTAAGTATGATAACCAAGAAATGGTAACGTGATCTGATAGGTGATGAAATCTTAGTTAGGCCTTATCTCAAGTGAGTTATATATATATATATATATATATATTATGTATTTAAATAAATCTGAAATTTTATTTTGGCTTTAAAATAAACCTTGCATCTGTTGTTTGTTTGCTTGTTTCTAATTCACGCAAATTGATTAAACAAAGAAAATTAATAGTTGTTCACAAATTTTACACAACCAAACTATATATATATATATATATATATATATATATATATATATATATATATATATATATATATATATATATATATGGTTGTGTAGCATTTGTGAACAACTATTAATTTTCTTTGTTTAATCAATTTGCGTGAATTAGAAACAAGCAAACAAACAACAGATGCAAGGTTTATTTTAAAGCCAAAATAAAATTTCAGATTTATTTAAATGCATAAAAAATATCTAAATGAAATATAAATTTAAGATGAAAATTCAAGTCCTAATCCTATGATGATTTGTATTATTTTTTATTTTTAAAAATGCAAGGAAAATAGACTTTATCTCTTCTAAAACAAAAATGCAACTAAAACTTATGTTTTTGTTTTTTATTAAGAAAGAAGTAAAGTTTAATTTTACTAGAATGAAACTAAACTAATTTCACTAATGAAATTATAAATTTCCTAAAACATATATGAACCCAAGAAAACTCAAGGGTCCCACTGGGCATGCCAAAATGTTTCTATCTAATTTTTTGCTTTTTTCTAAGTGCAAAAAGAAGAAACTAGTGGAGAAGGGTGTGTAGAAGAATACCTGTTGAATGCACATTTGTTGAATAAATTTTTTTTAATAAATAATTTTTGTCTGGTTAATAATGACTTGAAATAATAAATCACTACCACAAAACTTATTGGTTAGACAAGTAGTTAGATGGATTGCCTAGCACAAGCTAGATCCTAGAAGTGAAAGCTTTCTTGGAGGCTGTCAATCCACCTTCTTCAAACACTTAAGTTGGTAAATAAAAATGGAAATATTATCAAAAAATGATATAAAACTGAAACCAATAATATAAAATAATATAAAATTAATTAATAAAACTAAATTCTTTGCTTAGATGGCTAAAATAAAGTAACTAACTTAAATAATGCTAATGCTGAAAATCAGTTAAAACAAAGTTATGGTTTTTGGTTTTCATTGATTTGATAAAGGTAAAAATAATGATTTTTTTGGGGTTGAAAAATGGCTGGGATGGTGAAGTGAAATATTTTCAAGAAAACAACAGGGATAAATGGTCAAAAAGAGGGCCAAGAAGGCAAAGGGGATAATGGTCAAAATGAGGCCAAGAAGGCAAAGGGATAAAGGTGATCAAAAGGGAAAATAGATATGGGTAATAGGATAAAATGAAAAGAGGGTAAGAAAGGAATAAAGTGAAAGAATAAGGCCAAAGAGAAATTAATAAAAAAATTAAGATATCTAAATAATAAGATTACCTTAGTGCTTGAAGATGTTTGTTTATGAAGATTAGCTTGTTGAAGATCCTTGATGTTTTTGGCAAAGTTTCTTTGCTTCATTCTCTTTTATTCCAAGATATGGATGAATTAAAAAATGATAATATCCTTCAAAATATTTCAACAAGATGTTGATAACAAAATACTAACTTCCCACTTAACCTTGGGTGAAGGAGAGGGGTGTTATTTATAGTATTTGTTGTGAAGAATCATGCCAAAAGAGGAATAGTAGAAGTATGGTGCCATTTTCCATGTGGTGCATGCATGATTCAAAGAAGAGGTTTGTGGGGATTCCCATTTGGGTTGGTGAGTCTCCCACCTTACACATGAATCCAATTTTGAATAGGAATCATGCACATGGCTTTAAATAAGACCAAAGACTTTTCCCCACCATTACTTGTCTTCATTCAAGCACTTAAAGATATGGCACACAAAATGTGGCACCATTTTCCATGTGGTGCATGAATTAGTCAAAAATGAGGTTGGTGTGGATTCCCATTTGGGTTGGTGAGTCTCCCATTTAGTTCAAAAAGTCAAAAATTGGTGCCCTTTATCTTTTGCAAAGCACTAAGTGGTAGGTATCTCATTTTTAAGGCCACTATTATGTGTGAAGGAAAAATATATGTGGAATGATATCCCCTTAAGGGGAAATTATCCATATTTCAAGTGGGGGGGGCTTATGATGATTAAATTAGGTCATTAGGAACTTTTTTAAAGGGTCCCAAATGGGTTATGATTTCCCACATCAATCCACCTCACTTTTAAGCCATGTCACTTTCCATCTCATCTTTCATGTCACTTGCCATGTCATCATGAATAGTGATAGTGAATAATACTTTCAAATAGTATTTTTGAATAAGATAATACTGATTTAGCTAGGTTAAGAAGGGTTGGTTAAGGGTTAAAAAGGTTTATGGGGTATTTAGGGGGTCTTGAGGCATTTAGTCATTGAAAACTGTAAGTGTGCAATTTTTTAGTGTCTACAATAAGACCTTTAACTTTCCCAATCTCTAAGGTAGACTTTTCCATCCTTCATTATGACTGTATTTACTTCCATAGTCACACATATAGGTGCCTATTAAATGGTTTTATGTCTAATCCTAGTTTTCAAAAACTTAATTTGAAATATTATAAGGTGGTCCAATATCATGCAAATTACCTATTATGTTTATGCCTTTTGATGCACCTTTTATGCTTTAGAATCACAAGATGATGATTTTGCCTAACTGTGTTAAGCATAGAATATGTTTATAACTTTAGGAACTCTACTTTTAGGTGTCATTTTCTATATAAATCCTTTGTATAAAGTTCCCAATCACTTTATTTGTCACTATATCTTTCTTGGCATTCAATACACATCTTAGACCCACTAGACTAGGTACTTCCTTAAATGATTTAACAACTCTATCATACCCTATTGCCTGTAGGTGTATGTGTCCTTTTTTATTTGTTCATGAATTTTTAGAGCTTCCATTTAAGTTTATTTAGGTTAGGAAAACCTTTTCAATCACAAGGTCATCTAAGTGTGATACAACCATACATTTACACACCTATGCTAACCCTTTTACTATTGATTGAGATAATTCTCCTTGAGACCCTATTGTAGGTTAGTACTAGGCTTTGTATTGGGTTTATTAGGGCCTTAGTTCATATTTGGTGATGGTATTATAGATCCTTATTTTCTCATTAAGACCATAAACACTTTTCTATGCTTGTGGTCTCCTTGTGTTCAAACAACCATTAAGACACCATACTTAGGTCTTTGTCCTTATACCCTGCTATTTTGACCTATAGTTTGCAATCTACCCTATGTATAGACATCATGGTATAATATAGAAACAAATCACTATATTCAAACCTTCTATGTGATCAACTTTTATTTTTACTATTAGAATCATTTAAATGTGGGAGAATGGTCTATTACCAACCTAGGACACAATAATTTTCTCAAATCGTTGAAATCCTACTGTAGATGGTTAATACTTATCTAAGAACACCTATATGTCCATATTGATCTTGTAACATTATGTATCATGACTTGAAATGATTCTTGGGTTATAAATGATACATCAAATCTATGTATAACTTTTCAAATATGAAAATAAGGCTTAAGACCATAATCTTAGGTGCAAAGTGTCTTTCTAACTTTAAATTTTGTAGGTGTTTACTACCTAAATTCAATGTTTTATATGCACTTTTGAGGACATTTAAATATCATTCTTCCTCTAGTATCTCCTCTTCCAACTTGGTAAGGGACTTGCCCATGCTAGAGGATACAAGGTTAAGCAATTGGGATCTTTCTCCCTCTAGTATATTATGCTTGGCAAGGTTTCTCAAGGCCGAGTGAGCTACCAAGGAGCCTTAAACATGGTTAGATGATAACATACAACCTAAAATTCTTCATGAAGACCAAAACTAGTTCACCATCCCTCTATACATATTCTCTAAAACTTTACAAATGATACCTATGGGTACATACTTCTGAATTTAAGGCAATGAGGGTGATATACCACTAAAACAAATCTTAGGAGAGGTTATCTTAGGCATATTAATATATATTATACCATGTTGAGAAACTAGAGCATAAGGACATCCTTATAAACATTATCATGATGTCATCAGGTGACTTGTAGGTGAGTATTCCTCTAGTGCATGATAGTGACTATGATCTATAAGTAAGAACAAGCCTAGAAGAAGTTTCTTAGAACCTTGAGACTTCTAAAAGAAAGATAAAAATATAAAAATAGTGGAGAGGCCCTAAAAAAACATATGGAACAATCAAATCCATCAGACCAAAGAAAATTATTTTGAAACTAGCTCAAAAAGGAGACCCCTCATGGATGAAGAAGCATAAAAAGTTCCTTGGAGTTTAAGTAATTATTCATAAGGAGTAGCTATGAAACTAAAAACTCTTTCCATGAAAATAAATCTGACTCAGAGTCCTTTCAATCCCCAATGAGAATTCCTCCCAACTCCAATTGTATGGCTTGTACCAAGCATTTCAAATTGACCTTTCTTGGCTTGCAAAGGCAAAAAAGATGAAATTGAAGTAAAAACTAAAAAATTTTACCTTTTCTTAGCACACAAAGAATTTAAATGACTTTATGGAGTTGAAGAGACACTATCCCATGTTTTTAGTTGAATTTGGACTTCCCAAGTCTATACAAGCACCATTAATGACCTATTTTCAAGGAGAAACTACCTCTTTCTACTTAAAACTACTTCTTGAACTGACTCTGACCACTCCCTAACATCTCTTAACCTTTTCCACATCTAAATTCATGTTTTTAACAAATATACTTCCTTTTAATGTCTGTATAAGTTAGTTAATAAGCCAAAATATTACCAAAAGGCATTTTTGCATATGAGACATGGTAAGGGATCAATTTTATGACTTATGAGCACTTTATAACATCTAAATTACCATATTAGTAAATTTTAAGATAATTTGAGCCATTGACCATGTTTTACTAGAGTTTACATTGGTTAACTTTGGCTGACTAGACTAGTATAAGGAAGCTAGGCTTATACCAAGGCTAGAGCAGGGATGGATGAGATGTTTAGACCAACATGAGACCTATATAAGACATATAAGAACCTTTTTAAAAGTTTTAATATGTAGGGGTTGGCCAAAATTGACTAAATTAATATTTTGTAAACATCTTTGGTTAAAAATATCTACAACAATTTGATTATCAAGGTCGAGGGTTAGGAAAATAGGTCCAATGCATCACTACTCATATTATAGTAATTTATGATGTTGGTCAACAAGATTTGGGATTTATTGAACATCTTAAGGTAAATCATTCATAGATATAGTTTAACAAGGTAAAATATCTAGATACATAGGAAGTGTTACAAAAAGAGAAAAATTTGAAGTTACAAATTCAAAACCATGATAAGACAACAAACATTCTCAAAAGAGGATTTTTATCAAAATAGCCTCTAAAGCACCATATTCCTATAATAATCACAATTTCAAAGGGCATAGTAACATAAAATATTTCAAATCAAAATTTATAAAGTTTAATTCCACAGTATGAGGTTATTTTGTATGCTCATCCAGATACAATAGAAGTCAACATTAGAATTCCATTGGTTTAAAATTAAGATGATAATGATGAGTGGAACAATTAAAGTTATTATGATTACCAAGATAACAATAATAAAAAATACTTAGATTTACACTATAGTTCAATTCAACTATAATAAATCAATCACACTATATGAGAGGTCATCATTCCTATTTTATACATAAGATATATTGAGGGTGGGTCTCTGTTGAGACTCATTGGTTAGTAATATCTCTCCTTCCTTATACATATCTTTCATTTTCAAAGATTACTTGTATATGGTTTCATTTTTATGTTTTTTATACATACCTTATATCTCAAAAATTAAAAATAATAATATAATATGTCAAAAAAACAAAAACATTCAAATATTTACTTAGAAAATACAAATTATAGATTATATGCATTTCCATGTTTACATTACTTATACTTGTTAGGTACTACATATGTTGGCTATCTTAGTATAGTATATTTTATCATATATATATGTCTCACTTTTTATTTTTTAGTATTCATAGATGCTTGTAGGACCTAGGTCCACCACACAAATCTATATTTTATATGATCTACCCATTGGGGGCATATTACATAGATACACATTTTCCTCATTTGACACATTCACCTATTTGGGGGTATCATATCCATAGTTCTAATTACCAAGTTACATTTTTATAAACACTATATCACATATTTATCATTATTTATATCTTGATATTGATCATCCTACAATACTTATATTTTTGTTGACTACTACTACTATAGACTCAGTTTATGTACATTATTTTTCCTATACATATTTATACTACATGTTCATGCATACTTGCATTTCTATCTTTAATATTTTAGACTTGATCATGCCTCTATGATTATACATCTATTCAATGGATTTTGAATATGCCATTGTTCTACATATCTACATCACTTCCTTTCATTATTATGTATGCTTTGGACATGTGCCCATGTCCTTATTTGTGCCTTCCTGATTATGTATGTGAATATTTAAATATGTCCTTCCATGTGTCTCTAATCCAATTTGATTTCACTTTAAATATGTGATCATTTTAACATGTTCTTATGCCTTTGATTTCTTATATTTAGTGATATGTGCACCTTTCCCTTATATTATGGGCCTTTGACCTACTTTTTGTGTCTCATGTGTGTTGTATGTATGCTTTCATGTATGTGTCATGGCCATGAAAATTGTCTCTTGCTTGTTACACACTCCAATTTTAGCTATCATGAGGGACCTAAATCATCTCCCCTTCCTCCCTAATTGTCATGGTTGATATAATACCCCATTCCCCTAGGTAGTTAATGTATTACTCAGATTTATTATTCATACACATGCTTACATCATTACATCTATCTCAATAGCCTTATGAATGTTATATATAACATACATCATACATTATAAAATCATGCTTATATTATCTTACATTATAATTTCATGTATACACATTATATTAGTTTATTATGTATATATCATATATGCTCAGGCTAACACATATCATGTAATTTTTTTTCTTTTGGGGATACATCTTGCATATGTTCAAAATATTCCCTCAAAAGAGGTGGCATTCATTGAGGCTATCACATAGATCAGGCCATCTAAATGCACTCAAAGTATAGTTTATAACATGTATGCATAGCATATAGAGCTTACTTTTAAGAAAACATAGTGGAAAATAGTCAAACATAAATCAAACATAGTTGGTATAAAAATAGCACAGTTAGACACTAACACCAAAAGTGGAAACTAGTGTCACAATGATACTATCCAATATATTGTGCTATTTTATAGTATCCCCAAAAACATAAAAATACAAATATTATAGAAAGGAACAATAGTTACAGTTTGAGCTTGCATATATTTAGTTACAAATTACCAATGTTTTCTCAAGTTTGCATAGAATCCTACTAGTTCTCTTAGATCATGGGCATCATGCATGGAGGTATCACTCCCAATTTATTTTTAGATACTCAAATATAGATTATTACATATTAATCCATAATTTATATGTTTAGATATTAGATTTGGGTGCATTTACACACTTATACACCAATTGATTAGATGGAATGGTAAACTCCATGACATTATCTATGGTGTACATACGAAACAACATGTTCCAATTAATACACCTGATTTATGTCTTACTTTGTTTACAATGATTGTAATTATCATGTATTCCTTGATCTACATACCTGAGTGGCTAAGGAGGCCCTTAGGATGATTTTCATACTAGAGTTATTGTGTGGCCATAAAACTGTTATACATAGTTTCAGTTATAATCATACAAATTTAATTACATTACATAATTTATTTATAAATACATCTACTACACATGGGTAGGAAATTATGGAGTCATAATATACTTAATTTCTTAAGCCACCTACATAATTAGGTTGGACAATCCATTTGTCCGTCATAGTCATTCATAGGTCATGATCCACTAAGCATGGGTGGGCAATAGTGGAGTCAAAGCCAACTTGAGTTCTTAAGCCACCCACACATGGATATTGATAGATACATCAACTCAATCTAAGATATTCATCACTATTTACATACACACATACATGATGTAACTAGTTTTATGTATGGGTTCATGTATGCAATGAGATGTATTCATTCCTTTCCTCTCTCATATCTATTTAATTATTATGTATTTTCTTTTGATATCTCCTAAGTAAGGATTGATATATGCATGTTTCATTTATAGAACATGTAATGGAGCACACTTCACATAATCAAATTGAAATTCATAGGCCTTGACTCACAGGTAAGTCCAAGTAGGATTATTTTTTCTTTATCCAAGTCATTTCACTTTGTTACATTTTTATAATAAAGGTGGGGGGATTTAATCATCTAAAAATGACACTTGAGTTCCAAGGGTGTTACTTGAGACCACTCATTCCCTAGCTTAGCCTTGGAATTATCTTAGGTCTTATTTAAACACTTATCTAGCTTTAATGTCAGACACACACCTCTCTAGACATCTCAAAATTAGTCATATACCCTTCCTTAGGCATCTGAGCCCCTAGTCTTTGAAGTTATGCCACCTGGACACTACCACCATAAGTGGAAAATAACACCACAATATTATTGTCCTATTTGGTTTTTATTATCATTTTCACTCTTTTAAACTCTAATGGATATCTTTTTAGTTCTTAAAGCACCAAGGGTCAGTCTAGACCTATTTCAAACAATGCATAAACAATATATATATATATATATATATATATATATGAATTTTATCCCTTTATCAACTAGATGGAAATTATATGAAAATACAAAAAAACAAATTAAGATTATTTTTTACATAATCAAGGTTACCAATCCTTTTTCTACCTTACTTCTACATGCAGTCATCTACAACCCTCCTAAGCTAAGAATACATAGATTTCTAGTCTCAAGCCTCACTCAAAGCACTCAAACTAACATTCATACTAGTGTCACTTTCAATTAAAACAACATTTAGGTGGGTATAAATACACTTTTATTGATCCCTCCTTAAAGTATTTTTATGTAGGCAACTTTCATTACATCGGGGTATTGAGGATGTCTAGCCTATTGTTGACAATTTTGCTACCATTGGTCAAAGTTGATTATTTTTAGGTTTTAAATAAGACTCAATTCATGGAGTAAAATTCCAAAAATGTATTCAAAAAATCATGAAAAATTCATCATGACAAAATAATTCTCATTAAAAACTTACAAGTCCAAATTTTGATAGAGATTTATTTTATTCCTCTAACTAGCCATTTGCAAACTAGTGAAGGCAATTTTTAGATGCTCAGTACATGTAGGCAAACAGGAGTTGAATAAAAATTTCTTAGGTGGATTTTGGGGTCCATATTACCTCAATATTACATTCATTTGTTTCAGGTTATATTGGCTTAACTTTATGAAAATTGTTAAGAAGTATAGGTGCTCTAAAACACTTCTTAAACCCTCATTTGCTCAATTTTATTTGTTATAAAATAAATGTTATGTTAAATTATTAAGCATATAAGAATTTTACACACATTTATAAATCAAAATTTCATTTAAAATGATGAATAAAGGCAAAGGATCAAGCATTGGGGTTTTAATCAAGCAAAAGAGATAGTCAGAAAAGATAAATTTTAAATGGTTTAAGTGATTGCTTGAGAACATCCAATTATTGGAATGATAACAAGGGTTCTTCCAGGACCTAATTAAAAAATAATTAGTTATTTAGGCCTCATAAAACTTAAGAAAATGTCAAAACATAGACATACAAGGATTTATAAATGAAATTGGGCAAGCTAGTCAACACCAAAAAGTGCATATTTTGGGTTTTACATGGGGGCCTATTTTGATATAATTTAATATTTCAAAGAGGTTTAAAATATTTAATTTACTTGAGGATAGATAAAATTCTAATATAAAGGTCTGATCATGAAGGGAATCAAGGTTTCTTCAAATTTTTACTGATAAATGGAGATGAAAATGGGTGTTTCAATTCCCTCCAATGAAAAAAATTTATGTGAAGGTGTGAATAATTCATGTAAATGTATAGATAAATTATCATTCAATGAAAACTAGTTTGAAATAGGCTTGGCTCATTGATAAACATCTTTAGGTCATCCCTAGGGCAACAAGCAACCATTTTTTGTGAATTTTTCTTAGGGATTTTGGTGAAGAATTTTGGATATTTTCAAAAATTTCTAGGTCTTTCCCATTTATACCTATCCAAAAATCATATGGTGAGTGCTTTGTCAAGCCCGAAACTCATTTTAGACCCCTTAATCCAAATCAGGGTTTCTTGAGAACAAGAGAGCATAAAATGATGTTCTTTGGAGTTGTACATGGATTTTGGAGCTTTAATTTTGTTTGAATTTCTATGCCACCATGGTGATTATTTCAAAATAATTTTTTATCCTTATATGTTATATTTATGAATATCCATCAAGTTTTTGGCTCTCATAGTGCATTCAAGAAGCTTGTCAAAGTTGCACAAGATACACATATGGAAGAAGAACCAACTTGAAGAGATTCTATGGTCATCATAAAGTGCATAATTATCAATAATATTTAATTTATTAATCAAAATTCATATGTTACCCTCTATATAACTATGGCACCCCTCTTTGGGCTAAATTAAGCAAGTTCAAGTCAACAACAAGAATCTTTAGTTATCCCTAGAAAAGCAAAGTTCAAAACATGAAAAAGTGGAGAATTTGAGTTTGTGTTTTGGTAAATATTTGAGGCCCTATTTTCATTAAAATTAATCCTTATAAAATCATCATGAAATCCCTCTCTTATTATGCCCCCCTTTGGGCTAAATTTAGAAAAGTAAAAAAAGCCAAGTTACATGCAAGTTACAAGTCAAGATAAGTGAAGTCGAACTCTAGGTGTGAATTCATGATAATTATAGTAAAATAAATATGAAAGTGGAGGTAACTAAAGTATAAATTTAATATTAATTAAATAAAAATATGATTTAACTAAATACCAAAAATACTTAACTAAAGAAGATCAAAAATTGTATGCAAGATCATAAGTTAACTCAAGATTTAAGATGCATGAAGCGCCCATTAAATTTTCAAACATGAAAGAATAGCCTCCATATATCCTACCATTACATATTAAATGAAATAATATTTAAACTAAAATTATACATTGTATTTTAGGTGGAAAAAAAAGTGGAGTTGAAGGTGGAGTTCAAGTTTGAGTTGAATTTTTTAATTGAAGCAAGAGTGAGCTAGAACTTGCATGTGGACTCATATGAAACTTCTTATCTTATCTCTCTTATTATTTTATATATGTACATTATTTTTTTAATTATTATAGGGATCACCCTTGAATAAATAAAAAGAGTTTAATTTTTTTCCATTCTCAAGCTTTCATGAAGTGTGTGTTTATTATTCATTGATAGAACTTAGTGAATTACTCTCTTTCTTTGGTTTATGTCTAAATATTTCACATTTATGAATAAAATTATATATATATTATGTCACATATATTGTCTAAGTCTAGTTTCTACCTAATTTGGAAGTGAATTCAACCATTATTCATTCCTTCCTAGCTAGTGTGAGTGTTTACAAAGACCTTTGTATGAAATACTGATGTAAGAGTAATTGAATGAGAATGAAGTGAATGTGGGTAAGTTTATTTGGATTATAAAATATTTTAGGTATCTATATAATTTATTCCAACATTTTTGGATCACCCTAACTTTTAGTTTTCCTTTCCATTTTTAGTTATAACATTGTTCTTTTACTCCTTTTTCTAGTCAAGAAAGCACTATTTGAGAGAGTTTAGAGAGAAGTGGGTTAATGTACAAAAGGGAATAAAAAATTAATATATATATTTTATCCATAATAATTTCATCTATAAATTTTAAATTTTCCATTGCATCAACATAAGTAAGAACAAGCACATGTTCGTTGTAGGGTGCACTTCTATGTGATAACAATTTTTAGCATGCCAAGTGGGACATAGATTGATGCTAAAAAAGGATATATGTAGTAGAAATAAATACCATTTTCATGCATAAATTCACTAAAATGTCTAAAATTATAATTATACCATTTGAATGTGTTGAATTATCTCATCATTCTAATACAAGAAGAAGGTTTTCTATAACAAGTACATATCCTATAAGACTATTTCAATCACCAAATCAACCTATTATGCAAACCACTTCAAGTTCAAATCTTATTATTCACATGGATGTCCCAAGGAACTAAGTATTTATTCATTTAAATTATATAATCCCTATAAATTTGGATTAATATGATGATATTCTAGTCTCAACCCTCAAAAGTGTACAATGTTTTATAGGTAAATATCAAACTATGCCCATAGAACATATCAAAGATGTGACCGATTTATGTTCCTTCCACCATATTACCCAAGAGAATGTTGTCATCAATTTACTTATTACCTCCTTCAAGGGAAAGGCCCTAAAATGGTATATGAACCTTCCCTTGAATTTCATAACCTCTTGAGATGCTTTAGGTGAGCCATTCTATAGGCATTTTGAAGATAAATTAGACCATCTATCTCTTTTTGAACAACTCACTACCATTAAGAGATGACCACATGAATTTATGATTGATTTCAATCTTAGATTTCAAAATACAAGGATCATAAAACCTCCCATGATAAGGCCCTATCTTGAATATGATTTCTTATAATTTTTTAAAGCATTAAATTTTGATATTTCAGTTATGATTCAATACATGGGTATTAGGATACTATTATATGCATATTATGTTGCCATTATAGCTGAAAATTGTCTAATTCAAGCTGGAAAACTTGCACCTAGGCCTTCAATGTCAATTTTTCTATAATTTTAGCCTATTATACCTCCTCAAGCACCATCAATATCCCTAATTCTAGCCCCTCAAAATAAATATCAATGTCCTCATAGTTAATATAATGGGATTGAAGAATTAAAAATTATGTTATAATTTTTTGGTAATGCATTAGTTCAGCTAAGGAGGTAGAAATATCAAGGCACCAATAGACCATCTCAAGCACCAAATCAACCCATATAATAGCCATTTATATAACCAAGACCTCCTTACCAAGGCTATAGAGATAACATAATTCCATATTAAGCTCAAGGAGCCATTATACCATCCAAACCATATGCTATAATTAATCCTAATGTTCCTTCCTCAACCAAGACTCTTTTCCCAGTACAAAATAATTTGATGCAAGATTCAAGTTGGCAGCCTTCTAATACTAATGATGTGAAAAATCAAGATTCATTATCATAAAATATGGTAATCCCTAAAATGACATGAGAGGAATATTTTATTTAAGAAGGAAAACACAAATAATATATGATACAACAAGGGGAAGTGAATCATAAACAAGGACAACAAGATACAACCTTGGTAAATTTCCAAGTTGATGATCATGTGGTAGCAAATCAGATTGGTGAGTGTATCAAATAAAAGATTTTTGTTGTAGCTATTATAAGAGACAATAAAAGGACTATAAATGATCCCCAAGAGGTAAGAAATGATTCAAATGTTATAGATATGATTTATAAAAGTACTAGTGATCATAATATTGCCCCTTTAGCTCAAAAAAATTGGCATGTTGAAGCAAGCAAGCTTCACCAAGTGCCTCAAGCACATGAAAATCCTATTGCTCCAAAGGTATATCCAAAGGTTGGAGGATCATAATTAAACATACTAGATCATATTAATAAGGTTAACATTAGCAGGACTGTGTGTAATTCATTACAAATACCAAGACGAAAATAAACACTTATACATGAGGTTTCAAGACTTAGATTGTCTACAAAACCAATAGAGAAGGAAACTAAGATTCTAGAAAACTTAGATTAGCAAGAGAATATATAATTTAAAAAAAATATAAATGGTTAAAGGTCACAAAACATGACAAAAAGCCATGTAATACACCTCCTTTCTATCCTTCCTTGATTATTTATTATACACTAGTTCATAATTGCATGGTTGATAGTGGAGAAAGTAACACAATAATACCAAAATTGATTGTAGATAAGTTAGGTTTGGAATATGAACCAAACATTAAGGGTGTTTTAAAACTTGATGGATCTCTAACTAAGATAGTGGGTATAATTAAGAATCTGAAATTAACACTTCATGCATGCCCAAATGTGACTATTTATCAAGATTTGATAGTAATGGATCTTCCTCCATTTTTTGTTATGTGTTTATCACGTGAATTCAGTTCAAAGATAGGTGGGTATATTTTATATAATTGGACATAAATTTTATTAATAAAAATGTGTGGTAAAAAAGTTACAATTCATTCAGATCCTATTTCTCATTTTTATTTAGAACCATATATGCCTAGTATTGTTAATGTTAATTGTGTCATCTCGAGTGAGGTAAAGAAAACTATTAAATCTGAAGCAAACTCATATATTGATGGTGTACCTAATTTGTTTCTTGATTAATGGGATACTAATATCCTTAATAATGATCCTTAAAATATGATATAGGAAGAAGGACTTGGAGTTTACTATTCTCATGAGGATGGGGCACAAATTCAAGCTCTATACAAATAAGGTGAGCATGGTTGACAAAAACTCTATTTTGATGGATTGCAGAATAAACATAGTACATGGATTGGTATGATGATCATTTTTTCCTTAAAACAAAGGTACTTTTGTGATTTAAAATTTTAGTTTGTGTGATGAAATAATGTGGCAAAATATGAGTCTTTGGTTCATGGTTTGCAATGGGCTACAAAGATGGGAGCTAATCTTTTACAAGCATTTAGAGATAGTGAGCTTATGGAAAATCAAGTAAGAGGGATGAATATATGTAAGAATCCATTGATAAAATAATAAAAACACATAATATGGGATCTTTTGAAATATTTTGGTGCATTGACATACAAGCAATACCTATAGATCAATAAACATGTAGATAGGTTGGCTATAATTAGGGGATAGTTTAACATTACAGCTAATGTAAAGAAAGATAAAACTCAACCACACATCTATATTGTGGTAAGACCATCTATTCTTGATAATAATTTAAATTAGAAAGTATTTGAGAATGATAATCAAGTTATTCATTTCCTACAAGAAGCAGTTGAATGTTCTAGAAATTAGTCAAAACTTTAGGATCAATATGGTGAACAAATAGTTGAACTCAAGTCTAAAATGTTACATGTGGATCAAATCCATGTTTTTAAGATTATGGGTAGTTATTTTTTCATCATGGACATGTTTGGTGATTAAGAAGATTAGTATTAGCCTCCTCTTTCATGGGTTTCACTTTTTATTTTTCGCTATCTTGGATCCTTCCACTAGTGCCACATGGCACCCCCATGCTCATTCTTTTCATGGTAGTTCTTTAATTCCCTAGGAAAAGTGCTAGATCACCATATGGCATCATAGATCTATTCAAAATCAAAGGGTTATTTTTTTAATTTTTTAAGGTGTACTGTTGGTTGATGAAATAATAGGTAGGACCCATAATGTAAATATAACTTAAAGGAAGAAAACCTTCCACATGGAATTATGGTGCTTATCCAAAGTAGGTTTATTTTTGTTAAAGCTTTGAGCATCACCTTTAGCCAAGGGGAGTGGTCCCTATTTCTAACAAGAATCATAGGAGAATTTTGGAGGGAGACACAAGTCACCATAGTGATTCTTCTAAGCATCATGGGAATCATGAGGTATCAAGGTTGTACCATATTTGGGATTCAAGGACCATCTACACTTATGAGCCAAATATCTCCTTTTATGTTACAATACCTAATAATGAATTTATGTGTTAGGTTCTAGGTGTTATTTCTTTGTGAGGCCATCATGCCTATATATTGGGGAATTCCTTTTTTTTTGTAGGGGCTAAAATTTACATAATAATTATTTTGATTTCATGACTTTTAATAGAGAGAAAATCCATTATAATAGTTTTAATTGTGAATATAAATAGAAACAATCTTTGTTTTTAATTCTAAGACCTTAGTAGGTGATCCTCATGGGAAGGATTGAATAATTTGTATTATGCCTTCAGGCCTTTGTATTTTATTCTCTACCCAACAATGAAGAAGATGTGGTGTTTTATGTCAAATTATGTGGAATCAATTATTTTATGTTCTCTGCTTCTATAGTATTGGATTTTGTTTATATTGCAAGCTTAAAATCATGCATATGTTATTTTGATTCATGTGTAATGTTTTGAAGGTTTAAGTTATTTTATGCAATATTAGGAATGGATACATTAAGAATTCTAGCAAATCACCTTAGATAGTATTATTTTAATTTTATTTGCATTTATCTATTACCCCTTTTATCCTAATTAATTTGAAGAGTTGGCTTCTAAAATCTTAGAGGTCATTTCATAGATCACAATTTCAGTCCCATATTTGTAAAGCTTCCCATAGGAAATTGTTAATCGAAAATAAATTTTTAGGCATCAATAGTTCCATTTTTTGGCACACATTATGGGACAAGTCTACCTAACTAAAATTTAGCATTTATGATCTAGAGGCCCATTACAAGGTCATTAAAAACATAGAATCCAATCTCACTACTACCACCTCTAGTGGATATAACTCACCAAAGAGCTGTAAGGTCTAGTGTAACACAACAAACACAATAGATGGTAATCTAAGGACCACCAAGGAAATCTATAGCACGTAAATCATGGTATCCCACTCATCCCTCTAATAGCCTTATAAATATGAGATCCTATTCCTACTAATGACTTAAATTCACTCCCTAAATTCATAGGAGATGATTTCAAAATCATGGTATAAAATCTCCAGGATGTTGCCAATGTTTGTACCATGAATCATGTTACAAATTAGAACATAGCCTTAAGGCTACTAGATGCCTCTTTTAAAGGGTGAGCTCTCAATTGGTATCAATCCTTTCCCTCCAACTTCATCATGATCTAAGATAAACTAGGAAATAGATTCTTTGATTGATTCAATGAGAAAGGAAATCATTCATCTCTCCTATAGTAGTTAATAACTATTAAAAGAGCCCCACAAGAGACTATTATCAATTTTAATACCAAGTTTGATAAAAAATAAAAAAGAATCCTAATAACAGCTTAACTAGCTGTGGGTATGGCCATCATATTTTACCTTAAGGCCTTTAGCTCAGACATAGCAATTATTATTTAGTCCCTTGGAGGCTAGATGTTATTGAATTCATATGAATTAGTAGTGAGGGTAGAAAATAATTTGATAGACATCAGGAAACTACCTTGGTGACCATCAATGACAATGTTCCATAACTATCAATACCACCACTATAGTAAGTCTTAAACACCTCACAATCATTTCCTTTAATGTATGTATATCTAGCCACCTAAACAGGTGAATTTGCTTCATCCACATTAGCTATAGAGATGAATAACATGAAGAATATACTGTGAAACTTCTCAAATGAGATCACAAACCTCAATAGGTAGAAATTTATGCCCCCAAAACCCCATTTCAAAAAATACCAAGGAAGAAGATCACCATATCAACATAACTAGTAGTAGGGAGGGTAGAGGTCAAATCATCAGACACAACCTATGAATCAAATCATCTCCTTTCCTAATCCTTTACAAATAGTCTTAACAAACTTAAATAGAGAATTGGTCACTAGCAAAAACATCTTAATAGATGAATCAAATTAATGGTGCTTCCCATGTAATGACACACATACACCTCAAAATATCCCTAGAGGTAATCTATAGTAAATGGTTACCAAGAAATGAAGACAAGGGAATGTACTAGATTTAGATCCTTATGGATACTAGTCCCTAAGCATTGAAAATTTTATCTTGATGGCTCAAATTCAAGGAATGTCCTTGAAACAAGAAGAAGAGATATGCTCAGAACATGCCCTTTTCTCTTGGTTGGAAAGTGAAGACATAATCTATGCAATCAAGACCCCCATGTTGAAGGCTTCACAAGTCTATGTTGACTACTACACCTAATCAAAGAATAAATTGGATAAAACCTAAGAGGACTTTTCAAGGCCTAAAGTGACTTTTAGGAAAAGTTTAAGACCCCAAACATCACCCCTGCTATATACAAAGTGAGTTGAAATATCACAAAATAAAATAAATAACCCTAAAGTTTGACCTTAAGGGTCATTAAATGTGATTGAGTACCTGAAGAAGGCCCTAACTAGTCTCTCTCTAGGATGTCATGTCTATCCTCGAGTAGAAATATCTATTGTGAGAGGTGTTAGAAGACCAAGAGAAGCATATGCAAGCTAATCCAGTTATGGAGCCAACACAAACCAAGGGGAAAGAAGCCAATGAGAATGCACATTACCATGTGCCATCCACATTAATGAATTCCAAAGTAGGGGTAAGTAAAAAAAAACCACCCCATTTTATTTAACTCTTATTATGGTGAATAAGTTGTTACACAATTTTATGATTGATTCTAGTGCTAGCACTATAGTGATGCCCAAATAGAATGTGGATGTACTACA
Source organism: Torreya grandis (assembly GCA_037957365.1). Taxonomy (NCBI): domain Eukaryota; kingdom Viridiplantae; phylum Streptophyta; class Pinopsida; order Cupressales; family Taxaceae; genus Torreya; species Torreya grandis. The sequence goes on along the minus strand of JARHVA010007295.1, from coordinate 377,990 downwards.
ACTATAATATGAACCTTTAAATAAAGGGGTAATGTAGTTAGATAGGAATAAAATTTAGACCATATGCATTATCAAGGCTCTTCCCCTAACACTATATTATTGTCCTAGTATTACACTCTCCTAAGAAGTTGTGGTAATAGATATTCCACCAATATTTTGGCTATGTTTGTCAAGATATTTCACAACCAAGATAGGTGGATACTTATCTTTGGACAGGTCTCACTTAATCCTAAGGACCAAATACAACTCAAAATTTAAGGTGTTATTCTAGCCTTTACACCTAGAACACATAGTTGATGATTCTATGATGAGTTTTGAAGCAACACACACTTCTTTATCCAGTAAAGAGATGTATTGCATAAAAATGTTCAAGAAAGAGTGGTAGATAATAGGAGCCTAGAGGAGGAAGTCCTCATTAATGAATTCATTGAGAATGATCCATTCACAGACATTGATACCAATAGCCTCAGGACTTATGTAATCAATGATGAATATCAATCCATCCCTAAAATCATGAAGAAAATGGAGGATCAAAGCAAGGAACTTGAAAATGAGTCTAATTTTTGGACTCTACATTTCAATGGTGCAAAATGCAAAACCATCTTTAGAGCTAGTATCTAATTGGTGTCTCCATATATAAAAGAGACCCTTAGGGATTTCTACTTCCATTTTGTATGCACAAATAATGAAGCTTAATATGAATCCCTGGTACATGGCCACAACCTTTTTTGAGTGTATGGACATAAAGCAATAAAAAGTATTTGGAGATTTTGAACTAATAATAAAGCAAGTAAGAGGAGTCATGGATAGAAATAATGTTTTCATGAGGTATTATTTCCATCAAATATGGGATTTAATTAAAGCATTTAATATTCAAATAATTCCTAGGTTTATGAACATGGATGCAGATAGAATGGTAGTAATTGGCTCTCAATTTGATCCAAAAATTTATTTATTGACCAATGAATAAGTGGTATAATTGATTATCAGACCCATTAGCCTTGATAATGATTAGAATTAGAAATAATTTGAGAGCAATGCCCAAATTGTCATGTTTATTCAGTAGTTATGTGAGTTTTTAGAGCACTTGCAAATAAAGATTAAAGAATCCTACAAAGATCAAATCATACAACTAAAGTCTAATAAACTCCCTAAGGGACTGATCACCTTAGAGAATATATTTAATTTTTATGATGCCAAGAATGAAAAATAGAAGTTTATCATTAAAAAAAGTGACTACTCTGAGCTTGATGTAGGAGATGTAATAAAATTGAAGGTGGGAAAAGAAGTTCCCAAAAGGTAAGGGTTGATTGGTATCCCTATGTAATAATTATGAAGGGTTTATGACCTAGATCTATGATGACATGAAGGGGTATGAAAATTGCATGATCTAACACACCATAAATATAATCGAAGGAGCTAATCCAATCTACCAAAATTAAATAAATTAACTCAAGGATTATATACCATATCAAACATTTGACTTGAGTATTCAACCTTGTTCCTATAAGAAAAAAGAATGGATAAATTAGGCTATGCATAGGATTTATGGACTTTAACAAAGCATATATGAAAAATCATTACCCCCTTCCTTCAATGAAATTGTTCAAGACCTAGATTACACCCTAGCTGAGTAAATTATTATTTAGGTCCTCTAATCAAATCTAGTCCAACATGGGAATGACCCTAATCTATGGATTACCTAATCTTGGGTTAGACCTCTAGGATTTTTAATGAGGCTAGTTCCTCTAATGTTCACTTAGCTCATTTCCACTAAAACTTACTAATTTTTGGGGTAAAAATGGAGAGAAATATAACTAAAATGGAAATCCATGCTAATGTTGGTGATGAACTTAAATTGATTACTCAACCACTCTATTTAAACTTATAAAAACAGTAATGAGAAAAGTAAAATATTGTATCTATAACTCCAAATATTTTTTCTACATCAATATTTCATGAAAAGGTTTACCAAGTGATCAAAACCTAAGGGAAGGGATGGAAAGGTCTGATTCAAGACACTAACTAGTCAATATATCCACTTGATAACTTCAATCAAATGATAGTAAACACTAAACATGACCTGCATAATGAGATAAACTATTAGATAGGTGAGATTAGGACTTGATAAGGGAGAGATTTATACCACATGAAAATTAAACTAACATTAACACACTATACCAAAATAATGAAATCTGAAATAGTCATCTATTTATCTTAGGTGGTTACAAAGATCAATCTTGGCAGAGTCTAGTCAAGCCCAAGAGAGGGATCCATTCCAAGGCTTATAATATTGTATTTATATTATAATGGAATGAGAGATATAGGGAACATGTGTGTTATAATGGAGAATAATTCATCAATGATCAAGACAATAATTGTACCAACTCTTCTAGCTCCTCATGCATTAATGTCATTAGGACTCTGTCTAGTGTGGAAAGGTGGAGAAAGAAGCATGCAACCCATGATTTTGATAAGAAAAAATCAAGAATGGATACATGTAATCCTTATAAATCTCTTCACTATGTTAACATTACTCAACATCTCTAAATGGTGATGTTTGACCCCTAAAAATCTACTCTAGTTCAACTTTAAACATTAATTTGACCTCCAATCAAAGTCTCATAACTTTAACCTTTAATTTTGAATATCAATCTTGATCTATATCTTAGAGATTATGACACCTTCAACCTTCATAATTATAAATTAATCTATGATCCACATTTAATATTAAGACACTTATAAATTTTGTGTTTAGCCTCAAGATAGGTTGTCAGTTTCATCTACTCTTATGCTTGTGCCCTATGTTGACCTCATATTTAATCTAAACTCATTAACCCTTTGAACCTATATGCACCATTTATCTCCTTGGTTTGATTGAATTCATTCCATCAATATCCTTCTAATTGATTGAATGTGCATCATTGATCCACTAAGTCACTATGAACATGACACTTGTCATCCCTTCACTTGATCTTAAGATCCTCTGACATTTTGACTTAATGCTCACTGTTAGATCTTAGGTATATGATTTAATGAAATCAATTATATATTTTAAACCCACTCACATCATTGATCATACACTCATCATTGGATCTTGAATAAATATTTTTTGATTTGGACACTTATCACCTTTGTACTTATCTTGGGTGTGCTAACCTTTGACTTGATGCTCACCATTGATCTTCAATCACATGATTTAACACACATCATTAGATCTTCCTAGACCCACTAGATTTGTCAATCATTGTGCACCATTAGATATTTGTATGGGAACTTGAGATCTTTCCACTTGTTAGTCACATGTTCATCATTGTGTAGTCATATAAAATGTAAAATTAGATGAGGTAGGCATGGTTAATGACACCCAATCCATAGGTCTTATTTCTTGCTAACATAACCCTTATAAGTTATTATTTCACTAATTCTTAATCATTTGTAGCCTTTCAAACTTATCTCTTTAAGACCTAGGCAACCCTTTCAAGCCTAGACCTATCCCCCTAGGTATCATCCCCTTAGGACAATAGTACCCAAATTAGATAGGAGCACTATTATCGAGGGTGTCCTATTTTTAGTGCTATTTTCCAAGTGTATTTTTACCTCTAATGGTTAGACTTTCTTGAATTCTTATCTTTTTCATCATCAGACTAATATAAGTTTATTTAACCCACAATCATTAGTTACCTTATAAAAGGCCATTCAAATTCTATTTATAAGGTTTGACACTCATTTACAAGAAAGTACACTCAATCACTCTTCCCTATTCTCTACATACAGCCTTCCAAAAGCATTTTAAGCCTATTCAAGCACTCATACTAGTCCCTACTCATCAAAAGTACATATAGTCTTGAATCTAGTTACATACATCACACACAATTGCACAAAGCACTTCAATGGGAGAATTACATTAGCTTGATCCCTCTTTGGAGTATTGGTATGTAGGTAGCATGCCCACACACAGGGTGTGAAGTGTATATAGTGTATCCTTTACACACTAACCCCTTTTCTCTCTTCCCCAGTTTCCAATCAAGTTCAAACATAAATATATCCTAAGGGTTGTGAAGACTAAATTAGACACAGTGAGCTCTACAAGCTTTTAGGCCTAAAAATTCACAGATATTTTAACACAGGCTTGCTGAATAGAATGCAGAAATATTTCAAACTCAAGATAACAATGTTATGATATGAATAAAAAACCAAAAAGTAGGGTGCCCACTTTTGGTGCTCCTATCCAACCCAAAAATTAAGTTTAGGAACCTATTCTAGCCTATTTTCTAGTCCTACTCCTCTAATATCAGGCCCTGTCTTAGTCTGGATCAACCAAAATAAGCTAAGTTTTATTTTCTCTCACTTCTTACTATATTTAGAAAATGAAAAAATAATATATATTTACATAAATCATTAGGTTAATTAAATCATACTATTCACTAATTTACATTGCTCAAATCCATTTATTACTTAGGAATTAAAAACTTAATTTTGTAAGACAATAAAACATTTGGTGAACCTGACTTACTTTGAATTTTTGTAAAAAAACCATAGGAACCTTAGGGATAATTATTTATAATTATTTCCATAATTTCTTTATTTTTTCTAAATTTAAAAATAAAAAATTTACCAATCAATTGCAAAAATATCACATATTTTGTTCAAACCCTCGTTTGCACCTACTGGGTCCTTTTTGCATACAAACACATCAAAACACTAAGAAAAATATATTTCTAATTTTATAAATATTTTATTATTTTTCCTAAATTTTTCAAGAAAAATTTTACAAATTTTATATAAATTCATATCAAATTTTAAAAATTATCATACTAATTTAAAAAATTTATTCAAAAATCCCTAGTTACATTAATTAGCTCCCAGTTATTTTTCCAATCATTTTCTAAATTTTTAGTTGCATATCAAACTTAGAAAATAAATTTCAAATTTTAAAATTCATAGTATTTTGCTTAAATTTTTGAAAAATCCCTAGTTGCATATACTAGTTCCTACTTTGCTTCTTGATGTATCACCTTACATCCATAGCCAAATTGCAAAAATGATGCTCATTTCATTACAAACTTTTCTTAAATTTCATGAAAATAATAAAGAAACCATAATAGGTCATATCTTGTACATCAATGATGAAATATATCATATGTTAGTACAAAATTTCATTATTTGCATTTCATGCTTAATTTTCATAATAAGGGATGATATTATAACATTTACTGCTAAAATCACACAAGATTTTAATATGCCTTTTTCATACTCTCTATCTCTCATATGGAATAATTTTCAAGTTTATCATCGTATAAATGTTAGCAATATTATGTTACAAGTCAAATCTCTTTATGCATTTGGGCACATAATCATGTTCTCTATCCTTTACTCTCTATTTATCTTATGGAAAAGTCTCCATATTTATTATTCTAAACACATTAAAAATGTCATAATACATATCAAAAATATTTATGCATTATTTCACAAATCCATGCTCTCAACCCTTTACTTTCTATCTTTCATATGGAAAATTCATTTTGATATACAATTTATATATCCACTTACATGCATTTTATCCTACATTCATAGTTTTTACCTAGATGTATATGCCTCATTGGTTATTCTTGTTTCAATGTCATATTTCATGCAAAGGAAAGAACTCCTTTCTCCTCCTCTCCCTCAAGAGAGTGATAGCTATTTTCCCTCTAACCAGGTCCATGTTATCTCCCCTCCAAAAGGTGAGGTAGTCTATAATATTGCTCTTAATGCATACATTCCACCTATAGCTTCTTCAAACCCTCTTCATCATATGTGCTTACTATAGACACCTAAATTTATCCACTGATAACCTCTAATCAAGCTTTTGTCCAATTTCCATCTAAAATTCACAATCTACCCTAAAAACACTAAAACATGTTAAATGATGTGAAAATTACATATTCAACTACCACTTTTGGATAGGGTATCACTAAATGGGGCAATATAATTTATGGGCCAATTAACTTTGATCAGATTATTTTGATTTAAAATGCCACATTTGCACATGGATGCTCTAGATTTCTCTTTCTTATCAAATGTTTTGCACAAGACTTGTTCCTTTGATATTTGTTATTGGAAACATCCTAAATGGGAATATGCATCTAATGCATCTAATAGTGACTTCTAATATAGTCAAATTTTAGACAAATAATAGGGGATTCTGATCAATTTGGGTAATTTGTGCACAAAGTGCTTAATCATTCTTAAGAGCTAATTAACCCAAATCAAGGCCTAATTAATAATTCCATGGAAACTTGTTGAATACTTATTTTTCAAAATGAATATTGAATATCTACATTATCAAGTGACCTCATTTCTTAGGAAGGCATCCCTAGGCCATAAATGCCACAAATGTTAGGATTCATACCTCCCATTCCTCATCAATGCCTTCCATGATGCCCTCCATGCCTCTTAATTTCCCCTTCCTCCGATTTCATGATGAGGATAATAAAAAAATTAATTATAAAAATTGAATTAATCCTCAACCACACATCTCAATCTTGAGATGGATGGTTGAGGTTGATTCTGATCAAATCCAAAAATATATAAATAGGAAGACTCATAACATCATTTATAAGTTATTTTGGTGCAAAGTTATGATGCTCAAATATCTTCAAAGGACTTAATAATGAAAATTCACCATTCCAAATTGATTTCAATCCACTCTAAGCCAAAGCCACAAGGTGCCAATGAGAGATGGAGGTAACCAAGCTTCCATTGCCAAGGACTTCATGAGCACAAGCTGAGCAAGCCACCACTACAAAGGCATTTGGAGCATCCAAAGAAGGTGAAGGAATTATTATGTTTTCATTCCTTTCTTTTTATTTGTGTTTGTCATTTTGTTTTGTTAAATAAGCTCTCCTTAGTGTCTAGGCCTAGAGATGTTATGCTATTAGTGTGTTTATTTCATTTTGTTTTCATTTTGGAGTTAACACCATACTAACCATCCTCTCTTGAGTCAAATTCTTAGATCACATAATGGCATGATTGGTGGGACCAGATGCATCCTACACATCAAAGAGGTCATTTTTAAATCTAAAATATATATTTGAGCCTTTAAAACTCTTACAAATTGATTTTCTAACTTTATTTTTCCATTTTTGGTTGCCACAATTTTTACATAGTAACTGACATTGGTAGGAAATATCAACATTGGTTACTGACTTAATTGACATTAGTCAATAGGACTAACATTGGCCAAATCTCATTTAACCAGACCAACTGATGTCGATGGTAATAACTGATGTTGGTCACTATGTTTTTCCAAAAACACAGACCTAAGAGATACTTTTTCAAAGTTCATTATTCCAAGCTAAAAAGAGCTTCAAAGCTAAAGGACATGCTAATAATTTTTCTATAGGACTAAGCTTGATGTTTGCTCAAAACATGTTTAAATCACCCTTTTCATGCTTAAAAATAAATTAGGAACCTTTTTTTGGTGTTTAACAAAGAATTTAGGTGTTTTTTTGTCAATACATTAAAATTTTTCAACTAAGACCAAGGGGTCAAATGAACACCACCAAATTTTTATTTTGGGCTTAAAATTGAACACACTTGTCAATTTTTATTTTCAATAGTTTTTTAAATCAAATTTTTGTTTGGAAATAAGAATGTTGTTTGTATACTCTTATATTTGTCCCCTATAGGGAACCATTGGAATCAAAAGTTCCATTCCTATTACAAGTATCCTAGTCTAAGGCTTATAAATAAATTCATCTAAAACACTCCATAAAAGTTTGCCAAAGTTTGGGTGATCTTGAAAATGACCCTAATGTCTTTATACTTTCATCATTTATTTATTTATATATTTTGGCTTACAAGGGGGAATTCATCACTTTCTGCAAGTTATTTAGGGAAGCTTTGACCTAGGGTTTCATCTCTTAGCATTGACTTCATTTGGCTCCTTTGGAGTTACACACAAGATGTAATGGCACTTTGGACATCACACTACACTGAGTGACCAATAGGATCTAGTGGTTGAAAAAAGGACTAGACCTTTTTGAAATAAGCCAAGTCATATAGACCCAAAATCTTTGCTTTTCTTTTGCATTGTTTGGTGTGAAAGTCATTGTGCAATTGAGTCCCCTAAAATGATTGAAATTTTGTTAATTTAATAGACCCCACTTTTTTATACCCTTATTACGATCTGGATGATTATACTAAGTGTATTTTGGTAATTTTTATTTAGTATGTTTTGAGACTAAAACTTATTTGTTTGTTCATAAAGCCATGTCAAAACCAATTTTTCTATACATCACTCTTTTGTGTAAAGAGGCATTATGATATCCATTTACACCACACTTGTGCCTTAAAATTTTTGTTAAACTTGTTTGTGTGTGTGAATTTGAGTTGTGAAGGGTAGTATTATGCTACCCAAATCATGTTAAAACCATTTTGCCTTTGAGTATTTTGAAACACATTATTGAGCACATCATTCGAGCATGCTTACGCCATTAGGCTACTCAATTAGTTTCAAAACTAGTTTATCATTGTATCAAAAACTATTTGTTTCAAACCATGTCATGCATATCTTTTGGGCCTTTATCTTGTGCCGTCATAATGTCCAATCTTGTCTAGCTTATTTGGTCAAATCCTAGTTTTCAACATTGAGTTTTTAATTAGCCTTGTCAAGTTTGGATTCAAACATTGATTGATTTCTATTTAGGCCTTAATTCATGGGGTTTATACACAATTCTTTCTCTTTTGGGTTATATAACTTTGGTTAATCAATTACCCAAATTTGAAAACTATTGATAGTTTGTTTGTTTAATATCTATCTTTATCATTGTTTGTGCCTTTATTTGGGAAAAATAGTCTTTCTTCAAGCTCCTTTTTAACTTATGCCTTATGCCAACTGATCATGTTTATGTTTGATTCCATGTGCTAGGTTTATGTCAAATTTATTTCCAAACTTATTAGATTAAATCAAATCACATCACATCATGCCTATTTTTTTGGGCCTATATTTTGACTCTGCATTTGGACAAAAAACCTAGTAACTCAAATTTTGCGTTTCCTAGTTTAGACCTTGTTTAGAACACTTTGACCTAGACCTTTGACATGCCAATTTTTATTTAGACACTTGACATTTTGTGCATATGACATTTTAGATTAGACATTTGATGTTAGACTATTTTATGTCAAGTCTTAGCATAAACCATTTTGGAGATAGAACTCCACTTTCAAACCACATTGGAGACATAGCTCCACCCCTTTGACCAAGTTGGACTAGGTTTAAACCATTTGTACTTTGGATCATTTTTCAGAGTTTGTAGAACTCTAAGCCTTTTTGTTTTCAGAGCTTTCATCATTTACATGGATAATCTTAGTAAACTTATATTGGAGTCACTTACAATCTAACTTATGATGGAATGGCCACACAAAATGACTTTTATGGCTTTAGTCAAGACCCCAATGATGCTAATATGGTTTGTGAGATAGATTTATATCTACCTCATATTAATCATTCATGGGAGGATAGTCATAAAATAAATTATGATCCAACTCGAGACCTTGATTGGTATCAAGAGGCTTGCAAAGAGGACTTTGAAGACCCAACTATAGATAATGTTGTTGGGGATATAGATCCATACCCTGTTTACAATAATTAGTACATGGAACATAGTTAAGAACTAACTTATGATCTAACTCAAGATTCAAATAATATGGTTTATGAGGGAGACTTGGATGCTTTTGCTTGTGCAAGCAATCAAGTTTCATGACATCCTTTTGTTATCTAATCATTGACTACCCCTAACCCTCCTTTAGATTATATGAAATATTAAGCTCTACAATATCCAAGGAATACCATTATCATACTAGGACCTCATCCTTTAGTTTGTGTGAGCAATCAAGCTCCACAACACCCCTTCATCATATCAGGACCTTGTCCTTTGGTTTGTGTGAGTAATCAAGATCCATAACACCCCTTCATCATTTCAAGACTTATTCCTTTGGCTTGTGTGAGAAATAAATTCCCATAATGCCCTACCATTACCATTTTAGGACTTCATCCTTTGGCTCATGTGAGCAATCATACTCCCCAAGGCCCTACCATTATCTAACCACAAGTCATCCCATCCAAACCTTAACCCATCCAATCATTAAAAGACCAAATTGTGTTAAAAAATGATATCTTCCAACTCATTAGAAACCAAGGCCAAAACAACCAACTAATCTAAGATGTTTTTTTTAACCAACCACTTATGATACGTTAACCTATTATGAATCACCTATTGATCCTATACCAGTTGTTGAGGAGTCTCACTTTGACAAGCCAATATTTTTTGAGTCACTTTTTAATGATTATAACTACCTTTCGGGAAAATAATTACCTTAACAATGTGCCTATTTTTCAAGATCCTCCTATTGATAAGCTAGTCTCTGAAGAGTTGTCTCTTGACATATTTCCCATCCTAGAGGAGACTCACTTTGACAAACTAGTTTTTGTGGATCCCATTATGCCATCATAGGCTATTACTTATCTAATACCAAATATTCAGCAAGACATCATTGTAAAAGAGTACCCATCAGATGAATAATTAGAGTTAGAGTTAGGTTTTAGTCTTGGACCAACATTGGATTTAGCATTAGAATCAAAATCTAAGTCAACATCAAATTCAAAGTCCCTTGAGTCAAAATTAGATTCAAAAGAAGAATATATTTGTGGTTGTTACAACATTGGTTATACATGCCTTACAGATCAATTTGAATACATTTGTGATCCTTCTATGGTTTTTGAAAATGAGTGCTTTAAATTTGACATAATTTATCCTAGTATCTTCTATGAGGATTGTGTAATCTCTCCCCATTTCATTATCATTCCACAGGCCATTACCATCAACCAAAATAGCCATATTATTGACATTGTATCTCCCACAAGTGTCAATTAGGATTGATATAATCACACTTTGTTAAAATGTATCCATGGTGACATAGCAATTGAAGAAGATAAAGGAGGCCAAGACAATATTCATGTAGTAGAATAACACTCTCCTAGTGAAACCTTTTTGAAGGTGCTAGGGGATAATCAAAGTCATAACTCAACATATTTTAGTGAAACCTTTTTAGAATCACTAGAAGACAATCAAAGTCAAAATTCAACATTCCTTAATGAAACCTTCTTGACGTTACTATGGGATATCAAGACAACTTCATTGGTGAAAACCTTTTTGAGGTAGAAATAGCTAAGCAAAAATGTTCTTCACTATTGGATGAAGACAAAATTGAAGATCAAATCAAAATAGCTTCCTATCTACAGCCTAATTAGATGGTAGCTACTCTCAAGACCAAATAACAAAAAAATCTGATGGTCCTATCAAGAGAACAAACCTTTGACCCCACCATAACCAAATTTATGTTGAATCTAGCATCAATGACATTACATGTGATTGAAATTCTTGAGCTTCATTTGTTTCCCCACCATTCCACATTCCATTATCATCTACCATTCCATTTCATAGTCAAACCTACTATCCATTATTTGTCCATATTTACCATCCATGGTTGCACTTTAATTTTTAGAGGCTATAGAAATACCTTGTCTCGACATTTGAAGGAATCAAAATCAATGACCAATAAATATCAAAAAATCATTCTCAAAAACCAAATCTATAGGCCATTCTCGATAGAGCAAATTTTTTGATGAGGTGTGGGCTAGAAATTAATATGATAAAGTATTCTATTTGCATCATTTTTTTTTATTATGATGTGCATCTCCCCATCAGTAGGAACAACAAAATCAAAAACCATACCCATGCTAAAAACATGTACCATACCATTTCACATTGCCATGCCATTGCCATTGTTACATATCCTTTTTCCATTATTGTAAATCCTATCCTTTTAACCCATCACTTGGGGGAAATCCTATTACCATTTTATCCAATCTATAAAAAACCATCATTATCCTTAGCAAGACCATACCATCCTATCATTCCATTCTTATCTAGACCAAAGCTTGTTTTAGTCATCCTACCTAATCCTATTTTGATCTTGGTTCATTTGGTTCTTCTTGCACCTTTTTTGGGGGGATTACAATCAATTTTAAATAATAAATACAATATATGTTTATAATGACAATCATTGAAAGTAGTGTGACAGTTGATCTGGCAAGATATCTTTCATCCTATCTTTGTTTATGTGAGCTTGATTGTAACAACCCATGGATAAATCAATGTTTCACTAGTCTTGCTACTAATTATAACCACCTATGGGAAAATTAATTTCATTGAGCTATACCATTTTTTATTAGTTATAACTACCTATGGGAAAACTAGGGGCAATACTTATTTATCATGCATTACCACATCACCTTGCCATTACTATTTTCATTTGACTGACCATTTACCAAGTTTGAGAACTTGTTGGGACCTAGTTTTTTTTTTCTCACCTTTTGTGTGGATGGAATTACTATGACTTGAGGTCATTTTAGGACTATGTGGGTCATGCTTAATTCATGTTGAGGTCACCTTAATCCCCCTTCCCATATGATCTCACCATTTTATGAGCAACCTAAGTCAAATGCTCTCACCATTTTGTGAGTAGGTATCTTGTCATTCTCTAACGAGTTAAGATACCCTCAAAATTCCAAAAACATTGAAATATTTAAAAAATCCAAAAAATTTGTCCTGTCTAAGCCTAGTGAGTTATCCTTGATCTGCCTTACTGTGGCATGATCATTTTAGGATGATTTCTTTTTCTTTTGTTTCCAAGCATTCTATTTTTTTATTTATTTCAAGTTTGTTTGTTTTTTTGTTTGATTTATTTCCTATTTGTTTTATTTTATCACTATTTCCTCAAATTAATCTATTTGTTTTCATTAGGTGATTCCTTGCACACATTATTCTTGAGTCTATCCATATTCATATGTCAACATTATCATCATGGTTTTTATCATTGGTGTATTATTTTTGAGTGTTTATTAGATTAGGAGTCAGTCCTTATGCATATGTTGGGATAGTCTTCATGGGGTTCTATCATGAATCCTACCATCACATGCTATAGAAAAATTTAGCTTCATGAAGGTCTACAATCAATGGAGCCACATAAGTTTCTCCTTGGTACCTTGGTAAATCCTTCCATCCCACCCTTGATCAAATCAACCTAGTGACCATTTTAGTTGTATCACTGATAATTAGGATGATCATCTCCTCATTAATAGGTATAACTAAATCATTCACATTGATTATTCTTATTCTTCTATTCATCTATTTTGTCACTTTTCACCTACTCATCTTTAATCTATATTCTAAGTTATATCCTTAAGTTATGCTTGTTAATCAACCCTAACTGTGGCACAATCATCTTTAGCCAATCTAGGTCCTCTTAATAATGATAACCACCTATGGGCAAATCATTATTTTGAATTTTAACCATGATTATAACCACCTTTGGACAAATCAGCCTCCTTTTTACATCAATGCATGCAAGCATTTTTTGCATTTGGATTAATCTCAACCATGGGTTAATTCCACCTTTCTTCTTGTTTATTTTTGAGGGACCATCCATCAAAAATTGTGATGGCTACTCCCTTGAGGGGGCATCATCATAGGCTTCCCAAAACCATTTGGAGCTTTGTTTTTTAACCATCATCTTCTTTTTGGCATACATGCCATTTCTTATTATTTGAGAAGACATTTATTTGCCTTTGGTTTTCAACATCTTCCCAAATAAGGGAAAATTTTAGACACCTAAATCTGGCCATCAATAACCTCCAATCAAGCTTTTGGCCAATTTTAACCTAAAATGTATAATTTGGCCTAAAAAAAATAAAACATGCTAAATGATGTAAAGCTAACATATTCAAGTGTTAATTTTGGCCAGGCTATCACTAAATGGGGCAATACAATTTATGGGCTAGCTATCTTTGATTAGATCATTTTGAGTCAAAATGCCAAATTTACACCTAGATGCTTTGGATTGATCTTTCTTATCAAATCCTTTGCACAAGACTTGTGCCTTTGATATTTGTTGTTGGCAACATCCTAAATGGTAATACACACCCAATTCATCTAATAGTGACTTATAATTCTAATCTAGTCAACTTTTAGACCAATAACAAGGCATTCTGATCAATTTATGTAATTTGTGCACAAAGTGCTTAATCATTTTTAAGAGCTAATTAACCCAAATCAAGGCCTAATTAATAATTCCATGGAAACTTGTTGAATACTTATTTTTAGAAATTAATATTGAATATTTTCATCATCAAGTGACCTCATTTCTTAGGAAGGCATCCCTAGGCCACAAATGTCATAAATATTAGGATTCATGCCTCCCATGCCTCATCAATGCCTTCTATGATGCCCTCCATGCCTATTAATTTCCCCTTCTTCCAATGTCATGATGAGGATAATTAAAAACTTAATTCTAAAAATTGAATTAATCCTCAACCACACATCTCAATCTTGAGATGGATGGTTGAGGTTTATTCTGATCAAATCCAAAAATCTATAAATAGGAAGCCTCACAACATCATTTCTAAGCTATTTTTATGAAACATTATTATGCTCAAATATCTTCAAATGACTTGATAATGCAAAGTTACCATGCCAAATTAATTTCAAGCCAAGCCAAGCCAAATCCACAAGGTGCCAAGGAGAGATGAGGTAACCAAGCTTCCATTGTCAAGGAGTTAATAATCACAATCCAAGCAAGCCACCACTACAAAGGCATTTGGAGCATCCAAGGAAGGTGAAGGAATTTTTATGTTTTTATTCCTTGCTTTTCAGTTGTGTTTGTCATTTTATTTTGTTAACGAAGTGCTCCCTAGTGTCTATGCCTAAAGATGTTATGTTATTAGTGTGTTTATTTCATTTTATTTTCTTTTTGGATATAACACCATACTAACCATCCTCTCTTGAGTCAAATTCTTAGATCACACTTACATGTTCAATTGGAAGCAACTAAGGTTTACACTTGTGAGATTCTAAGGAATCAAATCACCATCATGACAAAGCTATTTACAAATTTACAAGCATAAAATAAAATATTACATGCAAAGATCACAACATTATAAAATCATATTATAATACAAAAGCTTCAAAGGTAACCTAGTGGTAATCATGTATATGCACCTTGACCTAGTCAATTGGTTGCAAGCAATGTTGCATATCAAAACTAAAAATCATAACCTATAATAAACACTACAATGAACAACAATAGGGCACCATTACACTTTTATTCATAGAGGAGAAACCCATATATCATTTTATCAACACTACTAGATAGAAGGTTAATCACATTACCTTCTATTAACTAATGAGATCCACATCTCCTACATAGATAGCCACATTATCCTTTTTACAACTATCATCATATCCATGGACATAGAAATAATGATTTATTTGGACTTAGAGATTGCATAAATATATGTATTGACAATGGAATCATAACATTCACATAGGGGGCATCAAGATCTCTTCCCTCATGGAACCATAGACCTCATTCCTCCATGATTAAGTCCTCCCAGGACATTCCTTCAAAGGAATCATTGGTTACTCATCATGAAAGTAATATGGTTTATCAGATAGAGCCTCATAGGAGGTATCCTATCCTACCTACTCAATTGATTTGGAGACCAATATATTAAGTTTAGCCTATAAATAATATTGTAGTCCATAGCATATATAGTACAATTCCATACACATACACATCAAAAAATACTGCTTCAATGAAGTATTCACTATGACCAATTTTTATAGAACTTATTTCAAGTATAAACCCACTATGATTGGTATTAAATGAGCTACCAACATAGGTTTTAGCTCCATATAAATCTATTTCTTAGTCATACACATCATAGAGTAATAATTCAAATAAATATTCACTATGAGTGAGTTTTCTAGGACCTATTTCACATAGCAACCCACTATGATTGGTTTTAAATGAGCCACCATGATATAGGACACCATGATATGGATTATCCCATGAGACTAATTGGTTAGTATCATTTCTTCCCAGTTGATCCTATACATAGCTTATATCAAAATACAAAAACATTCAAAACATATCACAAATACCAAAAACATTTTTATTGTATGCATCATCCATGCTTTACATTAGTGTTATCATGCTAGGACTTACATTTGTTGTTTTATGATATTGTATATCAATTTTATACATTACCATGCTTCACTTGATCTTCTTTGAGTGTGTGCAATGACACACAAATACTTGATTTATTTATTCTACTCATTGAGGGGGAACTCATACTTCTACAATTGAGAAACACATTCATATACATACCCATTCACAGTATCTTCTACATGACTACACTATCTAGGTTATGTCATTACTACACTATATACTCTAATTTATCATGCTAATTTACATTAGTTTATATCTTACACAAAATATTATATCAACATTTCACTAGTATCTAGCACTTGTGTAGCTCTTAGCATATACCTAGTCTTATACTACACATGTTTTGCATATTTTCACATTTACTTTGATTAGTTAGTTGTGATTGTATATTTATGGCTATTGCATGCTTTCTCTACTTACTTAGTATAACTTGTGTGATTGCATTTCTAATTCCAAATTCTCTCCTAATTATGCCTTAGGAGATTTGCTAATGTCCTTTGCTTTTATTCATGTGTGTGCCTTAGGATATTTGCTAATTCCATTTGTTTGTACTCTTTAATGTACATGTAGCCCTTATACCAACTTTGTTTATTTTATTTATATGTATATGTGGAATTTGAACATGTTTTTCATGCTTGTTTTCTAGTTTGAGTGACATGTGCCCATGTCCCTTATTTTCATGGCCCCTTGGCCATCCATGTGTGTTTTTTAGTTCTTGCTTGTTTGCTTGATTTCTTGTTTGATTTTTAATGTGTGTAATGCCATGATCCATATCGTGAATTTCCCTTAATTTCTTGGATGCCATGATGGAAATCATGCTCCAACCCTCCAACTAACAACTACTAACTAATATGTAACATTTCTAGTTTAATACTTTACACATTCTTTCACATTGTTATATCTATCTAGGCATACCCATGTTGATATAAAAATCTATCAATACAAAATTTGCTATATCTTGAAACATATTATCAAATATCAAATTTTATATCATGTATCTCTATAACTTAACACACTTGTAAGACTCTTTTATTTTGAGGGTAGTCATTACAGGTTCATCATTCCTACCCTCAAATGAGGGGGCATCAAATAGGATTTTTGTCATAGAGACTAAAGCTCTTAATACTTGAAATAGTAGCATTCAGATCACTCAGTATAAAATTAGAGGTCAAAATAATCAAAATAAAATAGAAAAAATAGTGATAGTTCCAGATCAATAACCAATTTTCACATCAAAAAATAATGCTATAAATGGATATTAGCACTAAACACAAGGGTGTCCAAATTTTGGTGCTCCTATGTAGGCAGAAAAATACTCAAGTTTTCCAAAAATGGGCAAAAATTCTAGTCTAGGGATGGTTTTTGCACTTCTAGATTAGTTATATTTATTAGTTTTAGTTATCATGTGTGGCATGATGATTCTCACTTTTAGTTTAGATTAGGGAGTTGTCATAACTTCCAAATCAAAATCCATGTTTTGAACATCAGTGATTGGGGGCAATGTGCACAACACATCTATTTTTGGTTTTGAGTTCGGTTTATTCTAGGCATTCTCAGTAATTACATGCCTTACTCCATCTACAAGTGGTTGGAATCATTTTTGAGTTAAAATTTCATAGAATTTTAACTTTTTAAGTACCCAAGTTATTGAGTTAACTTTCATATAAGCTTGGTACATCAATTTTAGAGTCGATTTCATACAAGCCAAACCTTCATCTTTCAAAATGGCTAAGAGTGGCCTAGTTTCCAACATACATTCAGGCTATCTATGCCACATTGTCATATTTATAGCACATCCATGGGCTCCATGAGCCATTTCATATGACATCTATTCTATATTGGTATTACTTCATAGCTTCACTTCATGGGGTAATGATGAGGCTAAATGGATAGCCTTTGTATTCTTGAGCCACCTATTCAGAGGGATTAGACATATAGTCTAGACATTGATTAGCACATGCATGATTTATTAACTTCACTTAAATTGCAATGATAGATCCAAAGGGACAGCCTTTGTAATCTTGAGCCACCTTCTAGGAAATTGAGTACTCAACTTTATTCATGATATTACTCTTGATTCAACACATAGTCAACATAATCTAACATCATAATAGGTTTTATATTGGTTCATATACCCGATGAGGTGTATTCATTCATTTCTCTTCATCTTACTTAGCTTTTGTACATTTTTATTTTATATATAGTGTGTCTAGTAAGAATTGATCTACTTTATGTTTTCATTTGTAGATTCACACTTCACAGTGTGAACTTGTTATGCACATCGAACATCACACAGCTTCATGAGATTTTACCTTATAGGTAAGTTTAGGTATGATTTATTTTTTCCTTTATCCTAGTATTTCTCTTTGCTATATCACTAGAATAAAGGGAGGGGAAAATGTATTCATATAAAATACAAAATTGGATGACTTAGAAATGGCTGATGACACCTAATCCATAGGTCCTCTTTCTTTCTCACACAAACCCTCTAAGTTATTCTTTCACTAATTCACAGTCATCCATAGCCATCCATATTTAGCTTTTTTATACCTAGGTAACCCTTTTAGTAAAAAATATATCCCCCAAGTCTCATCCCCTTAGGTTAATAGTGTTCACATTGGATAGGAGCACTAAAACCTAGGGTGTCTTATTTCCAGTGTTATTGTCCAAGTGCATTTTTAATTCTAATATTCATATTTTCCTAAATCCTTATCCTTTTACCTATCAACCTAATACAAGTTCATTTAACCCATAATCATTAATTACTTTATAAAATGCCATTCAAAGATCATTTAAAAAGGTTGACACTCATGTATAGGAAAGAAGTAAAAATACAAGCAAGTACACTCAAGCACTCTTCCCTATTCTCTACATATAACATTCCAAGATATTTTTAAGCCTATTCAAGAACTCATACCAATCCCTATTCATCCAAAGTACATACAGTTTCACATATAGTTTTATACATCACACATAATTATACAAAACATGTCAATGGGAAAACTACATTAGTTTGATCCCTCTTAAGAGTATTGGTATGTAGGTAGTGTGCCCAAACATGAGGTGTGAAGTGCATCTATTTTACCCTTTACACACTAACCCCTTCTCTCTCTTTCCTAATTTTCCATTCATGTTCAAACATAAAGAGCTCTTAAGGGTTTTTAAGACTAAATCAAACACACAGTGAGCTCCATAGGCTTCTAGGCCTCAAAAATTCATAGATAGGGTAAGACAGGCCTACTTAATAGAACCCAAAAAGATTTTAGCCTTAGGAAAATAGCACTAGAATAGGAATATAGCATCAGTAGTAGCCTATCCACTTTTGGAACTCCTATGTAACCTAGAAATAATGTTTAGGAACCTGTTCTAGCTTATTTTCTAATTTTGCTCTTCTAGTATTAGGCCCTATCTTAGTCCAGATCAACTGGAATAAGTTAATTTCTATTTTCTCTCACTTCCTACTATATTTAGAAAAGGCAAAAATACTATTTTTTTACATAAATTAGTGGGTTAATTAAAGTATATTATTCAGTAATTTACATTACTCATATCCATTTATTACTTAATAATTAAACACTTAATTTTCTAAAATAATAAAACACATTACAACATTTGAATTTAAATGGCTATTTATCATAGCTTTAACTTGACATCCCCATACATGTCCCACTCTGCTAGTTTAAATTTGAAGCTTTATACATTGAAATGGAAAAGACATCAAGATATGAAATTTTTAGAGGAAGATCTAGCCATGAAATACATCATTTAAATGCAATATTTTGGCCTAAGAGGATTTCTAAGTTAATTTATTAAATATACAACCAACTTGGTTTTTTATTTTGTGCATGACATTTGATGATGGCCTAGTTCCTCAAGATTACCAAATTCAAAATTTAAGCCTGCTTAAAGTGTTTTAAAAGATTGAAAATGGCAAGTGATATTCCATTGAAGTTTGTCTTCTCCTTATACTATTGGATAATTATTTAACTAGGACTCTACTTAGCTTCTCCCTCCAGATCTAGGAAACATTTTGTATGTGGGCCAAATTTGGCCAACATCTTTAGTGACTCAACTAGGAAGCATGCCTTCTATGTTTGAGAACCTAGACTATTTGTCTTACCTAATCCATTTGGAGTCTCTACTCTATTTCAACATAGTAATTTGAAGCTAAAATTAGCTACCAACCCTTGGATAATCCTCTTGAAATAAACAAGGACCAAAAGGAATAAAAATAAATAATGTTCCCAAGGTACTTATTAAAGGGAAACATAGAACATAAGGGAAACTAACCTAAACAAACCAAGGACCACTAACCTAAGGATATAGTGAAAATAAGATAAAGGGGAATCAAACTAATACTTATGCTAATCACTTATTAAAATAAAGTAAACCTATAACAACTAACTTTCAGTGACAAGCTTCCCTCCAGGATCAAATGGAAAGCTATTTTGTGCACCTTAGAACTTTGAAACATGTTTATTTTTTCTTGATAGCTCTTTTCTACTGCTAATGGCAATTGGATGCTCATGTCTTTTTAGGGAAACAACTACTTCCTTTACTACCAATTTTAGGTGCAAGAGTTATAAACATGAGTCTAAAACCCAATCATACTCCTTCCAAATTTTTGGACTTTGCAAGAACAACTTCAATTCTTCTTTATTCATGAACTATTGATAATGAACATATGGACCAGCTTGATCTAACTCCTTTAACATATCTAAAAGCCTAACCTCTAAGGGATATGGGTCTGATCTTGTGACTTCATGGGTCCATATGATCTCATTCTCAAATCCCAAGAGTAGAGAGATGTCTAAAGCTAAAGAGAAAAGATGATAACCATGTTTTAAAAGTTTAAACATGTCATCTCCTAAGATAAAAACTACTTCTTGCATGATGAAGATGCTTTCCTCAGCCTATAATGGACCAAATTTAAGTAAATAATAACATGAATGAAATATATTGAATGAATTTGAAGATTTATTCTCATGAAGCTATAGTTTAATTGGGGTTTCTTCAAATTGAATGTCATAAGCAAGCATATCAATTCCTTGACCAAAATCATGAGGTTGTAAGCCTTCTTTTGATATCTTAGATTGGTTAATCAAAATTGCTTCATCTTCAAAATCAAGTTGATGACTTAGTATCTCTCATTTTCAACTTATTATTCATCTTCATTAGTTAATCGGTACTTGTAATTTACTACTTATGTAAGCTCTTGTCCTTCATGATGAATGGAAACTCTTGATTCATCAAATAACTAATGGTAAATACCTTTAACTTATACAATTAGAGTGTCTTCCTCTTTAACATCAACAACCTCCTCTTCATGTACTTGTTCTTGCACTTGCATCTCATCCTCTACCTTGGCTTTTTCTTGCACTTGTTCTATATTTGCATCAATATAGAAGACTAAAACATGCTTGTCCTTGCGAAGAGGTATCCCAATCATGATTTCTTTTTCCTGGTCACTCAAGTCACCTTCATTTTCTATTTTGTAGCTACATCTTCTTGATTTTACTCATAAAGGAGAGATTAATTCTCAAAGAGTGGCATAGTAGATCCTTGAAAATATCTAGTAAGATGAGAAAACTCTAAATAAGCTACCATAAATACCTAATTTTTCTCATGGAGCTAATTTTATTTGATCACCTTCACCTCCTCTCTTAGTTCTAATATTTTTTGAATCAGTTTATATGAAGGAAAGACTCTAGGATTTTGAGGAGAAAGGAATATAGGATGAATGACCTCTTTCTTGATCTTGAATTCAACATTTTGGCTTATACCTTATTGTTCTTCCTTCTTTCTTGATTGTTGAATGTGATTCTAAGTCATAAACTTAGGTTTAGAAACCTCTACTTTTATATTTGTTCTTGTTATGGGTGGGAAAGAAGAATTTTTTTGTTGTGTTTCCTTTGCAATTATTATTAAATGTTGGAGATGCTTATTTACAAACTTAATTTACTTGGATAAATTAGCCTCAAAATCATGGACCAATTGGTTAGAGATGTCTCCTTGAAAAACTAAAGATGAAGTCTCTTATATGATCTACTAAGAAACATGGAGATTAGTCTCCTCAAAACATACTTGTTCAACCTTTTGAGGCCTCTCTTGGATAGAATTCTAGGTAGGAAGGTTAGGCAAGGTCTGAATAGACTTTTGAGGGATATGATAAACATTGGTTTGACATTCATGAAGGGAAAATATTAGATCTATGGGAACATGATTATTATTATTATGACCTTGGGGTTCCTCATAAACTATATCCTCTCTTCAATGCCTACTATTAAACCACTTATGTCTAGAATATTAGCAATGAAATTTGAGTGGCCTTGCCTTATGAAAGATGTACCCACCTCTTTATCCTACTAAAAATTAGCTCTTATGTTCTAAATTTCATGCTTAGAAATATTATATCCATAGCTCTTTTGGGTATCTATGCTTATCATCTATTTCTCATAGCCAAACATGGTTTGTTTGAATCTTGAGATGGATTATTTTGGGGTTTGATTTGGTTGATCAGGAAGACAACAAGATTCATGAGGGTTATCATAGGATTAGTATGAGTCATTATACTATTGGTAAGGCTTTGTATATGGTTGGTGATGCTCACCATAAGGCTAATATAAATCATGGTAGGGATGATATGGGTCATGAAAAAGGTAAGAGCCATGATATTGATAATAAATATCATGAAAAACTTGCTAAGTCTCATCATAGCTTTGATATAACTCTTGGTAAGGATGATTAGGCTCATATGGATCATTTTGGGACAATTGATAAGGAGTTAAATGATATGGGTATCTACCATAATTGTTCATATCAACCTCATATGTAAAATGAGATGAAATAATTGATTAAAATAATTAATGGGACATACCTGAGATGATTATAACTAGAAGATTTAATTTAGAGTTACCATTAGTGCTAACTTGCTTACTTCCAAAAGTTGATTAAAGGATAGCCACACAAAAAATCTTTCCTCTCTTTTGTATCTTGATCCTAGGCATGATAAAAATGTTGTAGACCTATATTTAACCCTAGATAAGCAAATGATTGATTACGTCCTTTAATCAAATATATTATAACATGGGAATGACCTTCAGTTGTGGGTTACCTAATCCTGGGTTAGACCTCTAGGATTTTTAATGAAGCTAGCTCCTCTGATGTATCACTTAGCTCATTTCCACTAAAACCTATTAATTTTTGGAGTGAAAAAGGGGATAAATATAACTAAAATATAAATCTAAGATAATGTTTGTGATTTACCTAAATTGATTACTCATCCCTTCTTTTTGGCATGAGTAGAATCTACCAAGATTTATACTATAACACCTATTTGATACAATAAAAGATTGAATTCCTCCATTTTTCAAGTTAAATTGAAGTGTGTCTTATGAATTAATTGATGTGGTTAAGTGAATGTATCTTTTATTTTCCTTTTTATAAGTTTTCTCACCTTTATGTAGTGTTTTGGTAGTTCTCTAAAGATGTTGGCCAAATTTGGCCCACATATAAAACTTTACCTAGATCTAGAGGGGGAAGTTGAGTAGAGTCCTAGTTAAAGAATGATCCAATAATATAAGGAGAATATATAATTTAGGAGAATATAACTTACTATTTAAGATATTTTGAAATAGTTTAAGTAAGATTAAAGTGTGAATTTGGTGATCTTGAAGAACTAAGCCATCATCAAACATCATGTACAAAGGAACAAACCAAGTTGGTTGTGAATTTTTGGATTCACTTAAAAATATTCTTAGGCCAAAATATTACATATACATGATGTATTTTATGCCTATATAATATTTTAAAAAATTTAGATATTGATGCCTTTTCTATCTCAAGGTATAAAGCTTCAAAGTTAAACTATTAGAGTGGGACATGTGCAACAATGTCAAGTTAAAGTTGAAGCAAATAGACATTTAAATTAAAATGTTCCAAGGATGAATGTAAAACTTAAAATTGGAAATATATTAGGTGCCCATATGAATATCTAATGAAATGAAGTGACTAACAAAGCCAGTGGGTCTAGGTAGATTTAATGACATGCATTACATTATGTGATCGAAGATAAATGATGAACATCAAGTCAAAAAGTTAGTAGATTCAAGATAAGCACTAAGGTGAAAAGTGTCAAAATAATAGAAGATTGAGTCAAGATACAATGATGAGAAGATGATCAGTGATGTCAGTGGGACTAAAATATCTAAGAGAGCACTTTAAATTACGTACCTAATATTTAATGGTGAGTATTAAGTCAAAAAGTTAGAGGATCTTGAGATCAAGAGAAGGGTTGATAAATGATCACATTGACTTAGTAGATTAGTGGTGAAAATTCAGTCAAGTAGAAGGAGATAAATGACATGTGTTCAATCAGACCAAGGAGATTGATAGTATGTATAGGGTAAAAGGGTCAATGAGCTTAGATTAAGTTTGAGGTTGAAATGTAGCACAAGCATAGGAGGAGATGAGAATGATAGAATATCCTAAGGATAAACATGTAATTTATATGTGTATTAATATCAAATGTGAGTCAAATATTTATGGTTAATGATGAAGGTTAAAGGTGTCATAATATCAAAGACCTAGATCAAGATCAACGATTAAAATTAAAGGTCAAAATTATGAGACTTTGACTAGAGGTCAATAAACTAGAGAAGATTTTTAAGGAACAAATGTTTCCATTGAGATATGTTGAGTAACATTAACACATTAAGGATATTGAGAAGGATTCCATGATTCCATTGTTGATTGCTTGTTGTGGAAATCATGGGCTACATGCTTCTTTCTCCACCTTTCCATGTCAGACAAAGTCCTAGTGACATTAATGCATGAGGAGCTTGAAGAGTTAGTGCAATTTTTGTCTTGATGATTAATGAATCCTTTTCAATTATCCCACACATGTTATCCATATCTCCCATCCCTTATTTTATAAATATAGGCTTCTAAACCTTATAATGGATCCATCTCTTAGGCATGATTAGACTCTGACAAGATTAATCTTTATAACTTCTTGAGATAAATAGATGATTGTTTTAGATTTCATTATTATGGTATAGTGTGTTAATATCAGTTTGATTTACATATGTGGTAGATATCTCTCCCTTGTCAAGTCCTAATCTCACCTAGCTACTAGTTTATCTTATTATACATGTCATGTTTAGTGTTTAATATCATTTAATTAAAGTTAACAAGTGGATACATTGACTAATTAGTGTCTTGATTCAGGCCTTTCCATCACTTCCCTTAGGTTTTGATCACTTGGTGAACATCTACATGAAATATTATGCATAATATATATTTGAAGTTGTATATTCAATCTTTTACTTGTCTCATTAGTGTTTTTAGAAATTCAAATAGAGTGGATGAGTAATCAATTTATGTACATCACCAACATTAGCTTATATTTAACTTTTAGTTATATTTGTCTCCCTTTTAACCCCAAAAATTATTATTTTTTAATGGAAATGAGATAAGTGTTACATCAGAGGAGTTAGCCTCATTAAAAATCCTAGGGGTCTGACCAAATATTAGGTAACCCAAAATCTATGGCCATTTCTATCTTGGACTAGATTTGAGTAAAGGACTTGAACAATCCTTTGCTTAGCTACAGTGTAATCTAGGTCTCCAATAGGAACAAATCCTTCAAATATTACTAGGCATATAAATTTTCTATTTACTTGATGGGTTCTTAGGTTATAACTAGGTATGGCTTAATGAAGAGGATTAACATAAAACCACTTTCACTACGTATGGCTTAATGAAGTGGAGAACCTTCGTGTATGCAAAAATACCTTTCAACCTCTCTAATGTTGTAGATACTATCCATCAAGCCATGGATATAGATTTTAAGAGTCTGATTAATAAAATCATCCTCATCTATTTAGATGATCTGACAATGTTCTAAAAGAAGAAGGAAAATCATTTTGATCAATTCGAGTATATTTTTCAAAAGTGTCAAGATTTTGGGGTATCCCTCAACCTTAAAAAATTTATCTTTGGCATCCCACAAGGAAAGCTACTAGGATACATGGTATCCAAAGAAGGCATCTCTATTGATATGGATAGTGTAAAGGCCATCAGGGACTTAACATTATTGATTAACAATAAGGGAGCCCATGATTTCCTAAGGAAGATTAAACTCATCAGTTGATTCATATATGACTTCATATGGATAGTAAGGCCATTTAAATTAATGCTAAATAAAGACCAAGATTTCAAGTGGACTATTGAAGGAAGAATAAAATTCAACAAGACTAAGGAGGCAATATCTACCACCCCCATGCTAGTCAATCCCAACTTCTCTAACTAGTTTATCATGTATATTTATGGTAGTGAACATAGCTTGGTAGCCATGTTAACTTAGAAAGAAGATGAAGGGATAGGCAAGCATCCTATTGAATTCTATTCAAGAACTCTATATGGATATGAGACTAAGTATATTTTTTTTAAGAATTAGGCTTTCTCGATCATCAAAGGTCTCAAGAAATTTAGACACCTGGTGGTGAGAATCAAGGTAACGATATATGTGGCACATTATAGCATCAAATAATACATAATGGAGGGAGAAATCATCAAGAATAGAGATAATTGGATCACTAAGATCTTTGAATATGACATCAAACTCAAAATGGCCAAGGTGATATTAGGGACAGGACTTTGCAAGTATTTTTCCTAATGTGTGAACACCCCAACATATGAGTAAGATACACTATAAATAGTTTTATTGTGTTAGTATGGAATTGTCAAGTCTTAGGTTGTTAAAGAACCTATTTTATGAAAACTAGATGATATCCAGATGCTCTCCCTATATACAAAAGGATATTTTATAGCTTGCAAGGAGATAGTCATATACTAGTCTAGGGATTCTTTTTCAAAAGGAACTTTGATGAGGAGCTACTTAGATGTGTTGACAACCACCAAGTTGGAAAAATCTTATAAGATTTGCATTTTATCCCTCTGGGAAAAAAATTATTAGGAAAAAAAACCATGAATAAAATCATGTACATTAGATACTACTATCCAACCATGTTTTTAGATTGCTATTAGGTAGTGAAACAATGCTATCAATGTCAAATTTTTATAGGTAAGTGAAAGAATTTAGACATGCCACTGAACCTGATTATAACTAACAAACCTTTTACATAGTGGGATTTGTATTTCATTGAGATTATTAATCTTATGTCTATAATAGGCCATAAGCGGATACTAATGGCCAAAAAATACTTCACAAGATGGACCAAAGTATCTCCTTTTAAAGAGGCAAATTAAAATGTGATCCTCCACTTCCTAAAAGAATTGGTAGCATGGTTTGACCCTCTTAAAAAAATTACATCTGATAATGCAAAGGCCTTCCTCAATTCAAAGATTTGGAAATTTTCACTCAGGAATGGAATTTTACTTAAAAATTAATCTAAATACTACCCATATGGGAATGGGATGGCCGAATCAACTAACAAGAACCTCATAAGGTTAATTAATAGGATGGGCACTGACCAACAGAGGGAATGGCATAATCATCTAGAAAAAAATATATGAGTCAATTGAATTACCCCAAATTAGATTTGTAAACATCCCCATATGAAATAATATATGGGGAAGAAGTGTTCATGCCCATTTTGATTGAGATTCCCACTTTACAGTTATTGAAAGCTATCAAAATAGTGGAAAATAGAGCAATGGAGGTCAGGTTAGTAGAATTACTTAGTCTTCAAGGAATAAGAAAATAAGCTAGTGATGTTAAAATTAGCTAACAATAAGTAGTTAAGATATGGTTTGATAAGAATACATCTAACCTAAGTTTTAAGCTGAGAGACTTCATCCTAAAATATGATGAAAGGGATGTGGAGCCATGTTAGCATGTAAAGTTTGATTCCCTATGGAGAGGACATTTTTACATCATCAAGAATAGGTAGGGTAAACCATTTGAGTTGGTGGTTAAATAAGTAAATATCTTAGATATTATAATTAACAAAATCCACTTAAATAACTTTAACTAATTTATTGGCTTCACCTTGTATATAGTTAGTTAGTTTCCCTTTTTTCAATGTTGTTTCCCTTCAATAATAAGTGTCATCAGCACAAGTTTTACATCCCATCTCTAGCTATCCATGACTTGGATCCCTTCATTTTGAATCATCTCTGATATATGTTTATCTACCCCACTCCCCCTATAATTAATGTTCAAGCACCCCAAATTTCATGATCTCTTATAAGGATCATCACAAATGTTCTAGGAGTGGCTCTTTAAGCATGTATGCTTCCCTTATCATTTATGGGAACAAAAATTAAAAAAGGATACATAATTATTTATCTAGGAGTGTTATCTTATAAATACCCACATTTTTATCAAACAAAACATTTAAATTCCCTAAGAGTTTCTGAGAGCATTAAGCTAAGCAGAACATCTTGAACAAAGAATTATGTGAAGAATTGTGAGAAAAACCTAGTATCTAGTGTTTTTTGAAGGTTATTTGGGAAGAACTAAAATATTGAACCTTCTATATTCTATTATAATGGTGGACATCATAGAAAGAAAAAAAATTCATGGATTAGGTGGTTATAGAGATATTCCCCCACAATTTATAGGGAGAAAATCATATGCTTCTACTCCTACATAGATAAAACCCATAATACCAAATATGAAGAGTATCACAAAAGGATGTCTTAGGGACACCACACTAGTCCTTGACTTCATAGATGGGATATTTGATCCCAAATTTACAAAAATACAAATAATATGAGGGAGGGTCCTCATGCCTACATGATCACAAAGGTTCAAAATAATGACTTCAAGTCATTTAGATTGATGATATGGAGTTATACCGTAGCATAATATATGGTGCCTCTCATATAATCATGCCTAAAGCTTTCTAATCTATGTTAAAAATGATTTGATGCCAATATTGGCATTATCAATGGCCACCACCTAAATATGGTGATTAGTGCCACAAAAGTGAAGGAGATGCTCTGGCTTTTTAACAACCCCAACATAGACAACTATGGTAGAGAGATATTAAAGAATGTATGGGATACTCATGTCAAAAATTTTAAATTCCTCAACTTAGATCTCCATATAAAATACATGGAAGTGTCACCTCTTCCCATCATTCTTTCATGATTTACAAAACAATATATTAAAAATTCCCTTTCTATGTTGGCATTCATCTTTGGAATGGACCCAAACACCAATGTCCATGACTTCCAATTGGGTGCAGTCTTCCATTTGAAGATGGTAAGTAGGGAGAAGGCCTAATAAATATACTTCATAGATGTTATTATGATGCCATTCATAATCATTTGGTGAAATTTTTGGATTAGAATACCTTTGGGTATTCCTCTTTCTTTCTCCACATGATTCTTTATGAGAGCTCTAGGTTCTTTTTACCATACTTCACCATCAACTCAACTAAAATGGGAACATATCCCTACATGGTATTACCCATATCTATATGGTCCCACATCCTTCCATCCATATAGGATTATCATGAATTTACAAAGTGCTTCCTATCTATAGTCTTGATCAACCTCAATTAGGAATCCATTACCTTTCAAATGATAGACTGCTAGAGAGCATGGCTCACTAGATGCAAAATTCCACTTGGATAGTTCTTCAAATCCCATTTTACATTCATCAAGGTCCATGGATTCAAAGAGGATCCATATAACTTTTTCACATGCTCACAAATAGGACTTTAGCCTACCAACTTGATGTCATGGATTTAATGTATGGCATGGGCTAAAAAAAGAGTGCCCTATATGATGTCCCATTTTCAATAGGGGAAATATAGTTATGAGAAGGTTATAGGAGAATATGATTTCACTCAAAATAGTAGAGCTTAGCTTAGATTATATTAATTATTAGTAAAATTATACCCTGATTAGCCACATGCCACTCTCAAGATGGCTACCCCCTTCAATCATGAGCCTCAATAGTGCTTCGAGGATTGGAAGTCACCAATGGAAGATTATATCAAAAACTATGTGGATCTATCAAATATCTCATTAGACACCCACCAATCTTGGGATTCTTTCTATAAACTAATCTATGACTTTGATCCTATGAAACTCATGAATAATGGTCTAAGAGCATAAATCATACAGAGAGGCTAAAACAAGGAAAATATGGAAGCCTATTAGAATTAAAGTAAGGAAATTAGCTAAAGGGATATCAATTTTGAAGATATAGACTCTAATGAGTAGCTTAAAAACATCTAAGATGAGAACCATGAGGAAAATTATTGGGTAGAATAAGAGGTTCTAATCAAAAAAGAAGAGGATACCCCCTCAAGAAAAGAGAGATTTTTTCATGATTTAGAGGCCTACATCCTGACCCCCTCCTCTATATGCAACTCATAAATAGGAGTAGGCCACTACAAGGCAAACCAAAGCATGGGTGGTTCAGCCTAACTCTGAGGTGTAAGTAGAATTATAACCCTCCTCTTGAGCCCAAATATAAAATGTGCATTTTTCTCACCCTCTCCTTTACACTTCTTCATTCTTCACTTCATCTTTGCCTTCCACTATTTCCACCATTATTATAAGAATTTACAATACTTAACCAGTCACCACACTTGTGACACTTTTCACCCCTCTACCACATCTACATCCATCATGGTGAAAATGCCTATCACCCCTCTTTATGGCATCACACCTTTCTCACCTTCCACATTAACCATTCACCCACTCTTCCTTGAGGGAATAACATCCACTACTTCATATAAATAAGTGACCATTCCTTTTAGATTACCACTAGGATCCCCCTTCATAGGAGAATTAATTCATTCATAAGAGTAGTTTCACTAGTAGTGGAGAGTGTAAGGAAAACCTAGGAAGACCAAGTAGAAAAGAGAAGAGGAAAAGTGGTCAAGACCCCAACAACACCACACATGTGTTCCTTATTTAAAACCACACAATAATCCCTAATGATTTCACACATGACACCAATAGTAATCAAGCATCAAGAATAGATGCAGTTGAGGGATTACTCAATCCATGCCTTTGGCCTTAACCTTAGCTAGGATAGGCCACATGATAGGGTTGAACTCATGGAGGAAACTAAGGAGTCTATGATAATAGACTACTTCAAGGTAGGCCATCAATTAGAAAAAAAAAAGAAAAATAACTCATAAGAGTTAAAGCCACCATCGACTATCACAATGCAAAGGCCAAGGCCAAAGATGTGGAGCTTACAAAGATGAGGTTTGACTTATAGATTTGCATCACATTCGATAGCTTCCAATTGGAAGTTGATAAAAAAACTCAACTAAAAATCTAAATGGTAGAGCTGAATGCCAAAATTGATGGCCTAAAAATAGAAAAGTAGGCCATAAAAAATAAGATAAAAAGAAAAGGAATTAGATCTCATAAAAACTCATAAGAGTATCTTGGACTCTATAAGTGCACATTATCAAATACAATAAAAAATGTAATAAGAGTCCCAGGCTAAGGACTAACAGATCCAATAGTTGAATAATCACCTTGACACCTACTC
Organism: Torreya grandis; assembly: GCA_037957365.1. Lineage (NCBI taxonomy): Eukaryota > Viridiplantae > Streptophyta > Pinopsida > Cupressales > Taxaceae > Torreya > Torreya grandis. The sequence goes on along the minus strand of JARHVA010007295.1, from coordinate 346,381 downwards.
CTATATCACAAACATCCTCTTGATGATCCAACAACTATACATTTCCTATTGGGAGAGGATAAATAATATGGCCTCAAACTTAAATCCAATTCTTGGGTTCATCACAAACTCATAACAATTAATTAAAAAGTGAGAGTATCTATGGATCAAGTCCTCACATTCATATCCCCAAAGGTTCAAGATTCATAGCTCCTAGTTCAAAAGCTATATAGTGCACTAGATGGGACATTCCAAGTAGTAGGGGTGGCTGATAGAAGATATGTTATGGTTAAATTCAATGATTTCTTGAGATATAGTAAGGCTACATATAAATTCAAGGTATTTTTAATTCTTAATAGAAAGTGGTTCAGGATATGAAGGGACACATTGAACATCTAGTCTATTTAGGATTCCCTTCCCTATTCTATAAAGATAACATTATCCTATCAGAGGACAAAATAAAAGAGATGTTGATCATGAAGTAGAATGACTAGATCCTCTTTGTGCCCTGGGTCAAAAGCTAAGCATCTCTAAAGTGGGGACCAATTTTTAGCCTCTTTCCCAACTTGAATTTTAGATGTAGGTGGTGATATAGGGTCTGAACAACATCTCCTTCAAAGGGATAATTGATTTGGATAGATACTTTAAGGCCTTGAAAAAGAATACTCAACATATCGAGGAAGAGTGGATGCCCTTGAAATTTTATCTTCATAAGTTATAATATTTGTGGGCCTTTCCTTTTTATAGTTTTGCTTCAAATAGTCTAAGAAACTAGAAATTTTGGGTTTTTCCATCTATAGGTAGATTCCCCTACAAGTCATCAGGAACTATGAATCAAACATTTATTTTAAAGATTATGGGTAGTCTAATTTTTTGTGTGGATGTTCTTAGAAATTGACAATATTAGTTTTGGCCTCCTCTTTTTTTTGTTTCACTTTTTATTTTAGCTAAGTGTCATCTCCTTCTGTTGGTGCCATGTGGCACCCTCATGCTCAGTCTTTACAAGGGAATTATTAAATTCCATAGAAGCAGTGTTGGCTCACCACATGGCATCACAACACTCTTCAAGAGTGAAGGGTTATTTTTTTTATAGATTTAAGGTACATCATTAGTTGATGAAATAATAGGTAGGGACCATAATAAAAGTGTAACTAAAAGGAATCAAACTTTATACATGACATCACAATACTTATCCAAGGTAATTTTATTTTTGTCATAGCTTTGAGTAGTGTTATTGGCCAAGGGGAGTGGGCCCCATTTATAACAATATTTCTAAGAGTAATTCATAAGGAGACACACATCACCATAATTCTTCTTCTAAACATCATGGAAATTATGAGGTATCAAGGTTATGCCATATCTAAGATTTGAGGACCATTTTCACTCATGAGATAAAGCTCACCTTTTATATTACAATGGCCTCATCATGAATGTGGGTGTTGGGTTCTATGTGTTTTTTCCTTATGAGGCCATAGTGCCTATATATTGGGGAATTCCTTTCTTTTGTAGGGGTTAGAAGTTAGATAATAGTTGTTTTAATTTCATGACTATTACCAGAGAGAAAATACATTATAATAGTTTTAATTATGAATAGAAATAGCAGTAGTCTTTATTTTTCATTCTAAGACCTTAGAAAGTGTTCCTCATGAGAAGGATTGAATAATCTATACTGTGCCTTTGGGCCTTTATATTTTTTATTTTTCCCAACAATGAAGATGATGTGGTGTTATGTGTCAAATTTTGTGGTATCAATTGTTGTATGTTATTTATGTTCTATGTTTGTATAGTATTGTTTTTTATTTATATTGTAGGATTTAAATCATGTATATGCTCTTTTAATTCATCTGTAATGTTTTAAAAGTTTATGCTATTTTATGTAATATTGGGAATAAATACATTAAAAAATCTAGAAAATGACCTTAGATAGTTTTATTTTGGTTTTATTTTCTTTTCCTTCTTACCCTTTTTCTCCCCAATTAATTCAAAGATCCAACTTCTAAAATCATAGAGGTCACTTCATAGATCATAATTTCAGTCCCACATCTGTAAAGCTTCCCATAAGAAATTATTTGCCAAAATTGAAAGTTTTAGGCATAAACATTACCCAAGGGTCTTTTCACACTTGAGAATATTTTTAGTAGGTATGATGAGGTAATAAGGGATAAATATTATCTGTCTTCCAAAGATGAACACTATGCAATCATTGACATAGTGAATAGGAGAGCTTTAAAACTTGGTAAAGTATTCTTTCAATATAAAAAAGTATCTTTTGTTGATTTATGTAAAGATTTTTATATTTTATTTTCATGGAAGTATAGTGATTTTAAAGGATTTTATCCTATTTTGGCTCAACACACAATTGAATTAGAAGAAGGCACAAAACCAGTAAGGCAAAAATAAAGGCCAATTAATCTAAAGTTAGAACCTTTGATGAGAGCAAAGCTTCGCAAGTTGATTGAATCAAATATCATATTTTCTATCACGCATTACAATTTGGTTTATAATACTATTCATGTGATGAATAAGAATGTAGAAATCATATTGTGTGTGGATTTCAGTGACTTAAACAAGGCCTCACTCAAGGACTATTATCCATTGTCATCAAAGGAATAGATACTACAGTTAGTGGTTGGTTCAAAAAGATTTTCATTTATAGATTATATTGGATATAATCAAATAATTATGAAGGAAGAGGATAAATTTAAAATAACATTCAACATAAAGTGAGGCACCTTTACATACCACAAAATTCCATTTGGCTTGTCTAATGTAAGAGCAACATTGCAAAGAGCCATGGATATGGCATATCAAAGTTAAATCAATAGGTTTGTTCTTGTGTATTTTTATGATGTAAAAGTTTTTTAAAAGGATGAAAATGATCACATGATTTATCTTACAGAGGTATTTGAGATATGTATAAAATATGGGGGATCCCTTAGCCCAAATAAGTGTATGTTTTTATTGAATGAAGGTAAAATCCTTAGTCATATTCTTTCTAAGCATGGTTTGAGTATCAATCCATAAATAATAGATATTATTCTTACATTATCCTTACCTAATAATAAAAAATTATTGAAAAATTTACTTGGTAAGATTAACTTTATAAGAATGTATATATCTAATTTTTCAAGTTTGTCAAAAGCTCTTACAACCATGCTCAATAAAAATCACAATTTTACCTAGACCAAAGAAGGTAAAAAAGTTTTGAAGACATAAATAAAGCCATTGGTAGTGATCCCACTCTCCTCAATCTTATTGCTTCAAAGGATTTTGTGTTGTATTCATATGTTAATATTGATATAATTTCAAGAATATTGACACAACAAAATTCGCAATGTTTAGAACAACCAATAACATTATTTACCCAAGGTTTAGAAGAGTACAAAAAAAGGTACATATTTATTTTATAATAATTTACTTTACATTATCATATGTATTAAAAAATTTAGGCACTTTTTATCTAACAACAAGATCCATATGATGGTTACCCATCCTAGCATCAAAGAGTTCTTGTTAAAAAAGGAAATAAGTACAAAAATAACAAGATGGATAACAAGGGTCATGTAATATTATGTGGAAATAAAGGTAATAAATTTTATTAGAGGTAAATTTTTATGTGATAACTTGGCTTAAGATTTATAGGAAAGCAAACAGACAATTTGGGTCTTAAATGATGAAGATATTATAGCCAATCATACACCTTCACAAAATAGGTTTCAAAGTTTGGTAAGTTACCTTTAAAATTGTAAATATCCTCCAAATTTACATGGTTTAAAGAGCTAATTTAGGCTCAAATCTATTACTTTTCTACTTGTTGATGGTATATTGTTAAAAAGAGATGTTAATGGCATGTTATTGATATGCATAGAGAAAATTCAAGTTGAAAGGTTACCTAAATAATTTCATGATGGAAAAGGTGGAGGCCACTTTTTAGAAAGAACAATAGCCCTAAAAATCATGAGGGGTGGATATTATTGGCCAAACATATTCATATATTATCATTAATGATTAAGGAAGTAAAAGAAGTGTGCATTGTTTGTAAGAAAATAGAAGCTTATTACCCTACCTCTTCAACCCATTTAATTGGATCAACCCTTTGTCTAATGGGGTTTATACTTCCTTTTTCTCATCAATACACATTATAAAATGGGCCATAAGGGGATACTTATAGCCACAAATTATTTTAATAAATGGACATTAGCAGTTGATTTGAAAGAAGCAAATGAATCTAGTGTCTTAGACTTCTTTGAAGTTTTGTTCATAAGGTTTAGTGTTCCTTCTACTATCATTTTAGATAATTTTATAGCATTTGTAGGAGTTAAATTATTCAATGGGATATTTAAAATGGTTTTCATCTCATTATTTATTCAAATTATTATCCATAATGCAATGGACTTGGTAAGTCTACTAATAAGAACATATTAAAGATCATAAGGAGAACCATTGAAGATAATCAAAGGACCTGGTATTTAAAATTATAATCATATTTGTGGGATTATAGGATCACCTTCAAGAGATCCATTGTTAATTTACCCTTAAATATAGTGTATGGGAGAGAAGCTAAATTTCCAAACTCACTTGAGTTACCTTATTTATGAGTGACCCATGGAGGTGAGATATGATAAATTTATGGAGTTATAATAAATCAAAAATCATTCCAAGTTATCTATGGAGATGCATCAAACACAGGTAAAGAAAACATTTGATATAAAAGTATCTTTAAAAATATTAAAATAAGGTGAATTATTTTTAAAATGGGATGAGGATAGAGAAAAACTAGGAATACACTCACATTTTGACTCACTTTGGATTGGTCCTTCCATGATCTCAAGTTACATCTTTATAATGCCTTCCAACTAGCCAAGATGGATGGTGAAGAGCTCCCAATCCCAATAAATGGGATTCATATTAAGAATTTTTTTTAATATGAATTATTAATTGTACATATTAATTATATATTTTATTTAATAAGTTATGTTATTCACATGGTTTTTGGTAACTTTAGTTTTCAATTCCTCTAAGTGTTATCTTGCACATCTTTCAGTTGATAGTTGTTCTAGTTTTCAATTCAGTAAATGATTATGAAAAAGTTTTATAATTAATTAAGGAAGGAATTTATTTTAATATTTGGTGATATTTTCATGAATCTATAACCCATTGGATATATCTACTAGTCTTTAGTAATTATCAGGAAAACATCCTAGCAAAGTCATTAAGAATGCTAACAATTTTGCCACCATTGGTCAAAGTTGCCTATGTGTAGCTTTTTAATAAGTATAAATTCATGTATTAAAGGTTAAAAAATGTATTAAAATCATAATATAAAAAAAAATTAATCCAAAAAATTCTCACAAGTCCAAAATTTGACATAGGTTTCTTGTATTCCTCTAACTAGCTATTTGGAAGCTAGTGAAGACAATTTTTAGATGCTCGGTACATGAAATTTAAAAGGAGATATATAAAATGTTATTATGAGGATTTTTTAGCCTATATTAAATATATATTACATTCATTTTTTCCATGTTATATTGGATTAACTTTATTAACAATTGTTTAAAAAAACAATTGCTCTAAAACCTTTCTTAAACCCTCATTTGCTCAGTTTTAAGCAATATGTTTATATTTTTGAGTTATTTGTTAAAAATAAAAGTTTTATTATCCCTTATTTGGAATATAATACTATTATAAACCTTAATAAATCAAAATTTTATGTAAAATTTTGAATAAATATAAAGGATCAAGCATTAGGGTTTTAAGTAAGCAAGAGAGACAGTTAAAAAAGATAACTTTGGTTTATGTGATTGTTTAAGCACATAAAATTATTTTAATTATAATATGGATTATTAAAGGTAATAATTAAAAAATAATTAGGTCTTGATGCCTCATAAAACTTAATAAATTGGAAAAACATAGACCTATAGGTGTTCAAAAATGAAATTAGGCAAGCTAATCAACACCAAAAAGTGCATAATTTGATTTTTTTTCTTAATGAAAAGTCTTGAAATTTTACATGGGTTTATATTTTGATATAATTAAATATTTAATATTTGTTTTAAATGTTTTATATAATTTAGGAGAGATAAAATTCCAATATACAGGTTTGATCATGAAGGGAATGAAGATTTTTTCACTTTTTTGCTCACAAATGGAGTTGTAAATGGGTGTTTCAAGTCCATTAAATGAAAAAAATGATTTTAAAGTATTAATGATTAATTTAAAGGTATAAATAAATGATAATTAAATTAAAATAAATTCAAAATAGGTTCCAATCATTGAAAAAAATCTCTAGGTCATCCCTAGGGTAGTAAGCATGCATTTTTTTATGAATTTTTCTTAAGGAGTTTAGTGAAGAATTTTAGAGATTTTAAAAAAAATTTAGGTCTTAACCACTATTAAATATCAAAAAATAATAGGATGCATGTTTTTTCAGTCCTATAACTCATTTTAGACCCCCTAATCCAAATCAGGGTCTATTGAGAACAAGAGAATAAATGAGAACATAAAATGGTGTTTTTTGGAGTTGTACAAGGAGTTTGGAGCTGAAATTTTGTTTGAAAATATATTAAACCATTTTTATTATTTAAAAATAATATATTTATAATTATATATTATAATTATGAACATACATCAATTTTTTGACTCTGATAGTGCATTTAAGAAACTTGTCAAAGTTGTACAAGATACGCATATGGAAGAAGATCCAATTTGAAGAACTGATATGATCATCATAAAGTGAAAAATTATCAAGAATATTTAATGGATTATTTAAAATCTAAATTTTCCCCTCTCTCTAACTATGTCTCCCTCTTTGACTAAATTTATCAAGTTTAATTCAACAACAAGAATATTCAATTAGCCCTAGAAAAGTGGAGTTTAAAACATGTAAAAATGGAGAAGTTGAGTTCAAGTTTTGGTCAATAATTTAGGCCCTATTTTCATGAAAAATAATACTTATAACATCATTATTTTTTCCCTCTCTTACTATTTACCCCTTTGGGATAACTTTAGAAATGTCAAAAAGTCAAGTTGCATGCAAGTTGCAAGTCAAGATAAGTGAAGTTGAACTCTTACTGTGAAGTCAAAACAATTGCAATAAAATTGAGATGAAAATGAAGGTAAATAAATTATATATTTAATATTAATTAAATACAAATATTAGTTAAATAAATACCAAAAATATTTAATTAATTAAGATAAAAAGTTACATGCAAGGTCACAACAAGTTAACTCAAGATTCAAGATGCATGAAGAGCCTTTTGACTTTTCAAACATGCAAGAATAGTATCTATATCTATTAAAACTCAATATTAAATTAAATAATGTTTAAACTCAAATTATATTTTGTATTTTAAGTGGAGAAATAAATGGAGTTGAAGGTGGACTTCAAGTTTTAGTTAAATTTACAGTTGGAGTGAACTATGACTTGCATGCAAACTAATCTAGAACTTATTGTCTTATCTCTCTCTCTCATAAACTAATTTTTTAATGATTATTGTTATGTTATTATTTTTAATTAAAAAAACTCTACCAAAATTTTTTACTACATCACCTCTAATGAAATAAAGATCTGATTTTTCTTCCATTCTCAAGATTTTATAAAGTGTGTGTTTATTATTCATTGATAAAACTTAGTGAATTAATATATTTCCTTGGTTTATGTATAAATAATTTATATTTATTAATAAAATTATTAATATTTTAGGTCATATGGATTTTATAAGTTTAACTTATACCTAATGTGAAAGTGAATTCAACCATTGTTCATTCTTTTCTAGTTAGTGTGAGTGTTTTCCAAGACCTCTGTGTGAAATACTGATGCAAGGGTAATTGTATGAGAATGAATTGAATGTGTTTAATTTTATTTGGATTATAATTTTTTTATTTATATACATAATTGATCCCAACATTGGTGCATCACCCCAAATTTTAGTTTCCCTTTCTATTTTTAGTTTTAGCATTGTTCTTTTACTCTTTTTCCTAGTCAAGAAAACACTGTCTCTGAGAGTTATAGAGAAGTGGGTGAATGTAATAAAGGGAAACATTTATTCATATAGATATTATATCCATAATAATGTCACCCAAACCTTGGATATTTTCCATTGTATCAATAGAAGTTAAAACATCCATAGGTTTTTTATAGGGTGTACTTCTGAGTGATAACATCGACCCAACTAACACCACACATTTACTACTTGTGCCAATTCAAATGACATAATAACAAGGAGTTATAGGGTTTACATAAAAAATAAATCATAATATGTTAAATATAGTGAATCAGGGTTTATCCACACAAGAATAGGCTTGATAGAATTAGGCATAGGTATTCTCAGAAGCTCAAAATAATTCTTGCATAAAGGACACTAGTTCCATAAGTAGACACTATCACCATTAAAATATTTTCTATGGTATGGAAATATTTTATAAGAGTTGTTTTAACACCTAGATCCTATTTTTGACACTTAGACCACCTCCTATACCAATTTTTATCCTCTAGATCTTTCGTCATAGGTAGTTTATAGCTAAATATTCATTTATCTCCTTCATTATCACTATTACAAATATTATTTTATCTCAATTATTAAATAACTCAATGGTTGTATTTATTGCATATTTTATACCTTAATTTATTGTACTCAAACTCTTTAACAACCTAGGGCTTACACTCCATTACCTCTAAAAATTTAATGCATATTTATATAGATGAGGGCCCCAATAGAGCCCTTTCACAACATTAAAAAAAACTTATCTTTACATTTAGAATGGGCATTTTCATATTATACACAAGATAATAATATATTGGATTCTTAGATTTGAAATAAACACTATTATTATATAATTTTATATTGTTAATGGGAAATAATAATAAAATCTTTATTTATATATTTTAATTTTACTAAATTGATCTTCACAATTATTCATGATTGGTATTTATAATTTTCACAATCACTAAATACTTGTTCAAAATTATTCACAATATGGGGCCTAGACGTGTTTCTAAATTTATGAGATGATGATACTTATTGTATCAAGTTTGAACTATTTATAGTATTTTTGGATTTAATTTTAAAATTATTCACTTCTTAAACACTCTTATGATTTGTTCATAGGTCCTCTTTGGAACAATTTTTATTTCATTGTCACTTTTGAAGATGATTATTTTTTTTAATTAGTACTCATGTATTTTCATAGTGACTATAAGTCATAGTGAGATCATGTTATGTGTCATAATATCATTTAAAACCAATTCCCATAAGGTATCAAGACAAAATTTTACAATACAATAATGTGAAACAATAAGATGATCCTACATGTCATGATATTTATCACTCATATCCATGCACTCCAAGAGCATCAAGATGAGGTTTCAAAGTAAAATTTTATGATCCAATAGTGACACAATATGTGTCACTTTTTTTTTTATTACTCACCTTTTTACTATAATGTTAATATGTAGAGGAAATATAGTATAAGGCTAATATTTATTATTATAAATTTCATTTAAAAATGGATTAATAATTTTATTTGCATATGCATAATTTTGGTGAGAAGCTTATGGCTACACTTAAATTAGGCATATTAACAAATTAAAAAAAAAGACACTTTTATAAACGTTGGTGTTGAAGTGGACATGGATTTTAGTTCTAATTCAAATCTATTTTTATTTGGTATATTTACATATTCTTAATATAATTTCACTTATTAAAAGATAAATGTTACATATTAAATTAAGTTTAACTGTAACTATTTTTTTATTATTTTTTAAAAAATCAAACAATGTTTTGAACATGTAACTATGTGATCATATTCACATCCACATGTTACATTTTCACTTAGTGATCATATCTTTGCACTATTATTGTATTTAAATAAAAAAATTATTCAGAATTTAACTTTTCCAGTGAATAATTTTGAATGTGAATGCTTGTTAACAGAAACTCTATGCTATCTCATGGGTTCATAGTTCAATTGTCTCATATGGTTCTAGTGTTATTTAAGTTACAAGAGAAATATCACTTAGGTTAGTTCAACATAGATTGAATCATTAAATATATTAAATGGAAAATTTTATTATAACACATAAATTATATATAAAATCATGCATGCTTTAATTACAAACATATTTAATATATTGGTATCAATATCCATTCAAGATTTTGGGATATTTGATATTAGGATATATTCCTTATAATTGTTTTTTAATACTAAATACAATGCATCTCTTATTCATGCATATAAATTTGTGTCTGTGTATATGGGATGTTGTGAAGAATAATATAAGTCATAAAATATGTCTATATATGTCTGATGTCATGGTATGACCATAAGATAACATAATTTTTCATTTAAAATGCTAAATAATCAATCAATAATATTTATAACACTATGAATGGATATGGGTCAGTGTGATGTGACATAATAAAAATAAGACATGTGGATCTTACAAAACCCAAATTTTGGTAAGAAACTACAATGCGGCATGTGAATGAGATATAATGTCAATATTAATATGTCATGATCAATATAGGATTATATAAAATGATAATAGTGACCTGGATGACCATTACTAATGACTATTCTATGATATGTTTTATATACATAGGCTACAATTTAAATTGCAACAAAATAGATAAAGTATGTCGATGAATATTTGTGGAAAAATATGTGCGATTTTTTTAATCAATGTTTTAAGCCATGCTTCATGAACCATCATTAAGATGAGAGTGAAACTTTGAGTTATATTACAGACTAAGGTCACCATTTTAAACTATGTTAGGAATTGAGTATAAATACTATAATTTCATTAATTATAGATTAATTACTTAACTTAATAGGCTAAGAAAGTTATTTATATCTATAAAAATAATTGAATTTGTTTATATTTATACAAAATAAATTCCAAATATCAAATAGAAAATTAAAATACTTCTATATAAATATACAACTTAGTGATTAATATTTTATAACTTGTACCAATCACATTTATACTTTAAAATAATTACATCTCTCATTATAAAACTTAACAAAAAATTATTGTAATTTTTTATATAACTTCTTTTAGTAAGATAAATTTATAAAAGTAACTAATTATTATTTCATATGTTTCTAAATATAGATGCATATTTAGGAGTGGACCCACATGATCTAACCATGTACATAAATGTGTGACTATTTTCTTATCTGAATGCAATGTGACATCAAATTACTAGCTTGGAGGAAATCCAAATAAAATGGATTATTTTTTGTAATTAAATAGTCATGTTTTATCACCTATGAATTATGATCAAGGAATCCAAGAAGGGAGGTTAGATCAAGTGTTATAATAAGTAAGAAAAAATTTAATAAAAACACACTCACATGATAACACTTAGTTGACTAGATCAAAGGGGTAGAACAATGAAAAAACCAATTAAAAACACAACTAAAATTCAAATAATGAAAAATTCATTACAATCCTTAAATTTTTTAAAAGACTTGTTGTGTGGCTTGTTGGGTTTGTGCTCAAAGAGTCTTTGGTAATGGATCTTGGATATCTCCTTCTCTCCTTAGCACCATGGCTTTTGGCTTCATGTTGTCTTTGGCTTGTTATTTTGGCATTATAACACTATAGATTTCAATCTTTCTACAAAAATTTAATTATATATTTACTCTATCCAAGCTCTCTAAATGAAGAGTCAAATTCTTGTATTTATAGGCTTAGGAACTAACCCCAATCCAAGGTGAGTTAAGATGTAGTTTATACATGGAATGATTTAAAACCTAAGTGAGTTAATTAATCTGAGTAGAATGAAAAGGTGTCAAAACCTCATGATTTTTAATGAATAGGCATGGGTGAGATATTTTAAGATATTTTAAAAGGATTGACAACTCACAAAAGGTAATCATGAAAAGCTAAGATATTTTAGATTTTTGAATTTCCTTAATTAGTAATTCATTAATTGCATATGGATAATTAAACTAGGCCTTTAATTTGGTTTATCATGGTAACTAATTCTCATTATCCATTTATCTCTTTCAATATTTTATTTTTATGTGTGCACTTGCTCACTTAATAGGTCTATAGGTCAAATTGAATGTTGTGATGCCATAGGATGATTAGAGATGAATCTATGAGAGGTTATTATTGCATATTATAGGATACCCCAATTAGGTATGTCTCCATGTGATTTTTATTTTTGACAAAGGATGCATAAAAAAATTAGAATGTTAAATGATTCTTAAGATTAATTTACAAAGGTTGGTAGGAATCATCTAATGTCCAATCGAAGGCCATTGGGAGCTAGTTTTAGGTGTCTACAATTTACCCCTATTTGGGAAGGTGTTGCAAGAAGTAAGCATAGTAACATATTCTCAAATAATTAAAAGGTACTGTATGTTTTTGACTTCAATGAAAATGGATGAAATGTAGGTTCCCCCTCAAGGGAATGGTTGGCAAAGGGGTCGATAATCAATACCTCAAAAAGAGGAAATGATTGGATGAAAAATATGAAATGGGGGTGAAAGGGACTAATTTGACCATAGGTGGTTATAATTAGTGGCATATCGAGCTACCCTAATTAAGGAAAACAAACAAGATGATTTTCCCATAGGAGGTTATAATCATCAGCATATGTGGGGTACAAAAGGTAATGATTTTCCCAAAGGCAATTATAATCATTAAAAAAGGTTTAGGGTAAAAAGGGAATGATTTTCACAAATGTGGCTATAATCATCAAAAGGGAAAACAATGATTTGCCTATAGGTAGTTGTAATCTTTGGTAGGATAAAAACATGCCCTAATTGGGAAAAAAAAGATAATGATTTTCCCATAAGTGGTTATAATCATCAACCCTCAAATGGATGGAAACATAATGATTTTCCCAAAGGTGGTTAGAATCATTGGTAATACAAGTGGGAAAGTATACAATGATTTTATTAGAGGTAGTTATAATTATTATACCCTGGTACTAGAAAACATGATGTGGAAGATGATGAAAAATTAGTATAGAGAAGAAAAATGAATTAGGCAACCTGATAATAGGAAGATGTTTATTAAAAATATCAAGGAATACAATTCTTTTGTTATTTAATTACTCTATTTAGGATATGATTTGGATTAGATTAGAAATTGTGTTGGTGCTAGTGCCAAGGAGATATATCATTGCTTCATTGCCATGTAGACTCCTCAAGATGATTTTTGTTATATCACATGAATTTAAGAATCATTATAGAACACCATGAATACTTAGCCTAAATATTCATAAGGTCTAACATGTAATCCAATACTCAAGTGAAAATGATGTACCAATGATAAAAACCATGATGATAATGTTGATGTACGGATATGGATGGATTCAAGAATAATGCACAAGGAATCACCCAATGAATGCACATAGACTGAATCAAGGCATAATAAGAAATCAAATAAATAGGTAAAAAAATAAACAAATAAAACACCAATAAAATAAAGAATAAGAAAACAAAAAAAATAAAGAGAAACAATAAATAATGGTAATTCTCAATGTTAGTACAAACAATACAACACAAACAAGATGATGAAAATTACCCATATATAATAGGAGACAACTTAACTAAAAATCAAAATGGGGGAATAAAATAAAAGGAAGGGGGTGGCCAAACTATCTCTAGATGCACTAGGCAAGTGGAAATTTCTTACATAGTTCCATGGACATAATATCCAAAAAAAAATTTGGGCCAAATGTAGATCTATAAGGATATGAGATAGAAGAAAATGATGAGAATAAAAAATTATGGATGTGATAGAAGAATTGGGAATGATCTCACAAAATTGGCTAGAGCATGGGATAAAAGGCCAATAATTATGGGGAAACTAAATGACAAGTGGTTTCTTGTGACTTAGTGAGGGTTCCCATAATCCTTAAGGCAAATAAGTGGTCTATATTTTTGGATTTTCTAAAGTAGTTTTACAAATGTTTTTAGAACTTTTTGTGTATCTCAACTCAATAGAGAATGATGAGATACTAAATAGTCCAAGCTCATAAAATGATAAGAGAGTTAAAAATTTAAGAATTACTCACAAAATGGAAAGAGTGTGGCTTAAATTACTCTAAAAATGGTGAGAGTGTGGCTTAGGGTGACTGAGCTAACCTCAATGTGAATCGAGCATTGCCTACATAGTCCCATGATGGGACCTCAAGTCACTATATTTTTGCCTTAAAATGGAGGAATTTATCTAGTGTAGAAGCCAATTCAAACAAAATATGCAAATTTGGTAAATGGTATAGTATAACATAGGCATGGCAAGGTGGTAATTCAAGGCATGATAAATAATTTTTGCCCCTAGTTTTCCCATAGTTAGTTATAACTAGGAAATAATGGCATAAGTCAATGATACTAATTTACCCATAGGAAGTTATAATTAGTAACAATATGGTGAAACACTAATTTTCCCAAAGGTGGTTATAATCAAGCCCATATGTTATAGAATGGAGCAAGAAATGAAGGATGCAACTGTCAAACCACTATCATACTACTCCAACAATATGGCCTCTATTTGGAATGTAGAATCAATTATGAAAACTTGATCTAGATATTTATGCTAAAAGTATCCTTGTAACCAATGAAATGGAATCAAGGTCAAAGAGTTGTTAGGGTCAGGTAAAAACAAATTAATGGATAGAAAAGGTATGGTGGAATGGAAAAGTTTTAAAATTATAAAATGATATAAAGAAGAAAGTTGATATTATGGTACAACTAAAATGGACCTCATAGTCAATACACTAGGTCACTCAATATAAGTAATGCTTAATGTGTATAATGTTCATTAGCTTATCAAGTTCATCCCTATCTGGTGTATTAATCCTATTTTCTCTAGCTCTATACTCTACTACAATGATGAAAGAACCTACCCATTTGGGTTTGAACTTGACTTTGTGTTTCTTCTTGGCTGTGGTATTCTTCTAGTTTTCTTTAAGAACAAGATTTCCAAAATCAAATTCTCTATGTATAATTCACCGATTGTATTGGCCACAGAGATGTTTTTGGTATTCCTAAAGGTTATTAACTATTTCCATGTATTTATCATTAAGTAACTCTATTTCTTCAAGGATATCTACTTGATAGTCTTCATTATCCAAGACATGCTTTAGAGAGATGTGTAAAGAAGGTAATTCAACCTCAATGGGAAGAATGGCCTCAATGCCATAAACAAGTGAATATGAAGTGGATGATATTAGAGTATGGTGATTGGTATGGTATTCCCAAAGGGCATAGAATATTTAGAGGTGTCAATAATAGATGGCATCATTGACAATATTTTTAAGGATGTTGACAATGGTTTTGTTAAATTCTTCTACTTGGCCATTACCTTGAAGGTAAGATGTCATCGATAAATGTTGTTTAATTTTGTACTTATCATATAGTTATTCAACATCCTTATTCTTGAATGATATATAATTATTAGATATAAAATCAAAGGGGATACCATAATAGTACATGAGATGGTTAAAGATGAATTTGGAAATTTGATTTCCAGTCATGTAAGTGAGGGGTATAGATTCAACTCACTTAGTGAAGTATTGGGTGGTGGTAAGGATATGTTTATGGATGTTAGATAAGGTGGGGTTTATCTTCCCAATGAGATTGAGGCACCATGTAGAAAATATCCATGATGTAAGCATTAGTTTGAAAGTCTTAACCAGGGCATGAATCAGATTGACATGTCATTGACATTTATCACACTTTTTCACATATGTAGTTACATCTACATCCATCATTGGCCAATAGTACCTGATACACAAGATATTTTTGGATAGGATGGACCCACTTGTGTGGGATCCATATTCACCTTTGTTAACTTCTCTTAATGCTAATGTAGATTCTACCAAATTTAAATATTAAAGAAAATTTATATCAAAACTATGGTAGTATAGGGTTGGTATGAGCAAGGTATATTATGTGGATTGGTGGATAAAGGATTTGGATTATTTACAAGATAGGTCTAGTGGTATAATGTGGTTATAAAGATAGGCATATAGGTTTGAATACCAAATAGATATGGGACCAATAATATCATAGATCATGAGTTGGTGTTAGTAGATTTTCAATAAGGAACTGGTGCTCCTTGTCCATATCTATATGATAAATAAAATATCCAATAGTCACCATGGAATCTTCTATTCTATTACTAGCATGGAATCTTCTATTTTATTACAAGCCTTTGGTATATTTTAAAATTGGACATTGGTAATTTTTTGTTTGAGAGTATCAACCATGGCTTTGTATGGGACAAGTTTGTCATCCTTAGTTTGAAAATAGTCTATAACTTGATTCATGATTAATTGAGAATCACCATAAAATTTTAGATGTTGTATGTTTTATTGTACTTCTTATTGAATCCCTACTATGAGTAATTCATATTCAACCATGTTATTGGTATAAGGAGATCTAATCCTGGATGATTTAGTTGTTATATACACCTGTGGTGTAATGAACAAAAGTCCTACCCCCAAGCCATGTGATATGAATGATCCATCAAAATATAGCTTCTAGTATTACTCCTAAAAAGGTGTTTCAATGATGCTCATAATGGATTCATTAGGAAATTAGAATGTTAGTGTCTTTGTATCTATAAGGGGTGCTTTAACAAATTAATCTATAAGAACTTGTCCCTTATGGCCTTTTGATTGATGTATTATATATCAAAATCACTAGGAAGCATGATCCATTTGGCCATGCAGCCTTATAAAGTGGTTTTAGATAATAGATACTTGAGTGGATCTACTTTTGAAATGACCATTGTTTTGTTGTTTAACATGTAATGTCATAGTTTCTAAACTATAAAGACCACAACTAGATAGGCTTTTTCAATAGACATATAATTGTGCTCATACATGATGATTGTATGTATTAGATAGTACATGAAATGATCGTTTACCTTATCATCATGTTGAGCTAGAATTGCCCCCAAGGCTTTATCTATGGCTGAAAGGTTTAAGAGGAATGACTTTCCCAGGATTGGTGGTAATAAAATAGGTAGATGTGCTAGATGTTCCTTTAAATGCTAAAAATATTTCTAGAATTCATCATCCCAATGAGATGTCACACCTTTCTTTAGTATATGTGTAAATGGGTGACACTTATTATGAAAATAAGATATGAAGCATCTAATGGATTGGATCTTTCCCTAAAAACTATAGATCTTAAAATTGGTCAATGATGTCTGTTGGTTGAATATTTTGTCTATCAGTGTATTGGTAAACAAAATAGGTCTTATTAGCCAAAGTAAGAAGAGTAGTAATCCTAATGTGTAAGTTTATCACATCAGAAGGAGACTTCTCTCTCCTCTCATCAAGGGGAGGTTCCCTATGGATATGCTATGTATATGTATAAATAGAAAATAATACTTAAGGGTAGGATCAGACATCCATCTCTCTTTCTTCAGAGATGATTTATAAAAAACAAAGGAAAAACTCAAGGGAATGATAGATAGCTCTCCTCTTCTTTCAGAAGAACTATTCAGCCAGTCACAAGAATACTCCTGGAAATAAAAATAGAATGTAACTAAGAGTATGGTAATCAACAAATCGGGATAGAGCACAAAGTCTCTACCTGAAATGCTCAAGAGTAATATACGAAGGGCAATGAAAGCTCAAATTCTTTTCAAAGTCCTTTACATAGCAATGAAAAAGAAAACACACTGAAGGCAGCTATGGGGGCACAAAGTCTCTCCACAATTGATTCTTCAGGACACCTTCCTGACTAATTTTACTAATCTTGCTTGTTAAATCATGGAATAGAAAATAAATCAAGGAAATAGACATAAGAATAGTTTCCTCAACAATAAAAGATATCATAGCACAAAGTCTAGAAAAGTCCCTTGCTTTCTTATTTCATTAATATAATATGATCAACATACTCAACACAAAGTCTCAATGATGCCTCTCAATTTGGGCAGAGTTTCATTTAGATTGTCAAAAAGAAGATACAATTACAATGAAAGAAAGTCCCTTATATAGCCACTTGAAGAAGGACTTGGGAACAGTAATACATCATGATGTGTTGTGAACTGTTAGGAAGACAAGCTAGAAATTTGGGGAATTTTACCCATTTGATCTTCCAATGTAGATAAACAAGTTGTGCAATTGAAATTTTACAACTTTCAATGTCCACCTAGCGGTCTGATCTTGTCTTCATCATTCCTCCTTTCCAGATTAATTGAAACGGGCCCTAGATTCATCCATTGTTCTGTCTTTCCTCACTTTTAGCTAGTTTTTGTCTTGAATTTTGGGAATGCATTCAGGTCTATAAATTCAAAGAATCAATGGCTATTTCACTGTCTTTAAAATTGACGTCTACATGCTCATCAATGTGATTTCAATGGCTAGTTCACTATCCTAATTTTGATGTCTTTAGGGGCGTCACCCCTTGGTCTTCTTTTGGCTTTCAGCTTTGTATTCTTCTAGCTTAGAATTTCCCTTTCAGGCTTTGAAAAATGACCTGTGTTGAATAGCCCTTTACTTTGGCCACCGAGAGTCTCCCGCAAGGGCACCTGCCCTTCAGGGTCCTTTGGAAACCCTTTGCTTTGGTAGTTCCCACAGACAAATATTTCCCTAGGATTTTTCCCGTGAATGTTCCCCATGGACATTTTCCCTGGGGAAAATTCCCATGGACTATCCTTTGGGTAATTTCCACAAACATTTGTCCTGCAAAAAATTCCTGTAGACAATTTGCCTAGGGAAAATTCCCGTGGACAAAAGTCTGCGGAAATTAGTTCCGCAAAGTCTTTGAATGGGTCTTCAGATCTTTTGAGCCTACAGCCACTTAGAATTCTTTTAGAATTTTTATCCAAAGGAATTCCTTTAGACAAAAGTCTTAAAGAGTTAAGTGTTAAACCAATTTTCAAATGCCTTAAACAAATCTGAAGAAATTTACTCAATTGTTTCTTTGAAAATAACCCTTCTGAAGGGTGTTTTGGTCGATTAAGTGTCCTCTGCAAGGGCACTTATCCTTCAAGAAGTCTCCTTTTTGCATTGAACTAGCCCTTTGAACTTTGACGTTGAACCAATCAGTTAAACCAAAAATGGTTAAAGCCGATGGTTCAATGAATGAACAAGCCGATGAAATAAGTATTAAACCAAGACATTATGAACTTGCCTTTGAACCAACAGTTGAACCATTTTGTTGAACCAAATGATTGAACCTATCCATTAAACTAGTTTAATGGTTCAATGAAGCACGTCGAGCCCCTTTGAACCAAAAGCCGATGAGCCGTCCGATGAGTCAAGTGATCGAACCAAGATGTTGAACCAAGTTTTAGTTCAACAGTTCAAACAAAGCTTTGAAAAATGTCTTCAAACCCACTGTTGAACTTGTAGACATTGAACCAAAGGATGAACTGAAAGAATGAACTAGCTAAGTGAAAATAAAGAGTTTAACCACTTGGTTGAACCTGCTATTGAACTTTGAACTCGTTGAACCTTTGAACCAAAATTCTTTAATGGTTCAATGGTTCAAGTCTCTTTTTGCACTCATATGTTTGCCGATGAAGATTTTCAACTGAACCAAAGCTCTGAACCAATCCCTAAAAATGGCTAAGTGTTGAAAAATGATTCTTTTGACTGAAACCACCTGCAGAATCCTTTGAACCTGTATAAATGAACATGCCTGTAGAATCTGAAGATACAAAGTCTGTAGAAATCAACATGAAAACCCATTGAACTTGACTAGCAAGGTCTATAGATTTTTTGAGAAGCTTTGAAAATGAGGAATCTTAATGTCTAAGACAAATTTTTAAAAATGGAAGATACAATTTTGGTTTGGAGGACCAAAATAGTTCAAATGTTGTCCCAAAAATGACTGTTACTTTTAGAGAACAACAGTTAGCTCCAGTTGGGAAACTTCTGTCAATTGTAGAATGAATTGAAAGGAGTAGAATTCAGAATCTCTAGTGTCTTCAAGTGTACCATTGGGCTTTGGAGTCATGCTACCCAGAAATGAAAATCATCAAAAAGAAAATAAACAAAACAAAATAGCATTAAAAACTATACAAATATACATATATACAGAGGCAATGATCTGATACTTCAAGAATTGAAGTGTTTTAGATGCTGCCCATTATGGGGTAGAGAATAGAGTGTGCCATCTTGGTATTTCAATAGAAATTTGTTTTCACCCATGTGCTAATGAATTATGAATGGGCCTCTCTAAAGGGAATCAAATTTTCCATGCATCTCCTTTGGTTCTCTTCTTTTGTCCCACAGCAGGACTTGATCCCCAATCTAGAAATCATGATTTTTGGCCTTCTGATCAAAAATTTTCTTTACCAAACTTTGTTGAGCAACAATTCTATCCACTACCATGGTTCTCTATTCTTTTATCAAAGTCAGGCACATGATTATTTTGTCAAGAGAACTCTCATATGTCTAATCTTCAATGGCCTTCACTAATTTCAAGGCTGGTAACTCTAAAGTGATAGGTATCTCAACATTAATACTATAAAGAAGTTGAAAAGGAGACATACCAATTGCCCTTTTTGGCATGATACTATTAGACCGTAGAGCATCCACCAATGCTTTGTGCCATGTCCTTTGATTATCATCTGCTAGATTTTTGATAATAGCTACCAAATTCTTATTGCTAGACTCAACTTGCCCATTCCCTTGTAGAAAATAATCAAAAGAATGAGAGAGCGTAATTCCATAATGAAAATAGAATTGCGTAATTTCTTGAGAGGTGAAATAGGATACATTATCAGTAACGATTTTCAGTGGAACTCCAAACCTAGAAATGATATTTTCTTTGAGGAAGTTGTATACAACTTTTGAAGTAGCATGCTTAGTTGGAATTACTTCTACCCACTTGGTGAAATAATCAGTCACTGTAAGGACATAATCATGTCTAGAACTTGAAGATAGGTTTATTGTTCCAATAAAATCAAGTCCCCATTGCCAGAAAGGATCCTCTATGATTACTAGCTTGAGAGGCAAGGCAGCCAACTTGGGTCTTCCAACAAATTGCTGGCAAAGTTCACATTTCCTCACCCACTTATGTGCATCTTGGAAAAGAGTCAGCCAATAATATCTAGCTCACAAAATTTTGTGAGCAGTCATAGGGATAGAAAAATGTTCTCCATAGGCCAGATTGTGGAAAGATTTCAAGAGCTGGGTTTGCTTTTCTTTATCTACACAGTGAAGGAAAACTCCATTTATGTTTCTCTTGTACAGGCCATTATCCCAAAGGACAAAATTGGTAGCTTTCAACCTGATAGACCTCCTTTATTTGTAAGATAAATGAGTAAGACATTCACCATAAGTCAGAAAAAAGGCAATATCTGAGTACCATTCATTGGTAGTGGAAACAAAAAGGACTATTGGCACATCTTCCACTTCAGCTTCTTCACATTATGTATCTTCTAGATTATTGTCAGCCATTAATTAACAAAGGCCTTTACCTCTAACCAGCTTTGTCAGCTTGATATCCAAATTAAATTCTTAGATTTTTGCAATCCAATTACCTCTCTTTGTGGCAAACTCCTATTGAGTTAATATAGACTTGACTGTATTGTCAGGAACTAAGGCAGTAGTATGTGAATTCAGAATATAGAAGTGGAAGTGTTTGACTGCTTTTACCAAGGCATAGGTGTACTTCTCTATATTTGAATACTTTATTTCATGGATTTTGAGAGGGAAACTCATGAAAGAGATGGGGGATTCCATAACTTCTTAGTATTTTTGGATAAGAATCACTAAAAGAGTATGCTCAGACACATAGCTGTAAATGATGAAATCTTTGTGGTAATTTGGACAAACTAAGGTAGGGGCATTAGCAATAGCGACCTTGATATCTTGAAATGCTGATTTACCTTCTTTATTCTAGCTGAAGGTAGTTTTCCCTTTCATCATATTCACAAAGTGTCTTGTCTTCTCAGCAAATTCAGGAATAAATCTCCGTAAGAAATTCACTTTTCCGAAGAAAGAGTGAACAACTTTTTTACTTGTAGGCAAATTCAGCTCTTGAATAGATTTGACTCTGTCTGGGTCAATATTTATGCCTTCTTTAGACACAATGTGTCCAAAGAGTTTCCCCTCTGTTACTCCAAAAATAGACTTCTTAGGATTCAAAGAAATACCATTCTACTAGCAGCGTTCCAGCACTTGTTGTAAGTGGTGTACATGATCAGATCAATGCTTTGAAAAGATAGTTAAGTCATCAAGATATACCACTATGAATTTTCCAATTTCATCTTTGAAGGACATCTCCATAGCTCTCTAAAAGGTATCACCAGCATTTATTAAGACAAAAGGCATTCTTTTATATGCAAATGTACCCCAAGGTGTGATGAATGCAGTCTTCTATTGGTGAGCTTTAGCAACTTCAACTTGATTATAACCTAAGAAGCCATCCAACATTGATAACATTTATAATCCTATTACTGTTTGAAGCACTTGGTCCATCATTGGCAAAGGGTAATTATCTTTTAGAGATGACTGATTCAGATTTTGAAAATCTACACAAATGTAGATTTTGCCATTTTTCTTCCTTACAAGTACTATGTTCACAATCCATGTAGAATGATGGATTGGGAAGATAATTCTAGCATTTAACATTTTTTTTATTTTAGACATAATAGTACCTAAAATTTTTGGATTATATTGTCTGGATTTTTACTTGTAGGGCATTGAATCAACCTTGAGAGGAATGTGATGGCAAATTTCATCAGGTCTAAGAGACTTCAGGTCTTCATATGAGTACACCAAGACATCAATGTATTGACGAAGCAAAGAAGTAAATTTGAATCTTTCTTCAAGTGTGCAACACTTACCAATGTTGACCATCTTGGGATTTTCTTTGTTAGTTAGATCCTTGAGAGAAACTTGAATCAGTTTGCTATTGTTTGATGAATCTATCATGCTTATCAAACAGCTTCTCAAGAGAAACCATACCTTTAGGAATTTTGTTTCCTTTCAGTTGTAGGAACTCTTCATTTACATCTGAAATGGATTCACAAAAAGATTCAAACTTCTAAGATTCACTGCCTTCAAAATACAGCTGTTCAAAATTGTCTTTTCATTCCAAGAAAGCAATGATCTGATGATCATCATTGAATATTTTCCAATGATTAGCATTGTCAGGAATGCTTGGTCTATAGATCAGCTCAATGGTATATTTGTCTTCTTTAAAATCAGAATGAGGAACTAAGAGAGTTCTTGAAATAGCTAGTGCATCAAATCTATCATTGGACTCTCTTGGAATGGTAGAAATATTGAAAGCATCAAAGCTTTCAATTTGATCCCAAACCAAGTTATGGTAGTGGCATAACCTCTCATTCTTGGTCTGATATAAATTTCTCGCTTGACAGACCACTAATTTGGCATCCCCTTTAGCATGAAGAGACTTGACACCTCTTTTTTGAGTAGCCTTCATGCCCAACAATAGCAATTCATATTCAGTTGTATTTTTTGTGTTGCTAAATTGTAATTTATAAGATGAAGGAAACATATCTCCTTGAAGAGATATCAAGACAATTCTAGCTCCCGAACCAATAAAGGAACAACTACCATCAAATTTTAGAGTCCAAATCTCATTAGACACTAACTTTACTTTAGACTTTCCCTCATCAGAGATAGAGGGCCCTTCTTCATCTGTATATAAAAATTAATTACCCATACCTATGGATTCAAAAAGGATTTGAGCTTCAGGAGCTGACATCTTGGTAACTACATACTTTGCTTCCTTTTTGAGAAGTAATCTCTTCATCATGCCTTGGACAGGGATCCTTGCCTCATATAGATCCATGTTTAGTTCTCCTCTCATATCTTTACAAAAAAATTGTCCAAGCAAAATGCCATAAGATGATGGGATGTCAGCCACCAAGACAGTCATCTTAATCCTCTTGTCCGGAAAGGTTGCAAATGTAAATTGGGAATCTTTGATTTGCCTTAGCAATGGTACTTGCTTATTCTCCATGGAGAAACATCTCCCAAATGTCTTGGTCAGTGTGAGACCAAGAGACTTAGTGACTTTAGTAGGCATGACATTATCAGATGCATCTGAGTCTATAATACAGTTACTCAGCTTGTGGCCATTGATTAACAGGGAAACATAGAAGGGTTCTATTTTTCCAGGAGCAACTAGAGGAGTAATGATCAGATTATTTGGAATAGGTGTGTTTTTTGGAGAATCAAGAATTACTTTTTTTGCCTTTTGTCCTACAAGGATGGTCTGATTTTTAACATATTGAACCAACTTGTTCAGTTGATCCAGATTATACTACAAGTATTCAAATTTAGACATCTGTATTTTTGTCTTTTTGACATGATCAATTATGTCAAATGGCTGAATCAAGCTAGGTATAGAGAAAGGTACTTCAACTTTCTATGTTTTCAGAGGGATGGGAGGTGGGCTAGTTTATGAATTAGAAGTAGAAGGGGAAGGTGCAATGGATGTATTTATCTTTTGAGTGATTACCAGATCTTTTGGTTAAAAAGGCAAAGCTGTCCCATGCTTGACAATTGTGACTGCTGGCTGTGATTACTCTTCTATCTTTTCTTTATTAGCCTGCTGGACTGATTGGTTCTTAGACCTGGTAAACATTGCATATGATCCATTTGAAGCTTCTCCTTTACTTATAGGTTCATCCTGGTAATTTAAGAAACTAATGTGGGAGTCACTAGCTGATTCTTATTGACTGTCTCAATGATATCAGCATCATTTTCTTGATTTAATTCAAGCTAATAAGAGAATTTTGATTCTACTTCAAGATATCCCATTGCTGAATTGGTTGGAGGAGCTTTTAGGACAAGTTTCCCTTGTGGGGAAGGAAGGTGATTTTTTTGTCCTTGGTTTTTGGCAACATTGCCCTGATATGACTGATTTGGGAATGTCCTTCTGTATGTAGGAGCAGAAGACATTCCTTGAGCCATTTTCTTCTTAAGAGTAAGCAACTCATTTGCTAATTTATGCACCATTGGATCTATGGTGCTTGTAGATACAAATTCAAAAGATGATGAAGCTCTGTTTCTATTTGGATCTCTTCTTATTTTCCCTGCTAAGATGAGATCATCTTTTACTTCAGTGGCCAAAATTTGAGCTACAATGAGATCTATTTGACCAACACGTCTCAAGAGGAAACTGACTTTAGGTAGCTAAAAATTAATAAAAAAACATTTAAGATTTTCAATTGTAGGTCTAGCAATGACAAGAATTTTGTTTCTTAATTTGTCAAATTTAGCTATGAAGTCTCTCATAGGCTCATGAGGCTCTTTCTTCATCTATGTAAGTTGAGCCAGAAGTGTATGTGCATCTTCTGTAGTTTGAATTTGGCTTCAAACTTAGCTTTAATAGTATTCCAATTAGTCACAGATCGAGCATGTAGATGGTAAAACCAATCTACAATAGTGCCTTGTAATGTTTCAATGAAAAGTATGACTGTTACATCTTCAAATTTTACTCTGATTACTCCACAAGCTATACTGAATGTTGCAATGTGTTCATCAGGATGAACTTTCCTATCACCATAAAATTTAGGGAAATTCTTCTGAGAACTATGTGGAAGCTCATGTAGAGGAGTAAGATTGAGAGGACCAAAATCATTACCCTAGGGGCCTTGAATTGCCATTATAAGATACTGAAAATGAGGGATAGAAAATCTCAAAGGGGTAATTATAGGCACAACTTTATCAACATAGAAAGTAGATACTTTACCTGGTAATGGAGATCTAGCTTTAGTAGGAGGGAAGCTCTTGGTTCATTGGAGATGAGATGGTGAAGGAAACAAATCAAAATCACTTTGTTGTACCAGCTCGAACATAGGATCAATGATACCTTTAGCCCTTTGGCTTCGTGTATACCTTGAATCTGCCAGATTGTAAAACAAAAGTGGAAAAGAATTGACCTTGCTTTAGTTAAAGCTTGGGGCTTTAAATTGTGCATTCTTTCTTAGTTGGTGTAGAGGTGAATGGAATGGATAGACTATAAATGGATAATGCGTATATCCCCAGCGGAGTCACCAAAAATTGTTGGTTGAATATTTTGTCTATCAGTGTACTAGTAAATAAAATAGGTCTTATCAGTCAAAGTAAGAAGATTAGTCATCCTAATGTGTATGTTTATCACATTAGAAGGAGACTTCTCTCTCCTCTCATCAAGGGAGGTTCCCTATGGATATGCTATGTATATGTATAAATAGAAAATAATACTCAAGGGTAGGACCAGACATCCATCTCTCTTTCTTCAAAGATGATGTATACAAAACAAAGGAAAAACTCAAGGGAATGATAGATAGCTCTCCTCTTCTTTTAGAAGAACTATTTAGCTAGTCACAAGAATACTCTTGGAAATAAAAATAGAATGTAACTGAGAGTATGGTAATTAGCAAATCGAGACAGAGCACAAAGTCTCTACCTGAAATGCTTAAGAGTAATATAAGAAGGGAAATGAAAGCTCAAAGTCTTTTCAAAGTTCTTTACACAACAATGAAAAAGAAAACACACTGAAGGCAGATATGGGGGCACAAAGTCTCTCCATAATTGATTCTTCAGGACACCTTCCTAACTAGTTTTACTAATCCTGCTTGTTAAATCAATGGAACAGAAAATAAATCAAGGAAATAGACATAAGAATAGTTTAATCAACAACAAAAGATATCACAGCACAAAGTCTAGAAAAGTCCCTTGCTTTCTTATTCCATTAACAAAATATGATCAATAGACTAAGCACAAAGTCTCAATGATGCCTCTCAATTTGGGTAGAGTTTCATTAAAATTGTCAAAAAGAATATACAATTACAATGAAAGAAAGTCCCTTATATAGCCACTTAAAGAAGGACTTGGGAACAGTAATACATCATGATGCGTTGGGAAATGTTAGGAAGACAAGATGGAACTTTGGGGCATTTTACCCATTTGATCTTCTCAATGTAGATAAACAAGTCATGCAATTGAAAGTTTACAACTTTCAATGTCCACCTGGCGGTCTGATCTTGTCTTCATCGTTCCTCCTTTCCAGATTAATTGAATGGGGCCCTAGATTCATCCATTGTTCTATCTTTCCTTGCTTTTAGTTGGTTTTTGTCTTGAATTTTGGGAATGCATTTAGGTCTATAAATTCAAAGGATCAATGGCTATTTCATTATCTTTAAAATTGATGTTTACATACCCATCAATGTGATTTCAATGGTTAGTTCACTATCCTGATTTTGATGTCTTTGGGGGTGTCACCCCTTGGTCTTATTTTGGCTTTCAGCTTTGTATTCTTCTAGCTTGGACCGCTAGGTGGACATTGAAAGTTGTAAACAAGATAAAAATTTTGCGACAATTTATTTTGCCAATTTGTTCCTTTGAAAATGTCTTCAGGTTTTGCCTTCACAGTCACTTGGAATTCTTTTAGACTTTTTGTCTGAAGGAATTCTTTCAGACAAAACTCTGAAAGAGTTAAGTGTTAAGCCAATTTTCAAATGCCTTAAACAAATCCAAATAAATTTACTTAACTATTTTTTCAAAAATAACCCTTCCAAAGGGTGTTTTGGTTGATTAAGTGTCCTCTGCAAGGGCACTTGTCCTTCAGGAAGTCTCCTTTCTGCATTGAACCAGCCCTTTGAAATTTGACATTGAACCAATCGATTGAACCAAAAAAGGTTCAAGTTGATGGTTCAATGAATTGAACAAGCCGATGAACTAAGTATTGAACCAAGATGTTATGAAATTGCCTTTGAACTAATAGTTGAACCATTTCATTGAACCAAATGATTGAACCTATCCATTGAACTAGTTTAATGGTTCAACGAAGCACACCAAGCCCTTTTGAACCAAAATCTGATGAACCATCCAATGAGTCAAGTGATTAAACCAATCATTGAACCAAGATCTTAAACCAAGTTTTAGTTCAACGGTTTAAATAAAGCTTTGAAAAATGTCTTCGAACTTGCTGTTGAACTTGTAAACATTGAACCAAAGGATGAACTAAAAGAATGAACCAACTAAGTGAAAATAAAGAGTTGAACCATGTGGTTGAACTGAGCCATTGAACTATTCCTTTGGTTGAACTTTCCATTGAACCTTGAACTCGTTGAACCTTTGAACCAAAATGGTTCAATGGTTCAATGGTTCAAGTCTCTTTTTACACTCGAATGTTTGCCAATGAAGATTTTCAACTGAACTAAAGCTCTAAACCAATCCCTAAAAATGGCTAAGTGTTGAAAAATGATTCTTTTGACTAAAACCACCTGTAGAAGCCTTTGAACCTATATAAATGAACCTGCCTATAGAATCTAAAGATACAAAGTCTGTAGAAATCAACATGAAAACCCATTGAACTTGACTAGCAAAGTCTGTAGATTTCCTGAGAATCTTTGAAAATGAGGAATCTGAATGTCTAAGACAAATTTTTAAAAATGGAAGATATAATTTTGGTCTGTAAGACCAAAATAGTTCAGATGTTGTCCTAAAAATGACTGTTACTTTTGGGGAACAATAATGTCTTCTCTATTATGGTTCACACTTTGGTTAGATTGACTTTGATGCATCGATGAAACACAATGAATCCAAGTAATTTCATGAAGTAACTCCAAAAACACACTTCTTAGGGTTGATCCTAATGTTGTCTTCATGTAGTCTCTCAAATATCCTCCTTAGTGTTATTGGATGTTCAACCCTAGTTTTTGATTTACCTAGTATATCATTAGTGTAGTCTTTGATAATGTTATGCATTATATTATGAAATATGATGGTTATGGCTCTTTTATATGTGGCCCCACAAGTTTTGATACCAAATGGCATAACCTGATAATAGAAAGTTCCCCATGGAGTGGTGAATGTTGTTTTGTGTTGGTCTTTTGGTGCAATTTGGATATAATTGTAGCCTAAGAATCTATCCATCAATGAAAGTATTTCATAACCCTTTATGGAGTTGACAATCATGTTAATGTTTGGTAGAGGAAAGTCATCCTTAGGGTAGGCTTTTTTTATGTCTCTAAAATTAGTGCAGATTTTGATTCCTTGAGGTTTCTTGCTGACTGGTACTACATTGGAGATCCACTCTGAGTAGTCGATTGATCAAATAAAATTCACATCCAAGAGATTTTCCAACTCTTTATTCACTAATATAGTAATGTGAAGATGCATCTTGCACAATTTTTGTTTTATAGGTTTGACATCAGAATGTACCACACGGTGTTGTATAACCAAGGTGGGGTCCAATCCTAGCATGTCAGAATAGGCCCATAAAAATATATCAATAAACTCCCTCAAAAGGGTGGTAAAGACTTCACATTCCTCCTTAGTGAGGGACACACATAATTTTATCCCTTTTAGGTCATCTAGAGTCCTGATGTTAACTATTGTCGTGTCCTCCACTAGAAGGGTCAAATCATCTTCTAAAATGGTTCATAAATATTTAAACCGGCTCATAACAACAAAATCCTCTATTAGGAATGGCTCCTAAAGTTATCCTAGACATGATAAATAAAAATTCCCTAATGGTAGGGATGGCCATTTGAAAAATATGGCTAGAAATTATTGGATGATTTGATCAAAAACTTGTTCTTCAAGACTAAACTCAGATGTATATGAAAGTTCATCATTGGTGGTATCCTATGCTATGTTTGAGGAAGGTTGAGCACCCCCATCTAATGGCACCTAAAATAGGTTTTCACCACTAGACTAACCTTTCTCTTTACTGTTTCCCTAGTCCAAAAGCACCTCAAATAGGTTTTCACTTTGGGACCTCAATGTTTTATTTAATTGTTTTTCACTAAGGGTGTTTACTCACTCTTCAAAATAAGCCTTAAGATCTAACTTGATTGAGAACCCTTATTTGTGGTCTTAAAATGGAACATTGTCCCTTAGGCATAGAAATTATTAGAAGGCCTCATCATTCTGAAACTCATTGATTGGCACTGTTGATTCTTATTAGCCCTAGTCTATTAGTTGAGGGAAATATAATGGAAGTTGATTGTGGTGAATGACTAGTCAAAGGGTATAAATGGCATTATTATCAAACAAATTAGTATTGGCTAGGTCATCAAAAGGGCTATGATTGAACTTTGATTCACTTTCAACATTATTATCACTATTCAATGGTGATGGAACATAAATAAGGTATGTGGGTTCACCCCAAGTTGGTTTAAATTTGAGTCCATAGGTTCCTTTGTATCAAGTGGTAAAAATTGGCTCAAGTATTGCATGTTGATTTAGACTAATGCCTCCTCTTTCATAGGCATGATTTTCCATGATTTTGTTTGAAATAGGTTACTTGGCATTGATGTAATATTTGGCCAATTTATTAATATAAAACCAAGATTAATTATTTGCAAGAGGGTCTTATAATTGGCCAGAGGTCAGTATGATTAAACTATGTAGTTTTGCTTTCCCATTCCATGCAAGGTGGTTTCGCTTTAAGTCTTCCAAATGACTTAGGGTTACATGGAATATCTTAAATGTGGAAAGTATCATGGTTCAAATATTATCTTAGGTTGTTATTTGAGATGGTATAATGATTATATATCTCAAGATGTAGTATGTGGGAAAGTGAATCAATGGTATTAGGGTCAATACAATTGGCCTTTGGTGAATCAATAAGTATTTACTTCCTTTTATCCTTCTTGGCAATTAGATTCAATCCAAAAAAATATTTATAACTTTGATACTCAGCCTATAAATGCTTTTAATAATTGTATGGCTATAAATCCTTGTGAACAATGACCTCCATACTTGAATGGGGGAACTTGACAAACTAGTTCAATGTTGAAGGAATTTCATGAATCTCATATATCCAAGGTATCTCTAAAAGCATATTATATGATGAATTGATTTCTAACACATGGCATAGTATATTATGGGTTAAGCACCCAATGATAACTAACAAGTTGATGGTGCCTTGTGATTTCAATTCTTCATTGTCATAGGCCTTGATTGTGAGCATTTATGGCTATAGATCGACTTTAGTGTACCCAAGGAGCTTGATGAGCTTTAGAAACACAATATTTATGCCTAATACATTATCTATGGCATTTCACTTTATGCCACATCATGACAAATTTTATGTATAATATATTGTTATGTAATGGGTTAAGGGATGACATAATACTTTGGTTTAATGTTAATTGTTGGCCTCAAGCTAGGTGTATAACCAAAACTTTAAATTTGTATGGATTTATGTAATTAAGAACTTGGGATTGGCCAAGAAACTCTATTAATATGCTATTTTAGACTATATACATATGCAAAAAATCTAAAATGGATATCCATGCATGCATCTTTATAATTGTTCCACAATATTGAATGTTTTTCTTGGACAGTAGTGAATGGTTTGTTTTGAGCTAAAATGGGGAGTTGGATGGGTGAAGTGGTAGATGGTTATGGGCCTAGTATGGTAATATTTAACCATTAAGTTGTGATTTCATAATTAAGCATAGATATAGGACCAATTTTACTAACAATTGAAGGTGGAGGGGGACCAAATAGAATAAGTCTCAGTTACCAGTGCACTTGTGTGTGGTCACAGGTCAATGATGAGTTATCGATATAAGATCCAAAATTGGGAATATCTACTTGTTGGTTCACTTATATGTGGTCCTAAGTCAAGGAAGGATCACCAACATGGGTTGGTTGATTAGGAATGATTAGAAATGAACTTTCTTGTTTGGTATTTGGTTTTAGATTGATGAAAATGGTGTTACCATGACCTCTTACAATATCGCCTACAAACTTGTTGTAGTCATGTGCAACTACATTATAGGTCTATTAGTTGTTGGCATCATTTTGGCCTTGGTTCTATCCATTCATTTGACATTGTTGGTTATATCATGGCTGTTAATATCATTAATGTTGTTATTGTGATCACTACTATTGCTATTGTTGTTATTTGTTACGTTATAGAAATAGGTTTTGATAGATACTGAGATTCTGATTAGATGTGGATGCTCCATGAACTAATATTATCTCTCTATTTTCCAAAATATTCTTAATAAAATGCTTAATTTTCACATAATGACACAAATTATGTCCATTAACCCAATGATACTCGTAGAGTTCATTTGGCCTCTACCAATATGGATAGTCAATGACTTCAAGATAGTGCTTCAGAATATGATAGTTAATCAGATAAGCTACAATGAGCTTGTGAAACATAGGTTTAATGGGTTATCAAAGGTAACTAAAGATGTGATAATTAGGTATAGTTCTCCTTGGAGGAGGGTTTTGTGAAGGTATAGGTTGCTACATTTGTTGTGTTGGTCTATTCTATTGCACTTTCTATATTCGTTGAAGTGGTTGGTGGTTAGGAGTATATTTCATATGCAGTGTAGGTTGAACAGACGGTGTTTACACCATTTGGACATGTCATGACTTTATTACTCCATTTCCCACAACATTCTTATTATGATTGAACTACTTGGGTTTCCCATAATTATTAGCCTATGTTGGTTACAATGCTTGTGCTTGAACTTCGTTCTGATTTTAGCCATTATTTTGGTTCTAATTTGACAAGTTAATTTAATTATTCCTTTTTGAATATGAGATATTTCAATTAATAAACCTTTGTCAATGATTTATTTTAAAGTGTGTGTAAATTGTAGCTCTAAATGGTAAGATAAGTCACTATGTAAATTCTTGGTAAACATAATAGTTAGTTGCTTATCTAGTAAACTATGGGTGAATTAGCTAGTAAGAGATCTCCATCGCTATAAATAACTTGCAAAAATTTAACAAGACTTCTATTTGGATTGCATCAGATCTAGCAATAAAATCTCATGTTTGAGATTGTAGCATAAGTGCCACACAAACTTGTCTAAAAGATCATCAACGTCAAAAACTAATTTTTTAGGAAATTTTAAAAACTATTCCAATGCTTATCTTACTAGATTCCTTAGAAATAATAATAAGAGGTATATGTAATTATAGGCCACTAGTTGGTACACAACAAAGAATTACATCAAATAAAACTTGGGGCCACCTTTCCCCTTGTATTTATTGAATTTTGGTGGTTTTTACCCTAGAGGAAATAGTATTTGTAAATACTCCATGTTGAAAGGGTAGGAACACACCTCATCCAACTTAAACTTCTTGGTTTGATTTTTGGCTTAGATGGTGTAAATTTCATAATTTATCTATTGTATCTTTTGCATGAGGAAACTAGTGGGAACATTGGCCTGAGGTGGAGGTTGGGTGGTCATAAGTAGATTACTTTGGCCTAGGTATAGTCAAGGCATTTTTTGGGGAATGTTGGTTTGGTTAGGGAATAGACCAAGAATATGAATATGTGTATTAGGGTGTGATTATTGAAATTGCACGTGTTGTGGTGTGATATTCTCATTAAGGCTTGGTTTTGGAAATACTTGTTAGAAATAGACTAATGTTAGTTCTCACATTTATATATTTACTGTAAGGCAAATTACTATTTACTAAATAGTAATTATTATATGTTAAGTTAATAGTTAGTTATTATTAGTTACATTGATATATTAAAAATATATCATATATATTTAGTTGGTTAGTAAAATATATTGTTTATAGAATAATATATTTTAGTTTTACTCATATCTCCATTAATGGGTTAGTTGTTATTTTGCCTTCCTACTCTATAATAAATGGTTAGTCAGTGTTGGATATTTAGTAGCCTATGTATTATTCAAATCAAAGAGTGAGAAATAATATAATTAGTGTGTTTAAAATATTTAATGTGTTCTATTTTTTTATTTGACTCCTTTTTCCTTATTTAATCTATGGAGATCTAAACCAGTTCTATCATCTAGTATCAGAGTGGGTTGGATTTGCACCTGTGATAGAGTAGAAGAAAATCATGCACAAGGAAAATTGGTAATAGTTATTTTCCCATATATGCAACATTCATATCTATTTGTAGATTTTAAATATTAGTTTATTTATTATGTACATGGAATTATATTATAAAACATTGTGATATTAATCTTAGGAGCATTGAGCCTTGCTTGCATTTGCATTGAGATCTCTCATGAATGCCTTGTGGTAGATTTTCCTGATTGGTTTACATTATTATGTCTTAGAGTGAGTGAATCAATTTATAAACCTATTTAGATATATCTAAAACTTATATTTATGTGTGAGAGTAGACTACTTGGATGCCTCTCTATCATGGTTCGATCAAAATATTTTCATGCAATAAGATTTGTGTTTCCTTCAATTCTACAATAGATCATGATCCAATGTTTTATTTGCTTGAGGCCATAATGGATTTGATCTGATCCACATTGAATACTCTTCTAACACATAGGAGTGTCATATTATTCAAATCAGCTTACTATTTCCATGGGCTTTTCCTTCATTATGCCATTCAATCTATTGTAAAAACTAGAAGGAGAATTAAAAAAGGTATTTTCCGACAACAATGCTCATATGGGATTTAAATCTATTCGTGCATGACTTTGAATAGATCCATTTTAATAGTCAAGACAAAGTACCCTTATTGTACATATGAATAATTTATATCAATCAATGTATACATGTGAGTGAGAAATCAATTGAGTTTTCATTTAAGACATGGAAATTTAACCATTTATCACAACAATAATCAAAGTCTTTAGACTCACCACTCTTCATTATTGTAGCTATAGACTTCCCTGAGATCAAAATTCACCAATATCAAACACATCAAATTGCATAAATCTATTTCTAATATGTTTGATTTTCTAATATCATTATTTTCAACTACTGCCATCTTTCTTTCATGTATTGTATATCTTGAAGAGGCTTCTATTCAAGAGCATATTTCACCTGAAGTCAAGACCACCTAAACAACCATCAAGACCACATTATAAAACATCAATTGAGTTATTTTAACTATCCAATGGTGAAATAAATCTTGTTTTCTATATTTTTTTGTTAAAACACATGGTTTTAGGGTTTAAACCCATTGTATTCTGATAAGTAAGAGTTTTTAGATTTATAAGTTATTTTGATTTATGTATTTAGGTAATGGTTGTTCATTTGTGGTCATAAAGTAATTAAATATTACTTTAGTATTATTAGAGTCATTTTATTAACATTTAGGGTATATTCAATTATTTAGGTTGATTAATGTATTATGTCAGTATAAGAGTATTATTAACATATCTCATTATTCTATTGAGTCAATATATCATTTTAAATATTGTTATGGTAGAGACACTTTTTATGTGTTATTATGGGCTGTATGACATGTATTAAAATGTTAAAGAGTGTGTCAAATTTGATAAAGTAAAAAATATCTCATATACAGACACATTTCCAAGTGACTCTGATGTCCTAAGTCAAATGTCATATGTGTCAGTCTTGTGGAGCGACCCCATTCTATTCAAAGAAACATGAAATTGAGCTTC
Organism: Torreya grandis; assembly: GCA_037957365.1. NCBI lineage: Eukaryota > Viridiplantae > Streptophyta > Pinopsida > Cupressales > Taxaceae > Torreya > Torreya grandis. The sequence continues at coordinate 311,115 of JARHVA010007295.1, read as the reverse complement.
ATCAATATTTTTTCTAACTTAATAAATTAGAGGAAGGAGGAAATAGAGGCTAAAGGTTCCAAAGCCTCTCATTAGTCACTAATGATGGGGCCCAATATGATTTGGTGACATATTATGTGGTGTGGATTTCATATTTTTCCATTTTGTGTGTGTAAATAAGAATAAAAGTACATTCCTATTCAAATATTGAAATAAGTGAGATTCCATTTATATATTTCCCATTGAGGTAAAAATAATGATGAAGAATAATAGAATGCTATATCATTACGTAAGGTTGTTGGTTGTCCTATAAAACCTTTTAGATGATTTGGTTGGTTTTTAACCACATGTAAAACCATCCTTTTTTTGTAGGTTAATGGTAAACTAAGTGTAAAACCATCCTTTGTATATTATTGGCAAACTGAGTGTAAAACCATCTAATGTTTATAGGTTGGTGGTTAGCCAAGTGAAAAACCATCATTCATGTTTGGTGAGATTTTAAGTATAGGTTGATGTCTTCCCCATGTTCACACTAAGGGGGACATGTTAGGAATATCCTAACATTAGTACTCACATTTGTATATTTATTTTAAGGTAAATTACTATTTACTGAATAATAATTACCTTATGATAAGATAATAGTTAGTTATTATTAGTTATGTTGATATATTAACAATGTATCACATATATTTAGTTGGTTAGAAAAATATTTTTTTTATAGAAACAATATATTTTAGTTGTACCTATATCTCTATTAATGGGTTAGTTGTTATTTTGCCTTCCTATTCTATAAGAAATGGTTAGTCAGTCTTGGATATTTAATAACCTATGTATTACACAAATTAGATAGTGAAAAATAATATAATTATTGTGTTTAACTCCTTTTTTGTATTTAATCTATGGAGATATAAACTATTTCTATCAATAATATGCCTATTGAGGTTGAATAGAGACATGTTACTGATTAATAAAACCATGATGATTTAGGGGAACTTGTGAACCAAGACCCTATCATTGAACTTGTGGCACATTTGGCACATAAAGCAATTATTTCCTAATTAGTATTTGTGGAACATTAGAACCTTTCAGTTGTGTGAACCCTTGTTAGGAACTAGATGAATGATGAAGTTTCAGTACTTGTCACTAATTGATAGTTGTACATCATTGATTATACATTATTTGGTTTTATATTAGCATGTTGGTCTACAACTCTATATGTATGTTCATCACTACCTAGTGAGATGGAACATTGGTTTCCCCCTATTGAGGGGGAAAGATGTTATGCCCATACTATGTGGGTAAATTATATGGTGCCTCTTATTTTTTAATGTTACTCATCACTTATTGTGGTGGAGTAACATGTGTGACATTTTGTTGAGGCATGGAACCATTCATTGGTTGACTATTTAATCCCTATGGTTGGGTGCTCGAAAAAGCAACTAGTTGAGGATTAGAGGTTATCAGTTGTAGTTAAGAGGTAGATGTTCCTATCCATACTTATTTGAACCACTCATGGTGTTGAATAAAGGGAAATTTTATTTTGGACTATGTGTTGGCATGTTTACACAATTTTGTTCTAGATTGCATGTTGTTTGTGCATTATCCACTATGCTTGGCTCACTGTTCTACATAGAAGTAGAAGACACTTCTTCGATTGTTGGGGTATTGAACATGTTTTATATTGAATTAATTTGAATTAATGGGTCTATATCCTTTTTTTTTTGGATTTTCAATTCCATTAATACTCTTGTTGAAGAAATTAACTGAATAAGAGGGGCACTTGACATAGTCATATTATTGAAGTTGCATGTTAGGTTTAGGTATGTTTGGTATGTTTTTTTTATATTGATGAAATGATCCTCTTAGATGCCTTTTCTAATGACAAGAATATGAGGGTCCTGATATAGAATTAACACTATGGCATGAGAGTTAATATAAGAGGCATGTTTAATGTTCTAATTATAAGGCATGTTGTAAGGTAATCTTACTAGACCTAAAAAAAATTCATGGGGAAAGTTTTCCAAAAACTTAACCCATAAATATGTGTATGTAATTAATAATTCATCATTATTCACAAGTAAATGATGATCAGACAAGTATGAGTCATAGGATGATGGCATTGTAATTTATTAAAATTACTTTTGGACTTGTTCTATAACCAAAGGTACATTATCCAAATATTGTGTCATCTATTCTTAGTCCTTCTCTAAGTATGGAGGTGTGTTGACCAAATAATGGGATAAAGGGTCTTAGATTTTTTACCCCAATTCATCATTTTAAGGTGGATAATGATCCATCTCATAAAAAACATCATTTCCATAAGGGTATTGAACAAAGTCTTCTTATGTGATAATATTTACATACCCTATATTTTACATGACACCATTACGTGTATAATGAGACATGGTTAAATCAATGGTGAATGTTTCACAAAAAAGGGGGTTATAATTATTCAAACTCTAAAAAATAATGTCTAAAAAGATAAAATAAATCAAACTCTATGTAATTATTTAAAGGATGGAGCTATATCTCAAAAAAAAATTATGACAAAACTTGGTATAAAATAGTATAACATCAAATGTCTAACACTAAATTTATCACACAAAAAGGTTAAGTGTATGAACTAAAAATAAAAGGCCAAACTCTAGTTTCAAAGTGTTCCAAATAGGTCTAATCTTGGAAAAGAAAAGTTGCTAGGTCTTTTGGCCAAATGCAACATCAAAATCTAGGCTCAAATAAGGCATGTGCTAGGACTCTTATCCAAACATAGCATCAAAAGTTGGACTTAAAACAAAAGGGTATTTAATATAACAAGCTTGGAACACTTTAGCATTAACTAGGCACTTGATTTTGGACATGCACATGGCCAAATTTCCATGAGGCATGAAACAAAAGGAACTTGAGGGTATATTGTTTTTTCCCAAATAATGATACAAATAAATAGTTTTTAAATATGGGTAAAGAATTAACCTAAGTTACACAACCCAAAAGAGAAAGATCTATGTCTAAGCCTAAATTAGATAAGGCTTAAACAAAAATCAATAAATGTTTGAATTCAAACTTGTAAAGGTTAATTAAAAAATCAACTTAGGAAAAACTAGGATTGTTTATCACAAAATATAGATAAAATTTTAATGGCATAATGGTACTAGACAAAGACCACAAAGACATACATGGTTTGGATTTTGTTTCAAATGTGAAACTTGAACACAAGAAAAGATAAGTTTATGAAAGAATTTGAGAAATGTAAAGGTGTTATTTATCTCTAAAGATGTAAACAATGGTTAATTTCAAAGAATATAAGGCATAAAACTTTAAATGATTTGGGTAGTGTAATGTTAACCATTTTAATCAAGTGAAACACACAACATTTTTGACACAAAGTTTAAGTCAAAAATAATGGTGTCAAATAGATGGCATAATGCCTTAAACAATGGAGTAGTGTGGACAAGAATCTCATTTTGACATGGTATAAAAAACAAAGTTTTAGACTCAAAGACCAAACAATAAAGGACAAATGAAAAAATACAACAAAGTATAACATCCTAGATCGTAAGGTTGGTCAATGAGGTTGACTAAAACTATAATTTTTGAACATTTAGATTGGTCCCAAGTGTGATTAACACTAGAGATACATCATATCAATTGAGTTCATACTAGTTAAATTCCTATGTAAGGGTCATTCTTTTGCCTAATGATTCCATCTATGTACTACTTAGTGGAATCCCCTAGTTAACCAAACTAAACTTGGGTCTATGTTATGAAAGGGGAGGTTAGTCATTCAACCCCTTGGATCTTCTAGTATGTGTGACCTAATTTATATACCTTACTATGGAGTGGGGTTGAAATAATGTCAATATATTAAACCCCAAGTTAAATCTTCCCTAAATAACTCATGAAGAAGCTATGAACTCCCATTCACAAGCCAAATTACATGAAAATAAAACTATGTGTAAAGACTTTAGGGTTGCATTTAAATCACCCAAACCATGTGGGTTTTTGGGAGAGCCTAGACAAAATTATTTCCATGCTTTGGAAAAGGTATACATTGAAATTGAAAAGGTGATTTTGGTCACTCAAGTTCCCTATAAGAGATGGGGGAAGAGAATACACACATTTTTATTGTTGCGAAAACACACAACCCTAAAACAATCAACTCTAAAGAATTTGTAATTTTTAGTGAATGTTAATTTTATGCACCAAATGAAATGTTGGATAAATTTATTTGGGCCTCCTTGGATTAATTACAACAACTTGTAATAATTTATGCAAAATAACTTAATAAAAAACACCTATGTTCATTTTAATCACTAAAAACCAAATATTCAAGACTTATAAATTCATTTTAGGCACCAAAATGAAGTGTTTCAAGTATTTAACAATTCTAGGTCCCTTTTAAACACTAAAATCAAATGTTTAAGACTTAACAACTCTTTTTAGCACCAAAATGAAGTGTTTAAGCATTTAACAATTTTAGATTCCTTTTAAGCACTAAAATCAAATATTAAATACTTATAAATTCTTTTTAGCACCAAAACGAAGTGTTAAAGACATATATAAATTTCCTTTAAACACCCAAAATGAAATGTTTAAGAGTTAAACATGTTCAAATTTGGCATTTTTCCACACATGACCTAAAAATGTTAGAGGTTTTTTATATTTATGAAATATTTATACAACTTGAATGTAAAATTATAGAATATTATAAAATTTTAGGAGTAAACATGTGTTTTAAAAAAACATCAAAACAAAGTCTAGAAGACCCCAAATGAAGCTATGAAATATGGCCTATAATATTGGGTATACACAGAATGAAAAAATGCAACTTCATAGTGAAAAAACTCAAACTCATGGTGTAAAAACATGATTTTTAAATTTTTGGTATTGCAGTTTAACCAAAACTTTTGTAGTGATCGCTAACAGTGATCTATAAACCAAAACTTTCAAAAGTGTCACAAAATAAAACTCACACTATTATTTTCTATGGATCTATTTCTTTTATTTTATATATGAAAATAATAATATTAAAATTTAAAATGACTAAATTAGAAAAGTCCAAAAATTATAGAAAATAGAGGTGAGGATAGAAATAACCAAAGTCAATTCGATAATGGAGTTTGGCTTTGTTAGCCTACGTCTCTGGGTCCACTCCAAGTGAGGACCATTCCATTAATTTCAAAAATGAACTTTACAAATTCTTATTGGATATCTTCAAATCCTACTCAAGTCTTTATCACTACCGTTTAAATAGTCTTTAGCCAAAACACTTAGCTTTAGATCCAAATCTCTCTATATCTCCTATACTCTTCTCACACAATATATTCTACAAAAACTTGACTTCAAATATAAGTTCATTGATTTATATATATCTCAATAGTGATGGCCAAGTTGGTTAAAACCTTATCATTTTACCCAAGTGAGAAGGGTCAAATCTCAACTGATTATATTTTTAGTCCCACATTTAGCAAGGATGTGTTTTGATGTATATATACTTCAACTTGCATGGTTTCCATCACCAATAATTCCATTTGTTGGCAAAGGCTAAACATGGTTGGCAGTTCTATGTTGATAGTGTGGAATGATCCAAACTTGGGTATCTATGGTTAATGTTGGCATTAAGACATGACTCGACAAGATTGAGTTAGGCTCAGTAGTTTGGATTGTTGATTCAGCATATCTTGCATTGAATAACCATGTTCACATTCTCAAGCTCAATAATCATGGTAGTGTCAAGCTTGGCTAAATTATGAGTATTAGAATTCATAATAAAATATACCACATGCATGGGGTTATAAAAGATATAATTATTTATATGCAATCTCGCATATAATTAAATATGAAGTAAAGGTGGCAAGGTACCCTTCCTCTCAAAAAGTGTATTGACCTTGGTTGAGGACCCCCAACTAACAAGTAGTGGGGTCCATTTGACTACCACCATATGCTATCAAATACTAAGAACCAAAAAAAACCAAACCCAAATTTTTACACTATCATTCTACCACGTGTCACACCTAAATTAGGTCACTTGGCATGCTAAAATTATTCCACTTATCAATTTATGACACCATTTTTTACTTGTTGATTTGAAACTTCAGTGTGCGATAACTTACACATATAGACTCAAAATAATCCCATTTAAATTATGCTAGAAAAATATCAACAAGCTCTACTTTGTGCCGATGATCAATCTAGAATTTTAAGACTTTGTTTTAGAATAGTTGTGGGGATCCTCCTAGATCAATCCTCTCCACTAGGATCTTTTAGACCTATAAAAGTTGAATTTAATTGGTAATGAGATGAGGGTATTTCTCCCTCACCTTTCTAGGTTCCATCCATTTATCCTTATTTAGGTGCATTCCTTTAAGACCAACATGAAGATACTCAACATCTCGCTTTTGCAAGGTCCAAACCTTCTTGTCAAGAATTATATCTTACTAAAACATAGTTAGATACTCAAGAGAAAAATCATCAATAGAAAGAATGGATACACTTTCATCATAATCAATAATTATTGGAGGATCATACAATTTGAGATTTTCAACATTCACAACTAAATAAATCTGCATGTAAGATGGTAAATCTAAATGGAAAGCATTTTTTACCAATTTTATTTGTAATCTAAAAAGGACCATACCAGATTGGTTTCAACTTCTTTCCTTCACTTGTCAGTCTTTCCTTACTGATGTGAAGCCATACCGAATCACCCACTACAAATTGGTGATCAACTCAATGTTTGTCATGTCTTGTCTTGTACTTTGCTTGACTTTTCTCTAACTGATCTCAAATAGTTTGGTGTAACAAATATATTTTTTAAATGAAATTTTTGGGTTTAGTGACATCATTATGTCCATCTATAGCAGAGTCTTGTCCAAAATAAATATCTAGAGGATATTTAAGTAAGTAACCATAACATGTTTCAAAAGGAGATTTCATGGTAGAAGAATGAAGTGCATAGTTATAAGCATGTTGTATATAACACATATATTCATCCCACATCTTGGGATGTTTATTTCAATAGCCTCTAATTAAATTTACCACTATGTAGTTCACAACCTCAATTTGACCATCAGTCTATGGATGAAATGTAGTGCTCTTTTTAAGCTTAGTGTCCATTAAATCCCATAAAGTTAACCAAAAATTTTGAATGAAATGATAATCCTAATAAAAAATAATAGAAGTGGGAAAACCAAAATGAACTTATAAATGCTAAAAGAACAAATGTTCAATTCCCTCTCCTATCATTTATTTAGTATAAGGAGTCAACACACACATCTTTCTAAATCTATCCACTACCACATACAAATAGTCATGTTTTATTTGTGTCATAGGCAACCCCCCTACAAATTCCATGGATATACTTTCCCAAGTATGGGTAGGAATAGGTATGGGGTATAAAGTCCTAATTTATTGTTTCTAGGCTTGCTAGTGGCACAAAGACCACACCCCTTAATGTATTTAGTAACATGTTCTTGCATATGAGGCCAATAATAATGCATTTTCAAATGTACAATCATTTTACCAACTCCAAAATGACCAAAAATAAGAGAGGTGTGAGATTCTCTAATCATGTGCACCCTTTCATTTTTTGGAATGCAATTTTTTCCCAAATGATACAAAATCCCATTATGCACATGATAGTCCAATTCTTCCACCTTTTTACCACTCATCAAGTCTTCATACACATCCTTAAAATCAACATTATTAACATATTATTCTTTATAAATTTCATGAGATAAATAACCATGTTGTAAAAGAATAGATAAAACTACCATAGGAGGCATAGAAAGCATGTTAGTAACCTTATTCTATGATTATAAGATGAAATTACTATAAAAAACCCATCCAACAGAAATGCCTAGACTATTGTAGCTTGTTTTATGATTGGAGATACTAGAGGAGATGGTGTTCTATATGAATTACTATTTCCTTAACCATTAATCAATGTTTCCATTTTTTCACACTTTATAACAATGCATACAATTATTTATCATAAGTTGGATGATTTCTTACTGCACTTGTGAAGGTCTTATAATGATAGCAAATAGGCTTCTTTCTCTACATCAAGACAACTCCCATAGTATAATCACTTATATCTATCTCGATCTCAAAATGTTATTACAAATCAATATGTGATAATATAGGAGTAGTACTTATCTTTTCTTTCAAAATGTTGAAGGCCTTTTGGTGGTTGCCTCCCTACTGAAAGACATGTTTAATACTAGTTAAAGAATACAAAGGTGATGCAATAAATGAGAAATGTACAATAAATTTTATCTAATATTGTAATACACCATGAAAACTCCTAACCTTAGTTACATTATTAGGTTTAGGCTAATTAACAGTGACTACCACTTTTATGGGATCAATTTTTAGTTCACCACATCCCATAATATAACCCAAATAAATTAAGGAGGTTTTACCAAATTCACACTTTGACATTTTTAAATAACTTTTTTCCCTTGTTAATTCATCCATGAATTTTTGAATATGAATGATATGATCTTCCCAATATTGAATAAATATTGACATGTCATCTAAGTAGACTATAACAAAATCATCAATGAATGGCTTGAAAACATCATTCATCAGGCACATGAATGTAGCTGGTGCATTTCACAATTTGAAAGGCATAACAAGCCATTCAAATGATCCCTATTTTGTTTTAAAAGCATTTTTCCATACATCCCCTTCATTGATTCTAACTTGGTGATAACCACTTTTTAAGTCTAACTTAGCAAAATAAACAACATTTTTCAAGTGATCCAATAAATCATCAATATGAGGAAAAGGGTAACAATTTTTAACCATGATTTTTTTCAAAGCATGAAAATCAACACACATTCACCATGTGTCATCTGTCTTTGGCACCAAGATGATAGGAGAACCAACAAGAGATGAACTTGGATGAATAATTCATTTTTCCAATACTCCCATTACCTTCTTTTTCATTTCCTCATTCTCAACCATAGCCAACCTTTACATGTCAATGTTAGGGATTGGAGAATCATGTAATAATTTTATTTCATGTTAAACTCCTCTTTTAGGGAATAACCCCTTTAGATCCTTAATCACATCATCATAATTATAAATGATCTTAATAAATTAATTTTTATGTTTAGGATCATAATTTTCCAAATCTTAAGAGAATTCCTTTTCTTTTTCCTTAATCAACATGAGTACAAAAGTCTTGATTGAATTAACTAGTATATTCATTTGTCCTATAAAAACCAAAGAAGGACTTGTCTCTATATGATGTGCCCTGACTATATATTCAATGCCATATTTAATAAGAAGGTACTTATTATCCTCCCTATAGAAGAATATTTTTCTATCATAAAGATAAGGGCTTCCTAAAACAATTCCACAAATGTCCAATCTGACTACATCCAAATCAAACTCATCAACAAACTTGGATGTGATTGAAAATATTAATCTACAATTTTTTTTTTACTTGGAATTTTTCATCATCACACACCCAACCTAGTAGATAAGGCTTAGGATGTGGCTTGGTTTGTAAGCCCAATTTTCTAACAACCTCCTCAGAAATCAAACTTGTTTGAGATCCACTATCAAATAGAGTGTCAATTTTTGTATGCTTGGAAACAACTCTAATCTGCAACAATTCATTTATTATCTTATCATAATTCACATATTGTTATTTTGAATAAAAATCAACATTAGATGACTTAGTGTTAGAAACAAAAAGAGAAGAATAATTTTGTAAACACATGGTTGTGATCTTAGTTTCATCCCTTAAATCTAAACGTAGATCGTGTTTAACCATAGAATTTGTCTTCTTTTCTTTATTTTTAAAATACCTTTTAGGCTTTAACTCATCAGGGTGCAATTTCCAACACTTAGATTCATCATGATTATTTTTACAATTATTGAAAAATGGATTTCCTTCTTATTTTTGAATAGTTAAAGTATATATTTTTTACCCTTTCCTGAACTTTATCCTTTTTAATGTTTAACATTAGATTAATTACTTTTAACTTTAGTAAATGAATCTTTAGATGGTTTTCATCTAGCTTCTAAATGCATGGATTTTACACATACTACATATAAATTAGTGGGATTGAGAAAAATAATCATGTGTCTCAAATAACTATGCAACCCACCTATGTATTCTAGTAGTGTATCTTATGTATACAAAAAATTTCCAAAAAGTAAAGGTTTTTTCCTAAACTCTTGTGTATATTCTTGAATAATTTGTCCTTTAGTTTGTTTGAAAGTTTTCCAATCCATCATAGACTATTGTAGATAGCCTAAAGGATAAAATTTATTTCTAAGTTCATCAACAAATTCACTCCAAGTAGAAATTTAATTACAATTTTTTGGCTCATTTTCCTTCAACTTACTCTCCCACTAGATGAGTGTTTTGCCTTCCATTCAAAGAGTATCTAAGTGACTTTTTTCCTTATACTCAACAATTTTTTAGGACCCTACAATATACTTTGATGTGCTTTATCTAATTATCTAGTTTTTCTACATTAATCTCACCATTAAACATTGGCAACTAAAACTTGATATATAGCTTTTATAAAGGAAGGTTTATTAGATTATTTACCTCCTTTAGCACTCTCTATTTTATTTTTTATTTCTCAGTAAATCTCCTCAACCATGTCCTTCATTTCCAAGAAGGCTTATCAAAAATCTCATTCAGACTCAAATTCATCTCCCATTTTAGAAGCACATCTTTAACCAATATCTAGATCATACTATACAAGTACTCCACCCCACTTAGATTTATACCTTGTCAACATACACTAGTAATTCACATTGTTAAAACTCTTTTTGGATATGATGCAAAAACTTGATCTGTAAACCAAAACTTTCAAAAGTCTCACAAAATCAAACTCACACTATTATTTTCTATGGATCTAATTTATTTTATTTTATATATGAAAATAAGAATCTTAAAATTGTAAATGAATAAATTAAAAGAGTCCAAAAATCATTAAAAATAGATTTGAGGATAGAAATAACCAAATTTGATTTGATAATAGAGTTTGGCTTTGTTATCCTATGTCTTTGGGTCCACTCCAAGTGAGGATTGTTTCATTAATTTATAACATGAGCTTTACAAATTCTTCTTGGATATATTCAAATCCTAATAAAGTCCTTATAATTTCCATTTAAATAGTCTCTAGCCAAAAACACTTTGCTTTAGACCCAAATCTCTCTATATCTCATATCCTCTTCTCACACAATACAGTCTACAAAAGCATGACTTTAAATAGAAATTCATTGATTTATATATATCTTAACTCCCACAGCTGAGTTGGTTAAAACCTTATCATTTTACCCAAGTGGGTAGGGTTCAAATCTCAATTGATTATATTTTTAGTCCTAACTTTAGCAAGTAAAGATACATTTTGATCTATATATACTTCAACCTACATGTTTTCCATCGCCAATGATGCCTTTTGTTTACAAAGGCTAAACATGGTTGGCGGTTCCATATTGGTAATGTGGCATGATCAAACCTTGGGTATATGTGGCTAATGTTGTAATTAAGACATAACTCAATATGATTGAGTTAGGATCATTATTTTGGATTGTTGAATAAACATATCTTACATTAAACATCCATATTCATGTTTATAAGCTCGATAATCATGGTAGTGGTAGGCTTGGATAAGTTGTGAGTATTACCATGAATAAAAAAATATCCCACATGTGTGGGGTTATAAAATATATAAGTGTTTATATGAAATCTCACATACAATGAAATATAAAGTAAAGGTGGCAAGGCACCCCTCACAAAATGTGTGTTGACCCTCACTCAAGGCCTCTAGCTAGCAAATACTAGTGTCCATTTGACCACCACCATATGCTATCAAAGATCAAGAATGAAAAACAAACTAAAACCAAAATATTAAAATATCATACTACCATATGTCACACATAGATTGTACCATTTGGCATGCTATAATAATGCCACTTGTCAATCGATTACACCATTTTTTACCTATTCATTCCAAACTTCAATGTATGATAACTTATGTATATGGACTCAAAATCAACCCATTAAAATTATGACAAAAATATCTATATGAGATCTATGTTATACCAATAATAAATATATAATTTAAATAATTTTTTAATTATGGTTATGTGGATACTTCTGGATCAAGTGATTAAAACACAAAACTGTTAATGATAATGCAATATCGTGATTCATGAAATTATGGTTTTGTAATATCATGACTGTAAAGTCATAGTATTATGATATCAAAACTATAGAGTTGTGATATTTAAATATAAAAAATATCTCCTACAATCAAAAAAATGTTAACATAAACCATGATAGTTAAGGGTAAAATTGTTAAAAACATGACAAAACTAAAACTGTGCGAGTTGCAATATTGCAGTCCCGAAAGCAAATTCATGATTTACATAGAAAAAAATTGCAAGAAGAATAAAAAATCCCTTAGATTGAATTTTTCACCTTATTTTGTCATAAATATAAAATTTTGACATGATAAAGGTTAGTGTAGTTTTCTAAAAATCTTTAGGATCAACTTTGTGAGGTACATGTCCTACTGGGCATGCCATTTGTGATTAAGGAATCCAAGAAGGGAGGTTAGATCAAGTGGTAGAACAAGTAACAAAACTTAAATTAAAACACACTAACATGATAAAACTTATTTTCCTTGATCAAATTGGGAACATAATGATCAAAACCAATTGAAAACACATATAAAATGTAAAGAATGATAAACTCCTTACCTTCCTTGAATTATCCAAAAGATTTATTGTATGGGTTGCTCAATTTTTCTCAAAGAGTCTTTGGTGAGAGTTTGGATATCTTTTTATCTCCTTGGTATCATGTATTATGGATTGATTTTGGCTTTTGCATGTGATTTTGGCATTATAACACTATATATTTCAATCTTTCTAAAAAACTTGCATTATAACTTTACTCTATCCAAGCTCTCTAAATGAAGAGGCAAATGCTTGTATTTATAGGCTTAAGAACTAACCCTAACCCAAAATAAGTTAAGGTGTAGTTTAAACATTGAATTATTTCAAACCTAACCTAAGTGAATTAATTAACCCTAATATAATTAAAAGGTGTCAAAATCTCATGATTTGTAATGAATAAGCATGGGTGAGATATTTTGAGATATTTGCAAGGGATTGAAAACTCAAAGAAGATAATCACAAAAAGCTCAAATATTTCATATTTTTAAATTTCATTTTTTAGTAATTCATTAATTTCCCATGGATAATTCAACTAGGCCTTTAGTTTGGTATATCTTGGTAATTAATTTTGATTAGTTGTTTAGCTCTTTCAAGATTTGATTTTTATGTGTACACTTGCACCACCTAATAGGTCCATAGGCCAAATTGAATGTTTTGATGTCATAGGATGATTAGGGATGAACCTATGAGATTTTATTGTTACATAGATAGGATATCCCAATTAAGGATGTATCAATGCAATTTTGAGCTTTGACAAATGATGCACAATAAAAATTAGGATGTTTAGTGAATCCAAGGATTAATTTGCAATGGTTGGTTGGAATTGGTCTGAAGTCTAGTTAAATCCCATTGGTGCCCAATTTTAGGTTTCTACATGAATACTATGTTTTATGCCCAATACAGTGTGTGTACTTTTCTATAGAACCTTTCCATGTTTTTTAAGTCTTTTGGCATAATATTTCCTATCTTTAATCTCATGGATTTTTCATTAATTTCACACTATGATATCCCCCATGAAAAAACAAATTCCACATTTTGTATCCAATCAAATTTTTGAATAAAATAATGTTGTACTCTTGAGTTCAAGTAATTAAACCACAACCCAATTTTGAAATGGTTCCCTTAAATCTTCAACAAGTTAAGGATAAATTTATGGATGGAGTATTGGTAACATGAATATGTAAAATTTGGGTGTTTAGATGGAGTTCTAAATTCAATGGTACCTATAATTATAAAGAACACTCCTACTTCCAATATCAAAAAATTCCTTCCAAGTGAAATAATAATATATGAAATAGTTAACCAATACAAGAATTATTTTTCAATAATCAGGTGAGTAACTACTAATATTTTATTAAAATAAACATCTTGATACCATTATGATAGTTTGTGTTGAACACTTAATCTTGGAATGTACTTTGTATATTAATTTATTTATGATAAATTCATGTTTTCAAAGAAAATTGTGGATAAACTCATAGTACAAAATATTCTTGGGGAAAAATCATTTTTTTAATGATACTTATTTATCATAAATCATTATTATTAATTATAAAAACATAAAACCTTAAAATCAAAAAATTATAGAAAAATACAATCAATTATTTTTGTTTATGTTTTTAATAATAATTAATAATATTATTTTAAAACTAAACCAATATGAATGAAAACATATAAATAATTTTTAGTCATCTAAAATGTCATTTTAATGCAATGAGTGTCACTTTAGACCACCCTATCAATAGCTTATCCGTAGACCTATCTTAAGGCCTCTTTTGATCCCTTTATATATTATGTGTGCACTCAAACCTTGACCATATATAACAAAATATACATTATTCCATCTCTTAGGAACTTAGGACCCTTTTTCAATCTTTTTATCCACTTGGTCAATAATGTGACCCTTTGGTCTATAACACAATGTGTTGTTAGTAAAGGGGTAGTGCTATTGACCCTTAGTCTTCTTCACCCCTAAAAAATATATATCCACTTACAAAAGTATTTTAGGGTTAGTTTATAATCATTCCATGTCTTGAAAATCACTAGAACATGATACAAATACCACTCTCATTCATTTATCCCCTAGATGGAAGATAGATGCAATTCTCATGAACAAACCTAGAAATAGTTATGCAAATTGAGGTCATTGATCCATATTCTACCCTATTTTTACTTACACCCATATATAATAGCCTAGATATTATATTACTCAAGTTTCCATTCTCAATACACATTCAAATAATTCTAATTATCATTTATACTAGTATTCACTTGCACTTGTACCAATAATTAGATTGGGAGAACTACATCTGGCTTGATCCCATTTAGAGGTATTTGTATATAAGAAATGCTCAACACACGAGGTGTTGAGGTCATGTCCAACCTACCATAATAACACTAATCTAATTCTACTTGTGGTCTTTAAAAATCTAACAAGCATGAATTCCAAGGGTTTCACATTAAAATTAGTTAAAAAAGCGAACATATCAAAATTCAAGATTTAGTCACATAGACACATGATTCTCAGAACAAGGTAAAAATTCTCCTAAAAACTTACTATTTTATCTACTCAAGGTCATTGGCATAGTACAGGAGGACACTAGTGTAGTGTGTTATTAGTACCAATTATTCTTCTACCATGATACTATCTAAAGGAGACTCTAACACATGCTTCTTGTATATGACACCTTGAATCATTATTGTACCAATTTCAATCCTACCACTTGTCCATCTCAATCAATATCTCTTTTGTAATTCATTTTTATTTATAAGCTAAGTAAAAAAATCAACTATTGTATAAATCAGTGGTTGTTGGTGTTCATATATTTATTCCCTAATTTATATATTCAGTTCTTTATCTAATTAGGGTTTTATATTGCATAATTCCCAAAATATTTAAATCATTTGGTGAACCTAACTTACTTATAATAGTACCCTAACCCTAGACTAACTTTCAAGGTTTATGTTCCATCCTTCTAAAAACCTCATACTTAGATTTTAGATCCCTATGTTTTATGATTTTTATTGTGTTTAATTATGATAAAAATGATAGATGATAATTATTACTTTCTTATTTAAAGCATCATAATATATCTAGTGTGTTATTTTGATCTTATTTTTAATTCCATTGAGCTACATGTTACTACATACATAGAGAATATAATACATAATATAAAAAACACAATGCCTAAAATTAACAAATCTCATTTGGATGCATTTTGCTCTTTGGTTTACTTTGATTCCTTACCCACCTTTACTAAACTTAAGATAACATCAGTGGTTTCACTTATCCATCCTACTTCTTAATCCTACCCATATATCTACTATCATGTTTCTAATACCATTTCTATGTTCATAGCATACCCTATGATACATGTTATGATTTTGATAAGGGGTCTCAAATAATGGCAAGTTAGTAAAACCCATGGCTATAAATTTTTCAACCAAATAAGTTTCCTTACTACCAATATTTCCATTTTAGATGTTTCACAACATTCTAACACATACAAAGATGTCTTGTACACAACACTCTATGACACCAAGGTACCAAGCACATTATATCTAGCTTATGTTTCTTTGATAATCAATACTATGAAATATACTAAAGAGCATATTTATTTTTAAAAAGGAGATATTCCACCACAATGCATCATAGATTAGCATCTACCTCTTTAAATCCAATTATGAATTACTTATGCGGGTGTAAAATGAGTGTTAGTAGATAATGGATTAGGGTTAAATATTTGTAATATATCTTTTCTATGACTTGTTAATATACATGATAATGATTTGGATTACTCTGATATGAACATTGAAGGACTTCATAATAATCCATGTAATGTTTTTGGTTAGATAACACTAAGTTCTATATTGGAACCTATAAAACTACCTACAACAAGTCAAGTTATGTCCAATTATCATAATTATAATATATTACTTGGAATACCTTGGATTCATGATATTCATGTAGTCCCCTCAACTTTACATGCATGTTTAAAATTCAATTAATATATATAGACACACACACACGCATAGGCACACACATGCCATATGGATCAAGAACCATTCAAATATTATCTAAATACAGAGCCTACATAATTATATTCCCCACATGGATTTTTCTATAGCACCTATAAGTATAATATTTAGAGCTCACATATGAATCCCAAAGACAACTCAAGCATACATGATAATAAACTTACCTATCCATTTATAATAAAAAATTTCAAAAAATGGGCTACATACGACAAAGCCTCTAAAAGCATGAACAAGGAATTATTAATCCTATATAGACATTTGATAAAAAAAAAAGGTAGATCAAGACTTAGATATAAGGATAACACATATAGTACTAAGTCTTCCTACCATGCTTCTCAGCATATAGTGTTTTATCCACCTATTTTATGGCTAAACAATATATCAAATCATATATCCATACTCTCAGTTGTGTATCCCAATCTTATTGATGATATTGTTTCCATATATCTACTCACTTTTGATGAATTCACTAATAATGAAGACCTTTTACACTTCCTAGGGGAATATGAGGATCTCCCTCATTATATCATAAGCACACTCTAGTGATAGTTATAATGTTCTAGATAATATCCAATTAATATAGATGGTACACTACCTAAAACACCTTACACCGTTGATCGATTTACATTACTTAACTAAAAAATGATTGAATTTAATTATTGCATGAACAATGATCCTCACATAATATTATTATCTTTTAACCTACATAAATAAGAGGATATATATATTTGATAGCTTTTACATGACTTCCCTAAAATAATTTCTTGGTCTTATTCAAATATGCTAGACATTGATCCTTCAATCATAGTATATAAGATTAAATTCTATCCATATGTAAAGCCAATTAAACAAAAGATTCAAAAAATACATCTTAAGGTGGATATGTTAGTCAAAGATGAGATCCAACATCTCCTTTTTGTAGGCTTCATTTGACCACTCACTCACCCTGAATGGGCATCCAAAATTATACCTATTATTAATCCTAACAACTAAATTCCATATTGCTCAAACGCTTTATATTAAAATAAAACATATCCTAAGGATGACTTCCCCCACCTAACATCTATATGATAGTAGACTCCATAGTAGGATATGAGATGATATGTTTATGGATGGTTTCATCAATTATAATCAAATAAAGATAGCTAAATAGGATCAAGAAAAAACTTCTTTTACAACACCATGGGGTACTTTTTTCTATATAGTCATGTCTTTTTTATTAAATAATGTTGGAGCAACATACCAATTAACTATGACCCACATTGTTCATGATATGGTTCATAAAATAGATGATAAATACATTGGTTACTTATTATCCAAATCAAAATAATGATAATTTCATGTAGTTGATTTACTATAGATTTTTGAAAGGTTGACACAATATAATGTATGACTCAATCCCAAAAATACATCTCTAGTGTCACATCTGATAAAGTATTAGGATTCATAATATACCAAAATTACATCAAATTAGATCCAAATAAATTTAAAGTTATAATGTATATATCTCCTCCTCCAAACATTAATAAACTTTGATGTTTATAAGGAAAAATCTAGGCCATATGTTATTTTATGGCACATCTAACAGATAAGACTCGACCATTCACAAGATTACTTAATAAAGATGTAAAATTATAATAGGATATTACATGTTAAAAAAGCTTTGATGCACTCAAATAATACTTATTTAATCCACTTATCTTATTACCACTAATACTTGATAGGCCACTTCTCCTTTACATTTTTTCCACTGATCATTCACTCGATTCACTCTTGGTGCAACATGATGACCAAGTTAAAGAGAAATCTATTTATTACATTATTCATACACTTTTTAATTATGAACAAAATTTTTCCGTAATGTAAAAACTCTATTTATCACTCATGTTCACCACATAAAAGTTCTAACACTATATGATTAACAATGAGATGTAGGTTATTATAAAAGTAGATTCTTTAAAATTTATTTTGTCTAAACTACACTTCTCCAACATTATAGCCAAATGGGTAAAGCTACTCATAGAGCTTAATCTAAAAATCATGTTAAAAATTAATAAAGGGATAAATAAATATAGACCAATAGGAAACATGGCCATTATTAGATACCCATCATATCAAAGATAACTTTTGAGATGATTTCATATCTCACAACATTACATACAACAAATGGACAATGTTATTTGATGGCTATATATGTGCATTAGGTGTAGGATCTAGAATTTTATTTAACTCTCCATTAAGGTGAATAGTTCCACTTGCATATCAATTAAGTTTCTCATGCACAAATAATATTAAATAATATGAGGCACTTATCCTTGGCCTTTTGCATCTCAATATATTTAAGTAAAACATATTAAGGCCTATAGGGATTCATATTTAGTTACTAATAAAGTCACAAATGTCTATCAAACTAAGGAAGAACTCTTAAGGTCTAAGTGTTTAATTTAAAATTTTCTCTATTAAAAATATTCCTTAAAAAGATAATTTCCATGTTGATGTAATGACAAGTGTGGCATTGTTGATCCCAATTGACATCAATGATGATCAAGTTATTGTCACTAGTATAATATTACATTCACCATAAATATCCCATGATGATCTCATAGCTCTATCATTTTTAGCCACCACATACAGTACAACAACATCAAAATGGTTTTTTGATATTTATAATTTTCTTCAAAAATATATCATGTTGGTCACTTTCACCAAAAATTATAAGCACAAATTACATATAAATTCCCTCTATTACATCATCATGAATAGAGACTTATTTAAATTATCTTTCCATGGAAACTTTCTCTGATGTTTGACATTTGATGAAGCTAAGTTGGCCATCAACTAATTATATGATAGTGAATGTGGTAGCCATTTTAGTAGGAAATAAATTTCACATAAATTACATTAGAAAGGATATTATTGGCCCACCATGGAACTATAATGTCAATCATATGCTAAACTATGCAAAAAATGTCAATAACATAATAATCTACATCATTTTCCTTCATGGTAATTATAACCTATTATCTACCCATGGCCATTCATGTTATGGTGCTTTGATCTAATTTCTAAAATTAAATTAGAATTAGTAGGGGAGACAAAGTTATCATTATAGCTATAGAATACTTTACTAAGTGGGTGGAATTCATCCCACTATAATACACAAAAAGAAAAGATAATGAAACCTATTTTAATAATAAAATAGTGATGAAACCTCATTAACATTATTTCTAATTTTAGCCTACTAACGGTCATCATTACAAATAATGAAACCTCTTTTAAGAATAAAATAGTGATGAAATTTTATGCTAAATATAAGATCTAACACACATTATCTAATCCATACTACCCACAAGGTAATGGTCAAGTAGAAGCTACAAAAAAGATAATTAACAATGTCTTGAGAAAAATAGTTAAAAAATTAAATAATGATTGGAATAATCAACTCAATGTATTGTAGGCTTACTAGACTAATATTTTTATACTAACAAGAGTTATTATTTATTCACTAGTTTATGGAATTGAATTAGTTATTCCATTGGAATTATAAATCCCATCCTTTTATGTATCCCTTAAAGGGCTTATCACAAATAACCAATATAGAGAAAAATACCTTCATGACTTAGAAAAATTATATTACACATGCATCCAAGCCAAAAAACACCTCAGAGTATACTAGAAATAAATCCAGTAGGCATACAATATCCATGTTCATAAAAGCTAATTCAAATTCAATGACATCATTCTAAAATAGAACTTCATAAATGTTAATGCCAAAGAACAGATAAAATGAAAGTTCAAACCAAATTGGCTTAGCTCGTACATAATTTTAGAAAAGCTTAGCCCAAAGGTATACCATCTAACTTCACTCAATTGTAAGGCAATTAATAAGCCACTAAATATCATACATCTAAGGAGATTCAATATCTAAACAAATCTTATTTACTTGTGTGTAGTTTATGTTACCTTGTTCCTTATATATAGTTTCATTTTCATGTTGTTTGTACATATCTTATACTTAGAAAACACAAAAATAATATAATATGTTTAAAAATACAAAAAACATTCAAATATTTGCTAAAAAATTACAAATTCTAGATTATATGCATTTTTATGTTTACATTCTTTCTATTTTCTAGTTATTATATAAGGTATCTATGTTATTATATTCAATTTTATCATACATACATGCTTCATTCATTCCCTTTGATTATTCATAGATTACTATAGGACTCAAGTCCTCAACGCAGATCCAAATTTGCTACTATTTACCCATTGGTGGCACATACACATATAAATATATTTCACATTGAAATATCTGCCCATTAGGGGTATCATACTACACAACTTCTAATTTTCTAGGTTATATCTTTTTATACACCACATCACATATTTAACATTGACTATTTATTGATATTATTCATCATAAACTACACTAATTTTTTTATGACTACTACTATTATAGCCTCATATTATGTACATCTTTGATACTAAATAGATTTGTACCACATACTTATGCAAACTTTCATATCTTTATTTGTTAGTTTATATTTGATCATTCCTCTTTTCTTCTACATCTACTTGAAGGAATTTGAATATGTCACTTCTCTATGGATCTAAGCCAATTGATTTCATTGTGTATATGATTTTGACATGTGCCCATGACCTTGTGTGTGATCCTTGATTATGTATGCAGACATTTGAAGATGTCCTTATTTGTGGGATCTAAACTAACCTTGCTTTCTCTTTACATATGTTGGCATTTAAACATGTCATTATATGTATGTTAATTTTCATACTTAATGACATGTGTCCATGTCCCTTATATTTTGGCCCCTTTGCATACTTTGTGTGCTTCATGTGTTTTTAT
This sequence comes from Torreya grandis, assembly GCA_037957365.1. Lineage (NCBI taxonomy): Eukaryota > Viridiplantae > Streptophyta > Pinopsida > Cupressales > Taxaceae > Torreya > Torreya grandis. The sequence continues at coordinate 289,520 of JARHVA010007295.1, read as the reverse complement.
ATATAATTTTATGTATGCATCATGGCCATGATACATGTTTCTTTCTTGTTACATTCACATCTAGTTGTGATTTCATGCGATACCTCATGCATGTACCCTTCATCCTTGGGTGCCTTGATGGACATCATTCCCCATCTACCTAGGTATTTAATTAGATTATATCCATATTTTTTGTTTATATACATGCTTACACTATTATTTATATCTTGGAAACCTTGTGAATGTTATATCTAACATACATTATACATTGTAAACTTATGCTTATATTATTTTTAATTCTAATGTCATGTATACACATTATATTGGTCTATCACATACATATCATATATTTTTAGTCTAACACACATGATGCATAGATTTTATTTTGAGGATAATTATTTCGAAGGTTTAATAACTCCCCTAAAAAGAGGGGAGATCATAGTGGTTTATCACAAAGATCAGGGCATACTAGTGCACTTAGAACACAATTTTAAACTCATAGACATAAATTATAGAGCTTAGATTTAATAAAATATAGTGAAACATAGTCACATATATATTAGTCTCAGTTTCCCTCATAAATAACACATTTGGTAAATAGCAAAGTATATTCATCTATAACACAATGTGATATTAGCAAAGGGGACCACACTATTGTATAGTAACCTTAAACACATACAATTTTTGAATTATTAGAAAGGTATAGTAGTTACAATTTAGATTTATATAATCTAAATCTTGGATTATCAAACACTTTTGATATATACTTAGTCTTTCCATAGATTACAGAGTTTTTGCTCAGATTGGGGGCATCATGCACGACATGATCACTCTCATTTTATTTTTAGATATGCAAAGATATAGATTATTATGACTTGGTGTAGAATCCATATGCATAGATATTAGATTTAGGGGAATGTGTTTGTCACATTGTTCCCATATGTTTATTTTGGCACTAATTTTCTTAGATGGAATGGCAACTCCATGTTATATATTTTAGACATTGTTTTCACCAATTTTTCACTAGGTTTACACCAAATTGATGCCTCATTCCATCTATAATGGTTGGCATTCTTGAGTGGCCCAGAGGAAATTTTACATTTTATAGTTTCTATATGGCCCAAACACATCTTACATAGTTTTAGTTACATCACACATTTTTAGCTTCAGATACATTTACTACACATGAGTAGGTAATGATGGAGTCATAACTTACTTGAGTTCTTGAGCCACCTAGATGAGACGGTTGGATAGCTCATCAGTCCAATCTAAGTTATTGTATGTTATGATACACTGAGCAAAGGTGGGAAATGATGGAGTAAAGTCTAGCTTGATTTCTTAAGCCACATATATTGGGGGATTGGGAAATCCATCATCTTAGTCTAACTTATTTACCATTTGATCACCATCTACACATAAAATATGTCATTGGGTTTTAGCATTATTTCACATACCTAATGAGGTGTATTCATTACTTTCCTCTCTCTCTCTCTCTCTCTCTCTTTTAATATCTTTACTAAATTTTTTTTTGATGTTTCCAAAGTAAGGAATGATTTATACATGTTTCATTCATAGGACACACAATAGAGCACAGTTCATAGACTTAGATCCCCATTTACGAGATTTTCCTCTTAGGTATGTCCACATACATCACTTTTTCCTTTATCCTAGTCATTTCACTTTATTTTTTTTCTAAAATAAAGTGGGAAAAATGTAGTCATCTAAAGTGTCATTTTAATTCAGTGAGTGTCACTTGAGACCACCCTATCCTTAACTTATCCCTATACTTATCTTAGGGCCTCTTTTGATCTTTTTCCAACTTATATGTGTAATCAACCCTTAAATAGATATATCAAAATCCACATTAGGCCATATCCTAGGCATATGAAGGGGAAAACTAATTCACATGAGGTTGTCATATATATCACCCATTACCCTTCACACCACCTATCACCCATCTTCCCTTTAGACTATCTATAAATCAAGGGATTTAGAGCTTACTTGACACCCTATGATCAAGAAACTTTTTTTTATCAACTAATGATCATTCATGTGTAGCATTTGAAGGGCTTATATTCATTAAGCCAATCCCACTTTGGGTCTATTTTTATTCCTTATCAAAAGCAAGGAATTATACCCTATTCTTATCTTACTATGCTTGGTTGATGTTTTCATCATGAATTTTACCATCCAGTATTGCAACAACAATAATCATTCTTTTTACATTAATGAATAATATAACAATCATAACCATATCACTCATAAACATAACCATAAAATTCATAAGTATCCACACAAACTTAATCATGATAACATTTGATTAGTGACATCCAACACATTTTGTACATGTTTACAACAAATTATACAATATTTTATTTAGGGTGCGAGGAGTCACATGACACATACATAATTATCAGATTACACACACATTACCTAAAGCACATACATACATTATTTTCCTACCTAAGAGTCAAACCAATTATCTACTGAATCTAGATTGGTGTTCAACCATCCTTCTACTTGATTACTCCTTGAACTAACATTCATAGAATTCCCTATCTCAGCAACCACTAAAGGGTATACTATGTTCTCCTCTCCCACAATCATGACCATAAGATGTGAATCATTTTTCACTCTAGGTATTTCACCCTACTCACCTATTACAAATATTACATCCCTCTACTCTAGTTGTTATGCTTGCATGTGTACTATCTTCTTTTACCTCAATGCACATCCCCTTGGATAGTGAGGGTTCTTTCCATAGATAGGCTGATGGTCATGTTTTCCAACCGTACATCTTTCATAGTGAAATTCTCACCTTCTTCACTACTATGGAGGTAAGAGTTTAGGATGAAGCTCAGGTCATGGGTGTCTTTCCTCTTATTGTTGATATAATAGTACTTCCATTATTTATATTACATGTTATAGTATTTAATAGATCTAACATTCACCATATTGATTATTTTAAGTCACATGGGTTATTGATTATCTCCACCATTATTCATATTATTTTCCATATGCAACCTTGTGTAGTTCTCTACACTTTATTTGACCTACAAAACCCAATAACTCAATGATAGACATTCATGATTATCACAAATCTTTAAATAAAATACCTGACCATTCTTCCTCACTAACATGATTCTCCATTCCATCGAGTAAGAAAGTCATATGATGTCATTGATTCCCTTTAATAATATTCCCACTTGAAATGGTCATGTCTACTTACCTTTTCATATGGAAATTTCACCCTAGATCTGATTAGTCATTTTGATAAAGCCATCATACAACATAATGATATATTTTTATTGCCCTTATCATCTAATCTACATCTGATGTCTTTCCTTTCTTTGTCATCTTGTGATCCTTGTAGGCTTGGTGGTCATTTGCATCATTATCACATTTATCCTAATTGACATAAACTGGCTTCTAACCATGGGTCACTATAATGGTCACACCACAACTACCACTATTGTTGGTGGTGGTAACTCTCAAATGCTTACCACTATAGAAAATCTTCTATCAGAGGTAAGCCACCATGAATTCATGACAATGCATTTAGCCTCATATCCCCTCTACCCTCTTATTACTACTAACCTATTTCCAGAGGCTCTAAACATCAGATCCCAACCATTGCTAGTGCTTGCTTGAACATGGAAATATTTTATTTTGTGCCAACTAAGATTTCATCTATGCTAGGGGAACAATCACCTTATCCAACTATATAACCAATATCCTAGACCACATAGCTCCTTACTACCAAGACCTCTTTTAAGTAGAAACCCAAGTTAGTAGTTCTAAGGAACTAGGATAGAGGATGCAAATATGGCCACCATTTATCTATCTTACCCATATAGCTCTTAGGTGAGGCAAATTCCATCCTCTATCGATCACCACACTACTAACTTCCCTACTTGTAGAATCTACTTATCCATCAAATAAATTATTTGCAGGTCATCACTTCACTACTACCTTTAAAACTTGGCTCATATCGGTGATGAACCTTGGCCAAACCGACTATGTAGATCCTATTAAAATCCCATCTCCTAGAACTTAGCTCATAGTGGTAAACACTATCTCCAAGATTCTACCCTCACATAATTTTATAAGGTACAACCTCCTCATAAAGGCACCTTTTCTATGGATTAACTCCATTAAGGGTCATTTGTGGTTCTTAACATTAGGTTCCCTTCTTATTTATCCTATCTTACCCATCTGTGTCTCTCATCCTACTAAATGTGGGATAATTATGGTAACTATTCACAAATCTACACCATACACTTTCACCATCGCCTTCACCAAAACCCAAAACCACTATTTTACAACACCTTATCCATCTACCCAAACCAACCCATGTGTTCCATCAAATTTGGGAAGCCAATTTGAACACCACCCACCCAACCCTTGTTGAACTACATTGGCCTAATGTCCATGAACTATATAGGCACTGCTTCACTTCTAAGGGCAGCTCAGCCACTAATCACTAATTCCCATCCCATTTTTATTCTCACTCATTTCAATCACTAACATCACCCTCTTACTTAGAGAATCCTAAATTAAGGAAACTTTAAATTATTTATTAATCATCCTTATGTTTTAACACAATCTAATGTTTCCTCTTAGTTTTTCCCCAATTGCTTAGAGAATTACATTGGCCTGAGGTCTTTTTAGACTATGTAGGAAGTGCTTAGTTACTAAGGTCAGCTCGACCACATCCTTTATTTTGTTTTTCCTCCTAAAATATCTTCCTCCACTTCTCTACATATCCCCTCACCACCTCCCTCCCTTCATCTTGTTAATATCGTTTAACTACTTTTCTAGCTTATCAATCTCTTTTGACACAAGGGTTGAAATCCTTCCTCATTCGCCCTTCTTATCTCCCATAAATCCACCACCTAATCTACCTCACTATCCTCCCCATAACATTTTATTTCACATACTTTTCATCTCACTCCTTCACCCACTTTTCATGTTTCTGGTCCCTCTCTCCACTTATTATCAACCTTGTGTTTTATCCCCTTTAACTTCATTCACCATCCTCATCATATCCCCTCACCCTTGGCTATTTTTCATACCCTCCTTATCACTCTCTTTTCCTCACCAATTCCACATCATACTATGCATCTTGAAAGCTTTATGTTTCTTCTATTTATATACTTTTTCTTTACATGTACCACCAATCTCTACCATTTGGCCACTCTTCTCACTGTACCCAATTTCCATTCTTCTTGTTTGCTTTGTTTTCTATCCTTTCATATTTTTTGTCTTATTTGTTTCCTCCACAACTAGTTTCTACCTATGTATTTATCCTTTGATAAGCCTTCCATTATTTCCTCTTTTCTTCATCTCAGTTCTTGCCTTTTACCTTTTTCATTCCCCTTTTCTTCTTTCCATCTTGATACTCACTTGTCTTTTACATCTGTGTGAGTAACTATGTTTTGTATCCCTAGTTCAATCCTTAATTTTTATTATTATCATCCCTATTATTCATCCCTTATTTCATCTCATTCCCTTTCATTGTGTTCCCCTATTTATTCACCACCTCACCCATTTTTAGCTTGTCAACCTCTCCTAACAAGTTGATTGATGCATACCTTATCTCTTTAGCTTCTTATTCACCCATCCTTCACTTCCCCTTGTTTTTACTAACCCCTTTCCAATTTTCCATCCCATTATCATCTTAAAACCCACCATCCATGCTTACTTGGTCAATATGCCACCTGCTTCTTCACTCTCATGTCATCCTTTTTGTGTTCTCATTTCACTCTTTTTTCTTCCTATTTCCTTTCTTCCATTTATTTCATAATTTTTCATTTTCATCACCAAACTATTTTCTCCTTGGTTTTTTATTAGACTTATTTTCAAACCCTTCATGGCCTCCCATATTTACCATTTTCCTCTTACCCTTCATGATTGTTACACTTCTCTCCCCATCCTTTTCAATTCTCCAATTTGTCATTATTTAGTGCATCACTCACCCACCCATCTTATACCTCTTATTTTTCTTCTCTTTTCTCAATTTCATTTCATTTTTTGTCTCCATTTATGACATTCCTTATTCTTCTCCACCTTCCTTATTTTTCCTCTTATATGTCCATGCCTAGGTCCTTCCATCCTTCTCCACCTTCATCTTTATCTATGACCTCATTATTTTCTATACCTATCTCTTCATCCCTTTCTTGGTCCACCTTCACATCATTCCTTGTTGGATCTCCCTTATTTTCTCCCATTCAACCTCTAGCTCCTCAAAGTGTGATAACCCATTATACCACTTTTACTAATTCTTCATGTCCTACATGCCCTTATTTTAATACATGAAATTTGGTTAGGTTTGTTACTTCAAGTGCATCCCTTTCTTCCTTTAATGCCTTTGAATGTTGATCTTGGATCTTTTTTTAATTCCTTTCTAGCTACTCCCTTCACCCTACCTATCACCTTCTTCCCTTTTTAAACCCTCTACCCATTTTAATATTATATGATCAAAAAACATAACATGATACATCCTCATAGGTATTCCATTTTAATTTCAGATATATAATAATCCTACAGCTCAAAAACACAATTGGCTAGGCCCATAGGCCCATATGACCAATCAATAAGCTTGAGCCCTGCCAAGCCATTGGGATGAATATTCCTTCCCACCCCCTCTGGTCTTTCCTATTTTAAACCCCCTTTACCCTAAGTTTTAGAAATGTTATAATAAAAACTAAAACCACCTTCAACCATAAGATTTTGGGTACCCATGTGTGGATGCTATACATACCCTCTCATGTGACCTACCTCCCAACCCATAATTTCATTTGATTCTCCCTACCTGGCCTACATCCTCCCATGCACCATAATTTCCTTGATCATTTATCATAGTCTACCCAATAATATCTTATAGAAGTCACCTCTTCCACCATACTATTTTCTCCTTGGACCTCTTTGTGCCACCTTCCTTTTTAACTCCCTAATCTGTCTATCTTCATACATTCTTCTTTTATTTTCCCTCTTGGTTTTCCATTTATACCATTTATTTTCATTTTTCTCCCTCATTTAATTAATAATAATATTATTATTCACCTCACTCCATATTCCAAAACCCCTTTGAATCTTTCTCTGAATTCCCTCAAAACTCAATGCATACTTATTTTGGGGCCCCACTGACTCAAGGGTCAAGGGTTTAAATGTTCATCACTTCTCATTTCCCATTATGCTAATTTTCTTCCTTAAATCATTGAATAATAACCTTCCATATCATGTTAATGACATTATTATAGAGTGTGCACAATGTTGGCTTATTTGGATGGTGATGAAAAACTTGTCAGGTCATTACAGTAATTCGAGTAGTGCCAGATTTTCTAAAGCTTGGTAAAGCATATTTCTCCCTTTTTGAAAATGGTGGTAGAAATTTCATAATTGAACCTACTTATCCATGGATTCAAATTCATTTTGCATAGTTAAAGTAATCATCTATTGCATCTTAGGTAGTCTCATCCACTATTTCTACCAAACAAATTAGAAAACTATTTGATACCCATATTTTCCACCCTTTGGAGCTTCCATTTCTCTAATGTCCTTTAATCAGACCTAACTACATGATATCAAATTAGGGAAACCAAGTTAACCAACACTCCCCACCTCAGAAGAATTACAATAGGCCTGAAGTTCATTTTAAACATTATGTCCATGGAACTATGTAGGCAATGTCCACTTGCCTAAGGCAAATAGATTCCACTCAACCACCCCATTCCACCTAACCAACCCACTTACCCACATCCACCTCAATGTTGGCCCTTTTTGACTTGACCTCTTCACATGTTTCATGATGACTTTGCATGGTCCTTTGACTACACTAACCCATTTTAATAATGTTGAATATTTGAACGCTACACTACCTCATACACAACTCAACCACTTGTGTTGTTTAATGGGAGCACTTCCTCACCTAGATACCTATAAATAACATAGACCTTGTCTAGATCATTTAATAGGAATGACCTAATCAGATATGACCAATACTATAGACTAATTACCCTCTCTTATCTTTCTAGAACCTAACCTTAATTTATCAACATTGGTAGATTTAGTCTCTACACAATATTGACTATTATGTTTAATCACATTTTATGCACCCATTGGCATTTCACATGCCCAACTACCTTGTGGCCAACTACTTATCAAACCTACACCTGATTTAGCCTTTACTCATCAGCTCAATTTGAGGGGGGACACCTCCTCCCATACTCAGGGTACCTTGCCCTTCAACCAAGTGATTCATTTTTGTTTTGTAGCTTGTTAATTCAAATCTACATAACAAAAAAGGGTAAAATATAGATACTAAAAAATTGCACACTTATATTTTTCAATGACTAAATGATTTAGGACCCCTAAAGACCCCCTAAACCTTTCTAAACCTTAACCAAACCTTCTTAACCTAACCAAATCACTATTCTCCTATTCAAAAATACTATTTGAAAGTACTATTCACTGTCATTATTCATGATGACATGGTAAGTGACATGGCATGTAACATGGTATGTGACATGGAAAGTGACAATGGAAGGTGATATAGTAAGTGGCATGGCTTACAAGTGAGGTGGCTTGATGTGGGACGTCATACCCCACCTGGGACCCTTTCTCAAAGTGCTTAATGACCTCATTTAAGAATCACAACACCCCCCTTAAAATATGGTGAATTTCTCCTAAAGGGGACATCATTCAACATGTATTTTTCCTTCACACATGAAACTATCATTCAAAATGAGATACCTACCTCTTTAGTGCTTTGGAAAAAACAAAGGGAACCCATTTTTTACTTTTAAACCCAAATGATAATCCCCACCAACCTCATTTTAATTAATTCATGTACCACATGTAAAATGGTGACACATTTTATGTGCCATCTCTTCAAGTGCTTGAATGAAGAAAAATAAGGGTGGTGAAAAGTCTTTGGTCTCATTTAAACCCATGTGCATGATTCCCATTAAAAATTAGATTCATGTAAAATTTGGGAGACTCACCAACCCAAATAGGAATCCCTACCAACCTCATATTTGATTCATTTATGCACCACATGGAAAATGGTTCCATACTTCTATTATTCCTCTTTTGGAATGATTCTTCACAACAAATGCTATAAATACCCCTATCCTTTACCCAAGGTTAAGCTGGAAGTTAGTATTTTGTTATCAACATATTATTTCAAGTTTTTGAGGGAGGTTATAATTTTATAAATTATCCACATCTTGGAGGAAAATAGCACGAAGTAATGAAACTTTTCCAAAATCATCAAGGATCTTTAACAAGACAATTTTCATCAACACACATCTTCAAGCATTGAGGTATTCTTATTGTATAGCTATATTAATTAATTTACTCCTTTCCCTTTGGAATTATTATTTCAATTACTTCCTTACCCTACTTTCATTCTATCCTCTTACCCATATCTCTTTTCCCTCTTTATCACCCTTTACCCCTTTGCCTTCTTGGACTCATTTTGACTATTTTCCCACTTGCCTTCTTGGCCCTCTTTTTGACCATTTATCCCTCTTGTTTTCTTGAACATCTTTTCCTTAACCATCCAAAAAAATTACAACTGCAAAAATATCATTATTTTGACCTTTATCAAATCAATCCAAACCAAAAACCATAACTTTATTTTAACCGATTTTTAACATTAGCATTATTTAAACTGGTTGCTTTATTTTAGCCATCTAAGCAAAGCATTTAGTTATATTAATTAATTTTATATTATATGATATTATTGTTTTTATTTTTATGTAATTTTATTTAAATATTTCCATTTTAATTTACAAACTTGAGTGTTTGAAGAAGGTGGATTGACCACCTCCTAAAAAGCTTTCACTTCTAGGATCTAACTCACACTAGGTAATCCATCCAACTACTTGTCTAACAAATAAGTTTTGTGGTAGTTATTTATAATTTTAGTTCATTATTACCTAGATAAAGAGGATTTATCAAATTTTTTGGATTTAACACATGCACATTCAACATGTATTCTTCTACACACCCTTTTTCACTAGTTTCTTCTATTCACACTTAGAAAAAAACAAAAAAATAGATAGAAACACATATACTTGGAATTAGGCTCTCAAAAATTTTATGAAGAATAATTGGTAGTTTTAAAATCCCTTCCAACAAATTTTTAATGAGAAAATATGATAAGTGCCTCCTATTTTGTCTCAGATACGGGTCACTTTTCCCCTTACACAGACCCTGCAAACTTGGAAAAAGAGATCAAAACATGAGCCATAGGGCCTAGTAACTTGTCAAAAAGGTTTGATAAGTTGAAAAATATATGAAAAAACATGATTAAATAGGTAGGAAGGCTTTAAGGAAAATTGGGTGATCCAAGAAACAAGAGTTGCAGGCAGGGTAGTTAGGCAAGGTGCAAGCCTAGCCTCAAATGAGAGACCATTTTTATTTTTAGCCTTAGTGAATCATTATAATTATTTGTATCATATTAATGGAGGTAAATATGACGTGTTTTAGATATCTTAGAGGTATGAAATGCCAAAACAGAGGTTTAAACCACCAAGTTTTAGGAAGACACATTGAATAAGGTCTAGACCTATTTCAAAAGGGGGTCTTTTTATTTATATATCTTAATGAGCCATTATGATGATTGAAACATGTTTTTGGGATTTGTTTGTAAGTTTTAAAGATTTTAATTTGTAGGGGAGGTCTCCAAGAAACTATTTTTTACTAGAAGTGCACTCAGACCCTACATAATGCATCGAAGAGGCATGAGTGACCATCTTAAAATGCTTAAAACTCCCATGAAACTTTACATGGTGGCTCAAGGTGATTAGGGATGTTATATAGGATCCTAAAGAATCCATAAGTGGATTTTTTTCAATATTTGAACATGTAGTCTTCATGAATAAATGTTAAGACCTAAAACTACTAGAAACCCTCATAAACCCTCTCAAAGGAACCAATTGGGAAGATGAAGTAATTAAAGCATCAAAATGTAGTGGAAAGGCTATGAAACTAATTTAAATATATATAGGACACTCTAGGGACCTGACATAATGTAATTGAGTTATACCCTATGTGTATAGATGAGGTATAACATATCTTATTTTGATAAATTTTTGTGTTTTACAAGTGTGGATGAGTTTCAAAGGATGAAATAACTTTTGGGATATAGTATGGGACTTGTTACATATCCACATGATAATTTATTTAGGTTTATAATCTCCTAAGTGTGCTTACCATCTCTTTCATCTTAGCTAGTCTAGTGGGTAGATAGTGAACACTTACTAAAAAATGGTGAAACTCCAATTGGGAAGCCTTTTAAGGCCTGATTGATGAACCTAATGACTTGTAAACTATTCAAATGTGTCATACCTATTTTTGTATGGATCATATTGCAAAATTTGAAAGGTTTTGGGTGCCAAGTGTGAGAGTTGCATGAGAAGGAATCATTTTGTATTTGTTTGAGATGATTTCTCATGGTTAAAAGAATAGGAATGATTGAGGACCAATACAATGAATGTGAGGGATTATTGGTAACCCCTACCCTTTATATCAATCATTATACCTAACCCTATTTAGTGGTGAAGTATTTATTTGAAGGCAAATCATGAGGGTAATTTATTGTGCAAGCAAAGAGAATCTGTGCCACATATGGAGGATTTAGTTGAGTTGAGGGACATTTTTAATTATTTTCCTTATAGTACCTATCTCATTCCTAATTATATGACTATCATAACACCTTATCTCTACTTGATAAGTGTCCTAGTGACACTTGAACTTCAAGTTATCTCTCTCCTCTCATAATTTCTATAAATTTTAGCCTTTTTGGATATTATATCCATCTCTTCACCTAGGTATGGTGAAGCCCTACCAAATTTTTGGATTAAATTAATGAATAATGATATTTTAACTCATTAAATATTTCACTAAGTGCATTTTTTGGTTTTTGGTCTTGTGTAAGTGTATTTTGCTTACCTTCACATATTACTCTTCCTAATGCCTTGTGTGAATTCAAAGCTCTCTTTTGTAGGTTATCAAAAAGTGTCTAATGTGTAATTTAGGTATAATGAGTAGCTCATTTATTAGAGTTTTTAGAAGACCTATTTTATATATCCTCCTAGCCTAATCTCCCTTAAAGACCCCATGCTTGAAACATTGATGTAGAATAGGAGTGTTGAATTGGATAAACTATATGTGTGGGATTCTCCTTTGTTACAAGTGCATTATAAGTGGTGTGAGTATACCATTTGTTTAGTGTATCACCTCCCATATATTATATCCATTTTTATTTATCCTTATCCCTTTTCACCCTGTTAAAGTTAGGAATAAGATTGAGCTATAGTGATACATCAAGGGAACTAGCCCTAATCTAGATATCCACTTTAACTTTGGGTTAGCGATAGCCCTAAGGTGGTCACATTGTGCCACTTAAATGAGGAAAGACTTTTCATCTCATCAAAGGATGAGAATACAAGTGAAAATAGTTTTTGGCATGAGTGATGGGACACTTATTCCAAGAATTTGAGGAGTTTTAGTGTTCTCCTCAAGATATCATCCTTTGGAGTTAATTTGACTAAGCACCAATGGTGAATCCAAACATAATTCTACTAGTTAAGTAGTCCAATTACTCTAATTGAGGTTATTTTATTATTATATACACTTCTCATGAGTTATTCATGGAAAATTTTTGATGTTGATTTTATCTTAACACAAGTTGGAGAGACATATCCATTTTTGCCTTTTCCCTCTCAATATAAACAAGTCTTAGCTAATCTTGTCATCATCCCTGTCAATCATATGTTGCCTATGATCATCCCTATCAATATTGTGCTTTAACTAGTCCACTTAATTCCTCTCTAATTCATTCCATTGTAAGTTTCAAGAAGACTCTCATTGGCTACAAAGACTAAATGTTAGACCTTGATGCTATAAATGGTTGTGGTCAAGTCATCCCTAGTGATTTTATCAAGAGTGTGAGAAATTATTTGCATAAAGTAAATAAATAATTGATGCCTATATAGAGATCTAATTGGAAAGGTCCTACCAATGATATTCTTGATGTTTGTGGCCTAATTTTCCACCTAGAAGAGATGTTTAGATATCATGAATCAACTCAATCTTTCTACTCTGATACAACCCACATCAACCTTCAAGTGTGTCAAATTTTCCAACCTAAGATGCTAATATAAGAATGCTTAAAAATTCCCCAATTCCTTCATTCATTCCCCAAATTTTCCCTTCTTGGAGGTCAATCCAAGAGAGCAGCCAAAGGAAGGAGGACATCACTATTGATTAGGGCAATTTATTTGGAGAAGATTTTGAGAAAGGAGGTTTGAGTTTTGAGGTCCATCTTGATAAAAAGATTGAATTGGAAAACCAAATTTTAAGGAAATACATCATGGTATAAAAAAATGAAGAGATTCATAATCCTAGATTTCCATGTTGGAAACAAGATAACAATCCCAAAGAAAACCTAAGTTTCTTAAGCCTATCATTTACCCATCCATTTACATCTCAACCACATGGAGATTTATCTAAGCATACCTTCCCAAGATTGAAAGAAGTATTGGAATATTTTGAAAATAAAAAAGCACATTTAAGTGGATAAGTTCAAAGTGAAGAGAAACTTGAAACTACTCAACTCCCTCCCACCCCTCCTTAAGAAACCATTAAACCCATCTTTCTACTTCCTCTAGGTGATCCATTTTTCCTTTATAATATTGTGGATTGCATGGCTCCTTAGGATCCTTCTTAGGATAAAATTCCTAGTTTTGAGATACCTAGTATTGGCATAACTAGGAGGGAGAAGGAGATGGAGATTTTGGATTGGATTAATGATGATTAAGGGCTGAATCCTTTAGAAAAGACATAAGATTGTAATGGTAATCAAGATGACATTACTTGTGTTGATGAATATGCCTTAGAAGAAGTTATTTTTTTTTCCAAAGAAGAAGAGGAAGATGTTTCTATTGTTGTTCCCATTCATGATGTTAATAAAGAGAAGTATTATGACTTGTGGTAGATATTTGAAGACATTCGTAATGAAGTTGAATGTTTTATGGGGCCTACAAGTCCTTTAGAGATAACTACAAGGTATGGTAAGCAAGATGATGTGTTCCAATAAGAAGACATGTGGTAAACATATATGCAAATGTTTAAATAGTATGAAGATAATGAGATGAAAAAAATCCTAAGAGGAAAAACCCAAGCTGATTAGAAGCAAGCATATGTTTAGAGGTATCATCATCAAGAGTCTCTAAACCATGATGGAGTAATCCATGATGACTATGAATCTTATAAAGAAGGTTTGAAATTATATTCTATAACCACATGTGAATCTTCTCAACAAAAATGAAGGCAAATTTTGAACAAGAAACATTACTATAGTGATATGACAAAACACTTCTTGAAGGCTTTGAAGATGCTATAATAAATGAGAAGGACAATGAAGCCTTCCAAGAAGATATATATTTTCAACATGTTATTCCACTCATAGATATGAAAATATACCATGATGAGACAAAGGGATAGTATTATGAAGCATGTTTCCAAATTCAATAATACTCCATATATTATGGAGGCTTGTTTGGTATGATTCCATCAAAGGACATGCCAAGCTAAGGAGCAAAAAGGAAGCATGAGTCATCTAGTACTATGCCTAAAACAAAGAATGCTTGGTAGCTTCATTCATATAGTGAGGAAGGAGATTCAAGATACTTCCCTTTTGATCCAAGAAGGGAGGTATGTTTAAGTTGAATTTACATAATTATTTTTCTTTCTGTTGTGTCTTGTTTTCCCTAAATTCTTAATAACACAAGTGTGCCTTTGTTTTATGTGTTTACTTGGTCTTGTTGTGTGTTTTCTTTCCTTTGTGTGTTTTGAGGTTAATCAGATATATTATTGGTCAAATAAAGGTCTGATATTTTTGTTATAGAGTGGATCTAACTTACTTTACCTAATGGATGGGATAAGGCTACCGGTCCTTAACATAGGCAAGCATGTTACCCCTAAGAATTACCAAAAGTATTGACCATATTTGACTTTAGTCAAATTTGGTCAACCCTTACATATTAATTTTTTTTAAAAGGCTCATATAGGTCTCATGTTGGTCTAAACATCTCACCCATACCTTCTCTAGCCTTGGTCTAAGCCTAGCTTCTTTGTACTAGTCTAGTCAACCAAAGTCAACTTTGGTTAAACATGGTCAAAGTTTCAAATTGTCTTAAAATTTCCTAATATGGTCATTTATATGTTATAAGGTGTTCATAATTCATAAAATTGATCCTTTAACATGTCTCATATGCAAAAATACCTTTAAGTCATAATTTAGCTTATAAATGAGTTATACATAATTTCAAAGGAAGCATATTTGATAGAAGGGTGAATTTCAATGTCGAGGAGGTCAAGAAATGTTATGAAGTAGTCAAAGTTAGTTCAAAAATTAGTTTCATGTAGAAATAGATAGTTTCTCCTATAGAATAGGCCATTAATAACACTTATATAGACTTGGGAAGTCTACCTTTAGCTAAAAACATGGGATAATGTCTCTTTAACTCCCTAAAGTCATTTCCATTCTTGGTGTGTTTAGAAAAGGTCAAAAAGTTCAGTTTTTGCTTCTATTTCATATTTTTGCCTTTGCATGCCAAGAAAAGTCAATTTAAAATGCTTGGTACAAGCTATATAGTTGGAGTTAGGATGAATTATCTTAGGGGTTGAAATGACTATGAGTCAGCTTCATTTGCATGGCAAGATTTTTTAGTCTCATGGTTGTTCCTTTATGAATCATCACTTATAGTCCTGGTAGATTTTAATTCTTCTTCATTCATGAGGAGTATCCTTTTTGAGCTAGTTTCAAAATAATTTGCTTTGGTCTAATGTATTTGATTGTTGTATATGTTTCTTAGGTCCTTTCCACTAATTTTCCATTATTTTCTTGCTTTTAGAAGCCTCAAGGTTCTAAAAAACCTCTTCCAAGCTTGTTCTTGGTTATAGATCATACTCACTATTATACA
Organism: Torreya grandis; assembly: GCA_037957365.1. Classification (NCBI taxonomy): domain Eukaryota; kingdom Viridiplantae; phylum Streptophyta; class Pinopsida; order Cupressales; family Taxaceae; genus Torreya; species Torreya grandis. The sequence continues at coordinate 273,543 of JARHVA010007295.1, read as the reverse complement.
CACAAGGAATACTCATCTATAGGTCACCTGATGATGTCATGATGATGTTTAGATGGATTTCCATGTGTTCCAATTTCTCAACATGGTCTAGGATGCATTAATATGCCTAAGAGAGCCTCTCATAGGCTTATTTTTGTGGTATATCACCCTCATTGCCGTACATTCAGAAGTATGCACCCACATGTATCATTTAGAAAGTTTTAAAGAAGATGTATGAAGGGATGGTGAACTAATTTTGGTCTCCATGAATAATTTGAGGTTGTATGATATAATATAAGAATGTTTAAGGTTCCTTGGTAGCTCACTTGGTGTTCAAAAACCTTGCCAAACATAAGATTATAAGTTTTGGTTTCTTGTGTTTGAAAACCCAAAATAAAGGCCCTGTAGGTTTTGGATTGAGCTTATAATCTAGTTTTAAATATCCTTTGATAATCCCAATTTCTTAACCTTATAGTCTCTAGCATGGGTAAGGCCCTTACCAAGTTGGAAGAGGAGATACTAGAGGGAGAATAAACTTCAAAGGTCCTCAAAAGTTCATATAAAACACTAACCTTAGGTAGTAAACACCTATAGGATTTGAAGTTAGAAAGATCATTTACACCTAATATTATGGTCTTAAGCCTTGTTTTCATATTTGAGAAGTTTTCTATAGATTTAATGTATCATTTGTAACCCAAGCATAATTTCAATGCATGATACATAATGTTCCAAAATCCATGTGAACCTAAAAGTGTTCCTGGTTAAGATATCAACCACCTACAATAGGATTTCAACTCTTTGAGAAAATTATTGTGTCTTAGGTTGGTATTAGACCATTCTCACACATTTATATGATTCTAATTATAAACATATAACTTTATCACATATAAGGTTTGAATACAGTGCTTTGCTTCTCCAGTATACCTTAATGTTTGTACATAGGATAGATTGTAACCTATAGGTCAAAATAGTAGGGTACAAGGACAAAGACCGAAGTATGGTGTCTTGATGGTTGTCTGAACACAAAAAGGAGATCACAAATATTTAAAAGTGTTTATGGTCTTAATGATCAAAAAAAGATATATTATACCATTAAAAAATATCAACCAAGGCCCTAATATACCCAATACAAAGCCTAATAGTGACCTACCACAGGGTCTCAACGAGAATTGTCTCAGTCAATAGTAAAAGGGTTAGCATAGGTGTGTAAATGTATGGTTATATCACACTTAGATGGAATTATTATTAAAAAGGTTTTTATGACCTAAATAAGCTTAAATTTAAGCTCTAAAACTTCATGAGCAAGTCAAAAAGTACATATACACCTATAGGCAATAGGGTATGACATAGTTGACCAGTTATTCAAGGAAGTACATGGTCTAGTGGGTCTAAGATGCATATTGAATTCCAAGAAAGATATAGTGATTGGGAAATTTATACAAAGGATTTATGGGATTTATATATTAAATGACACCTATAGGTAGAGTCCCTAAAGTGAGAAACATATTCTATACTTAACACAGTCAGGAAGAACCATCATCTTGTGATTCTAGAGAATGAAAGGTGCATTAAAAGACATAAACACATTATACAATTTTCATGATGAGTGAATCACATTATAATATTTCAAATGGATTTTTTGAACACTAGGATTAGACCTCAAACCATGAAATAAGCACTTACAGGTGTGACAATGGAAGTAAATACAGTCACAATCAAGGATGGAAAAATTTGCTTTGGAGATTGGGAAAGTTAGAGGTTCTATACTTGGAATTAGGTTCTATAACATTTTATGAAAAATACTTGGGAGTTTTATAATCTATTTCAATAAATTTTTTAACAGAAAATATGGTAATTTACCCTCTTTTTTGTTAAATAGGGGGTACTTTTCCCCTTACATAGACCCTGCAAACTTGGAAAAGGATATCAAAACATGAACCAAAGGGCTTGGTAAACTTGTAAATAAGTTTTGAGAAGTTTTAAAATATATGAAATAGCATGAGGAAAAAATTAGGAAGGCCTAAAGGAAAATAAGGTGATCCAAGCAACAAAAGTTGTAGGTAGGGTAGGTAGGCAAGGTGCAATCCTACCCTCAAATTAGAGACCATTTTTAGTTTTAGCCTTAGTGAAGATTTATAATGCTTTGGATCATCTTCATGGAGGTAAATATGATGTGTTTGAGCTATCTTATAGGTATTTAAGGCTATAAAAGAGGTTTAAACCACCAATTTATTGGCAAACACACTACATAAGGTCTAAACCTATTTTAAAAGGTGGGTCTTTTCATTTCTAGCTCTTAATGAGACATTATGATGATTGAAACATTTTTTTTTGGATCTTTTTGGAAGTTTTTAAGCATTTATTTTTTAGGAGAGGTCTCCAAGATCTCATTTTTGACTTGAAGTACACTCAGACCCTACAAAATGCAAGGAAGAGGCATGAATGACCATCTTAAAATACTTAAAACTTCCCTAAAACTTTTCATGGTGGATCAAGGTGCTCATGGATGTTAGAGAGTATCCTCAAGAAGCCATAAGTGTCATTTGTTTAAGATTTGAATGTCTAGTCTTCATGAACAAATGCTAAGACTTGAAACTTCCAAAAACCCTCATAAACCCTCTTTAAGGACCTAATTGGGAAGATGAAGCAACTGAAGCATTAAAATGAAGAGTAAAGGTCATGAATTTGATTGAAATAGATGTAGAGGACTCTCCAAGGATGTGATACATGCAGTTGAGTTTACCCTACCTATATGGATGATGTACAATAAATCTTATTTTGATATATTTATTATTTTTAAAGGTTTGAAGGAGTTTCAAAGGATGAAATCACTTAAGGAAGATAGTAGGGAACTTGTTCCAGATCCCTATCATCATTTATTGATGCTTATAATCTCTTATGTGTGTTTACCTTATCTTTCATCTCAGCCAGTCTAGTGGGTAGATAGTGAACACTTAGTGAAAAATGGTGAAACTCCAATTGGGAATAATTTTAAGGTCTAATTGATGAACTTGATGATTTTTAAACTCTTGAAAAGTGTCATCCATCCTTGTTCATAAATCATATTATATAATTGGAAAGTTTTTGGGTGTCAAGTGTGAGAGGTGCATGAAAAGGAGTCATTTTGTAACTATTTGAGATGATTGATCATGGTCAAAAAAATAAGATTGATTGAGGACCAATCCAATTCATGTGAAGGATTATTCATAATCCCTTCCCTTTTGATCAATCACTAGAAATGACCTTATTAAGTGGTGAGGTAGTTTTGTGATTGAAAATCATGAGGGCAGTTTCATATGCAAACAAAGAAAATCTACGCCACATTTGGAGGCATTAGTTGAGTTAAGGTACATTTGTCATTATTTTACTTGTAGGACATGTCTCATACCTAATTTTATGCCTATCATAAATCCTTTTCTCTACTTGATAAGTGCCTTAGAGACTCTTAAACTTCAATTTCTCTCTCTCCTATCATAATTGCTATAAATTCTAGCCTTTTGGCTATTGTATCCATCTCTCCACCTAGGTATGGAGAAGCCCTCCCAAATTTTTGCCTTTAATTAATGAATAATTCTATTTTACCTCATTAAATATTTCACTAAGTACATTTTTTGGTTGTTGGTATTGTGTAAGAGTATTTTGCTTACATTCACATGTTACTCTTCCAGTCCCTTGTTTGAATTCAAATCTCTCTTTCATAGGTAAACAAGAACTATCTAATGTGGATTTTAGGTATCGTGAGTAGATCATTCATTAGTGTTTCTATAAGACCTGTTTTCTAAGTCCTCCTATCCTAAGCTCTCTTCAAGACCCCATGCTTGAAACATTGATGTAAAAGAGTAGTGTTGAATTGGATGAAGTGTATGTGTGGGATTCTCCTTGGTTCTAAGTGAATTATAAGTGGTGTGAGTAGTCCATATATTTGGTGTATTACCTCCCCTATATTAGATCCATTTTTATTTATCCTTCTCCATTTTCACCCCCAAAAAGTTATCAATGGGCTTGAACTATAGTGATACATCAAGGGAACTAGCCCTAATCTAGAGATCCAATTCAACTTTGGGTCACCCATAGCCCTGAGGTGGTTCCATTGTGTCATCTCCTAAGCATATATGATATATGCATAATCCAATAATATAATGTGTATAAATTACATTAGAATGTAAGATAATTTGAGAATGATTTTATAATATATGATGTATGTTATATCTAACATTCACAAAGCTATAAAGATGTATGTAATGATGTAAGCATGTGTATTAACAAAAAATTATGAGTAATAAATTGAGTAACTACCTAAGGGGATGGGATATTATGTCCACCATGAAAATTAGGGAGGAAGGAGAGATGCTTGAGTTCCCTCATGACATCTAAAATTGGAGTGTGTAATAAGCAAGAGATGATTTTCATGGCCATGACACATACATGAAATCATATATACAACACACATGAGACATGAAAAGTAGGCCAAGGGGCCATAATAAAAGGGACATGCACACATGTCACTAAATCTATGAAACCAAATACATATAAGGACATGTTAAAATGTCCACATATTCAAAGTTTAATCAAATTAGCTTAGAGCCACATGGAAGGACATATCTAAATGATCACATACATAATTAGGAAGGCACATATAAGGACATGGACACATGTCCAAAGCATACATAATAATGAAAGTAAGTGACGTAGATCTATAAAAAATGGCATATTCAAATGCCCTTGAATAAATATATAAGCATAGAGGCATGATCAATTCTAAACTAGTAAATCTAGAAATGAAAATATGCATTAACATGTAGTATAAATATGTATAAGATAAATAATGTACATAAACTGAGTCTATAGTAGTAGTAGTCAACAAAAATCTAAGTAGTGTAGGATGATCAATATCAAGATATAAAAAATGATAACTATGTGATATAGTGTTTAGAAAAATTTAACTTGGTAATCAGAACTATGTATAGGATGCCCCCAAATGGGTGAATGTGTCAAATGAGGAACTTGTGATTCTATATATATTCCCCCAATGGGTAGATAGTATAAAATCTGGATTTTTGTGGTGGACTTGGGTCCTATATGCATCTATGAATACTCAAAAATAATAAGTGGAACATGCATGTATGATAATATCGACTATACTAATATATCCATCATATGTAGTAGGCATGGAAGGCTATGGAGATATCCATCATTCAAGGAGGTAAATATGATGTGTTTGAGCTATCTTATAGGTATGGAAGGCTAGAAAAGACTTTTGAACCACCAAGTTGTAGGAAAACACAATAAATAAGGCCTAGACCTATTTTAAAAGGGGGTGATTTTCATTTCTAGCTCTTAATGAGCCATTATGATGATTGAAACATGTTTTTTGGATGTGTTTAGAAGTTTTTAAGCCTTTAGTTTTTAGGAGAGGTCTCCAAGATCTCATTTTTTACTTAAAGTACACTCAAACCCTACAAAATACATGGAAGAGGCATGAATGACCATCTTAAAATACTTACAACTCCCTTGAAACTTCTCATGGTGGATCGAGGTGCTCATTGATGTTAGAGAGTATCCTCAAGAAGCCATAAGTTTCATTTGATAAAGATTTTAAAATCTAGTCTTCATAAATAAATGTTAAGACTTGAAACTTCCAAAAACCCTCATAAACCCTTTATAAGGACCTGATTGGGAAGATGATGAAATTGAAGCATTAAAATGAAGAGGAATGGTCATGAATCTGAGTGAAATAGATGTAAAGGACTCTCTAAGGATGTGACACATGCAACTGAGTTTACCCTACCTGTATGGATGAGGTACAATAGAGCTTATTTTGCTATATTTATTAGTTTTAAAGGTTTGAAGGAGTTTCAAAGGATGAAATAACTTAAGGAAGATATTAGGGCACTTGTTCCAGATCCCTATCATCATTTATTTAGGCTTATAATCTCTTATGTGTGTTTGCCTTATCTTTCATTTTAGCTAGTCTAGTGGGTAGATAGTGAACACTTAGTGAAAAATGGTGAAACTCCAATTGGGAAGAATTTTAAGGCATAATTGATGAACTTGATGACTTGTAAACTCTTGAAAATTGTCATCCCTCCTTGTGCATAAATCATATTATATAATTGGAAAGGTTTTGGGTGTCAAGTGTGAGAGGTACATGAAAAGGAGTCATTTTGTAGTTGTTTGAGATGATTGATCATGGTAAAAAAAATAAGAATGATTGAGGACCATTATAATTCATGTGAGGGATTATTCATAATCCCTTCCCTTCTGATCAATCATTAGACATGACCCTATTAAGTGGTGAGGTATTTTTGTGAAGGAAAATCATGAGGGCAGTTTCTTATGCAAGCAAAGAAAATCTATGCCACATATGGAGGCATTAGTTGAGTTGAGGTACATTTTTCCTTATTTTCCTTGTATGAAATGTCTCATACCTAATTTTATGACTATCATAAATCCTTTTCTCTACTTGACAAGTGTGTTAGTGACTCTTAAACTTTAATTTCTCTCTCTCCTCTCATAATTGCTTTAAATTCTAGCCTTTTGGCTATTATATCCATCTCTCCACCTAGCTATGGAGAATACCTACCAATTTTTTGCCTTTAATTCATGAAAAATTATATTTTAGCTCATTAAATATTTCACTAAGTACATGTATTGGTTGTTGGTATTGTGCAAGTGTATTTTGCTTACCTTCACACGTTACTCTTCCTAGTCCCTTTTTTAAATTCAAAGCTCTCTTTTGTAGGTCAACAAGAAGTATGTAATGTGGATTTTAGGTATTGTTAGTAGCTAATTCATTAGTGTTTATATAAGAAATATTTTCTATGTCCTCCTATCCTAAGCTCTCTTCAATACCCCATGCTTGAAACATTGATGTAAAGGAGGAGTGTTGAATTGGATGAAGTGTATGTGTCTGATTTTCCTTGGTTCTAAGTGAATTGTAAGTGGTGTGAGTAGTCCATCTATTTGGTGTATCACCTCCCCTATATTAGATCCATTTTTAGTTATCCTTCTCCATTTTCACCCCCAAAAATTTATCAATGGGCTTGAGCTATAGTGATACATCAAGGGAACTAGCCCTAATCTAGAGATCCAATTCAACTTTGGGTCACCCATAGCCCTGAGGTGGTTCCATTGTGTCATCTCCTAAGCATAAATGATATATGCATAATAAAATAATATCATGTGTATAAATGACATTAAAATTTAAGATAATTTGAGAATGATTTTATAATATATGATGTATGTTATATCTAACATTCACAAAACTATAAATATGTATGTAATGATGTAAACATGTGTATTAACAAAAACTTTGAGTAATAAATTGAGTAAATACCTAGGGGGATGGGGTATTATATCCACCATGACAATTATGGAGGAAGTAGAGATGCTTGAGTTCCCTCATGACATATAAAACTGGATTGTGTAATAAGCAAGAGATGATTTTCATGGTAATGACACATACATGAAATCATACATACAACACACATGAGACATGAAAATTATGCGAAGGGGCCATAATAAAAGGGACATGCACACATGTCACTAAATATATGAAACCAAAGACATATAAGGACATGTTAAAATGTCCACATATTCAAATTTTAATCAAATTGGCTTAGAGCCACATGGAAGGACATATTTAAATGATCACATACACAATTGGGAAGGCACATATAAGGACATGGACACATGTATAAAGCATACATAATAATGAAATTAAGTGACGTAGATCTATATAAAAATGACATATTCAAATGCCCTTGAATACATATATAAGCATAGAGGCACGATCAAATCTAAACTAGTAAATCTAGAAATGAAAATATGCATGAACATGTAGTATAAATATGTTAAGAGAAATATTGCACATAAACTAAGTCTCTAGTAGTAGTAGTAGTAGTCAAAAAAAATCTAAGTAGTGTAGGATGATCAATATAAAGATATACAAAATGATAACTATGTGATATAGTGTTTATAAAAATGTAACTTGGTAATTAGAACTATGTATAGGATGCCCCCAAATGGGTGAATGTGTCAAATGAGGAACTTGTGATTCTATATATATTCCCCCAATGGGTAGATAATATAAAATCTAGATTTGTGTGGTGGACCTGGGTCTTATATGCATATGTAAATTCTAAAAAATAATAAGTGGAACATGTATGTATGATAACATCAACTATACTAAGATATCTATCATATGTAGTACCTCACAAGTATAAGTAATGTAAACGTGGAAATGCATATAATCTATAATTTGTATTTTCTACGTAAATATTTGAATGTTTTTGTTTTTTTGACATATTATATTGTTTTTGTAATTTTTGATATATAAGGTATGTATAAGTAACATAAAAATGAAACCATATACAAGTAATATTGGAAAATGAAAGATATGTATAATTAAGTAGAGATATTACTAACCAATGAGTCTCAAGAGAGACCCACTTCAATAGATCCTATGTAAAAAATAGGAATGGTGACCTCTTATGCAGTGTGATTGATATATTATATTTGAATTGAGCTACAATGTGAATGTAAGTATTGTTGATTATTGGTATATTGGTAATAATAATAAATTGAATTATTCTAGTCATCATTATCATCTTGATTTTGAACCAATGGAATGCTAGTGTTGAATTCTATTGTATATGGATGAGCATAGGGAATTACCTCATATTATGGAATTAAACTTTCTAAATTTTGATTTGAAATATTTTATGTTATTATGCCCTTTTAAATTGTGATTATTATAAGAATATGGTGCTTTGGAGGCTATTTCAATAAAAAATCCTCTTTTGAGAATGCTTGTTGTCTTATCATGGTTTTGAATTTGCAACTTAAGTTATTTCTATTTTTGTAACTTTTCCTATGTATATAGATATTTTACCTTGATAAACTATATCTATGAATGATTTTCTTTAAGATGTTCAATACATCCAAAACCTTGTTGACCAAAATTATCAACTACTATAATATGAGTAGTGATGCATTAAGCTTATTTTTCTAACCCTTGACCTTGCTAATCAAATTATTATAGATATTTTTAACCAAACCCATATTGTTTTGAAAGTGGGACCTCATTTTGGAGAGGTATGTTTCTATATTTTATTTTCTTTACCTATTCTTGTTGTAATATTTATAAATTTTATAATTCTTTGTGAACCTTTTGTTGTTATAAGTTATGCTTTGATAACCAATTTTGTACTATTTATAAATTTGACCCTTTTTGAATTTTTACATATGTCATTGTATGTTATTTGTATGATGTGTCATGGTTTGAGTCATCTATATCAAGTACTTATTATATTTTAATTTTCTATGATAAATATGAACCAATGTGGTGCCCATTCATTCTATGATATGCACAATAATATATGGATATTCTCATTGGATGTAGATGATCTAGGTTGATGAACTTAGCTTTAATAATTTGCCTCAAAATCTCATTTGAAATTCTATTTGATCTTTGAGTAATTTTCAAATAAATAGTTATAGATGTAATTTGTTTTGATTTATTATTTTTATATATAACATTTATTTCCACAAATTGACTAGGTGAAAATGCATATAAACGATTGACATTGGTGTGCCCTAAAGGATTTTCTCTTTTATTTTGATTTTCCAATGTTGTAATATTTTCATGAAATAGTTGATTTTAAGTTTTTAATTCTAAAATAAAATTGCTAATAGTGATAATTTAATCCCTTAGAGCCTTTAAAGTGTAAATCCTAGTTTCTTCTAATTGGACATGTAGGCACACACCCTGTAGAGTATAGGTGGAGGTTGTTGATGTGGGTTTTATGCACACATTAGAGAAGTTTTAAATGAGGTAATCTCTAATGTTTTAGTCTCTATATAGAACTAGGTTCCACTTTAAGGCATGAGTTGTAGGTATTTGGTTAAAATAACCTGGTGGTGGAATAACAAGTTGAGCTTGTGGGTTGTTTAACTAGGTTTTTGAGTGTATGTATGTATTCTAATAAAAAGGTAAATCACTAGGCAAGTTGGATGGGTGGAATATTATCTTGTTATGTGTAGATCTCATAGAAACTCAAAAAGAAAGGAAGTTTAAGGTAGAAAAATATTTTATCTTTGAAATGGAATTTCTTAGTCTATTTATTATTAAGCATAGAATATACTAAGAGGGGGGGTGAATCAGTATATTATATATCTTATAAATATTTCCCTTTATCAAATTCCACTTAATCAAACATTCAAGATATGCAATAAAGCTCAAACAATAAACATCACACAAGATAGAGAGAGACACCAGATATAATGTGGAAACCCAATGTGGAAAAAACCATAAAGAATCAATCTCAAATATATTCATGAGAACAAACCCACAGGAGCACCATACCCCTTAGCCATGTACAAACCTCAGCTACAATTCATGAGTACCAACCCACAAGAGCTTCAAACCCCTTTGCCGAGCACCAACTCAGCTACTATTCGTGAGCACCAACCCCTTTGTCAAGCACCAACCCAACAACAATTCATGAGGACCAACCCATAGGAGCACCAACCCCTTTGTGTATACCACACACCTATCTCTCAATGTTTCTATATCAATAAATGATAGATCAATACAACATCTCTTTCCTCTCTCTCACCTTTGCTCTTCTAAGCTAGATATAACAAATACAAATCATATTCATCTCTCACAATTGCTCTTCTAAGCTAGATATTACAATATCAAATCAACCTCTCTCAACCATATTACAAATGGCTTTTCAAGCCTTTATTTATAGCTTTCCAAATGACCTTTGGCCTTCCCCCTTTGTGACCTTTCAATCCTCATGGAAAATGGCACCAATATTGGATGACCCTTCATATTCAAGCCCTTGAAAAGTCATGTGGTGACCCTTCATGACCAAAAACATCCTTCCCACTTTTCTCCTTATCTTTGGTGACTTTTCGTATTCCTTAAAGTGTCCCTTCATGAGAAATTTGCCCTTACTCTTTTGTCTTCACTTGGTGACTCTTGGTATTCCCCAAAATGACTCTTCATGGGAAAATGTGTCCCATCCTTTTGTCTATACCCCATGGCTCTTCGACTTCTCCATGGTCCCTTATTTTGTCTCATATGCAACCAAAAATATATTTGTTAATATTAAATAAATATTAACTCATATTAGCCAAGATATATTTATTACAAACAACATTAAATGTAATGGGGCATTTATCACCAATAATGTTAAACCTTTAACATCAATGACAATATGTCCAACAATATCCCCCTTTATCATTGATGGCAACCTCAATCCTAAAACTGCCACATCCTATCACCTACACACCTTATCATCTGAAAACATACAGTAACTCCCCCTTACTGTAGCAACCTGTACCTATTCCATGTACCTATTTTTTGTACTTGTACTTGTACTTGTTATTCTCCCCCTTTGACATCAATGGCAAAGAGCCTACCTGGAGCTAACACTTAGCTCCTCCTCAACTGATGATGAACCTCAATGGCATGAAGTAAGGGAAGTTACTCCCAACTTCTTTCACAGATACTCAAATGTGTCTATTGGTAGTGCCTTTGTGAAAATATCTACAATCTACTCTATAGTACTAATATATTCCAACTTAACCTATTGATCTGCAACCTGCTTTCTCAAAAATTGATATCTAATGGGAATATGTTTTGTTCTTGAATCCATACCAGATTTTTTGAAATATTTATAGCACTTATGTTATCACAAAAAATGGAAATAGGTTCATCATACTTTACCTTGATATCTTCCAAAGTTTTCTTCATCCAAAGCACTTGAGTATAACACAATACTGTTACAATATATTTTGCTTCAGCTGTATAAAGTGATACTAAGTTCTGCTTCTTGCTTAGCCATGATACTAAGCTATCACCAAGGAAGAAAGCTCCTCCACTTGTACTCTTTCTGTCATCTAAACACCCTACCCAATCTGAATCTGCATAAGCAACTAAAGTGAAATCTTTACCTGTGGGATACCATAATCCATAATCCAATGTCCCTTTGATATATCTAAATATTCTTTTCACCAACTGAACATGACTATCTCTTAGAGATGACTAATATCTTGCAACCATACCTACTACATGCATGATGTCTAGTCTCGATGTTGTTAAATATAAAATACTACCAATCATAGATCTATACAAAGATTTATCTATAACAGGTGAATATTCATCCTTTCTCACCTTATTTCCTATACACATAGGTGTGCCAACTGGTACACAATTCTCAAAACCAAATTTCTTCAACATTTCCTTGGCATATTTACTTTGAGATATAAACATTCCTTTATTTGATTGAAATATTTGTAATCCTAAGAAAAATGATAATTCTCTAAGCATAGACATCTCAAATTCTTTTTGCATTCTATTAGAAAATTCTTTTGTCATCTTTTCAATATTTCCTCCAAAAATGATATCATCAACATAAACCACAACAATCAATAGATGCTCACCTTCTATTTTGATGTAAAGATTACTATCATCAAATCCTCTCTTGAATCCTTGATCTTGTAGGTACTTATCAAGTCTTACATACCAAGCTCTGGGAGCTTGTTTTAATCCATACAATGCTTTCTTTAATCTGCATACATGACTACTAATATTCAAGAGAATAAAACCCTTAGGATGCTTAATGTAGACCTCTTCTTCAAGATTCCCATTTAGGAAGGTAGATTTGACATCCATCTGAAATACTTTGAAATTTTTAAAAACTACATATGCAAGAAAAATTATAATAGCCTCTAACCTTGCTACTAGTGCAAAAGTTTCTTCAAAATCTATTCCCTCAATCTGAGCATATCCTTTACATACTAATCTTGCTTTATTTCTGGTTACTTCCCCATTTTCATTCAATTTATTTCTATAAACCCATTTTGTTCCTATCACATTGTGATCTTTTGGTCTAGGCACTAATTCCCAAGTATCATTCTTTTCTATCTTATCTAATTCTTCATCCATAGCCTTAACCCAATGCTCATCATGTCTAGCTTCTGAAAAATTTCTAGGCTGAATTTTAGATAACAAAGAGAAATTAACTTGTTCAGATTCACTTACCATCATTCTTCTGGTGCGAATTCCTTCTTTTATATCCTTGATGATGTCACTTTCATTATGATTTTTTTGAACATATTTGGATGGATTCTTGGTGCCCTTTTGCTCCTTTTCCTCATCTTCATCTGATTCTTCAAAGCCTTCCTCTTCAATGATTTTAGGAATGTCTACTGGATCACTGATCTTTGGTATTCCATCTTCTTCTATCCTGACACTTGCACTTTCAACAATTTTCTTGGTTCTTTTGATATAAAATTTATAAGTTTTACTTTTGTAAGAATAACCAAGAAATATACCTTCATCTACTCTGGATTCAAACTTACCAAGTTTTTCATTGGTTCTCTTTATGAAGCATTTGCTATCGAAAACTCTAAAATAAACAACTATTGCTAGTTTGTCTTTCCATATCTCATAAGGAGTTTTGTCACTGTTGACTCTTAATAAAGCTCTATTATGAATATGCACTGCTATACCAACTACCTCTCTCTAATATTTATTTTCTATCTTGGATTCATTTAGCATTGTCATCGCCATCTCTTGAACTGTTCTATTTTTCTATTTAACTACATTTTGTTGTGGAGTTCTGGTTGCTGAATACTGTCTCTTTATTCCTTGATCTTCACAAAACTCAATAAATTGATCTAACATGAATTCTCCTCCTTGATTTTATCTTAGACACTTAATCTTTAGATTAGTTTCATTCTCAACTAATGCTTTGAATGCTTTGAACTGTCTAAAAGCTTCTGATTTTTTCTTTAAAAACATTATCCAAGTCATACGTGAGAAATCATCAATAAGTAACATGAAATATTTATCACCTTGAGTACTTTGAGTCCTCATAGGTCCATATAGATTAGTGTGAACAAGCTCTAGCATCTAAGTGGTCGAGTACTCTTTTGTTTTGAACTGCCTTCTAGCTTGCTTCCCATGCTGACAAGGTCCACAAAGCGTGTTAGATGGCTTTGTGATCGTTGGAAGATTCTTGACTGCTTGATTTTTACAAATTTTGACAATATTGTCAAAATTTATGTGCCCCATTCTCCTATGCCATAGCCAACTTTATTCAATCTGACTCAAATAACATTTTTGACCTTTGATGTCTGATAGCATATATAAGTTATTACCTATTCTCTGAGCATCTGCAATTAATAAATCTGAATATTTTCTTCTAATTTCACAACCTTCTACATAAAACTTTAGTGTGCACCCCTGATCACACATTTGACTTACACTCAAAAGATTATGATTAAGACCTTCTACATATAAAACATTTTTAGTTTTAGTTCTACCATTATCTAAACTTAGTGTACCTTTTTTGGCAATTTTGGCAGTAGTGTTGTCCCCAAATTTCACTGTGCCACCATTGATCTTCTTCAGGGTTATGAACTTGCTATTGTCTCCTATCATGTGCCTTGAACATTCACTATCAATAAACCATGGATTTTCTTCATTTCTTGCATGCAAAGCTGTCTGGACCAACATAAAACCTTCAGATTATTTCTTTTACCATGTTTGAACCTTTTTCTTAATGAATGGAGCCTTGAAACTCTGGTACTTCTTGACTAACTCAAACACGCTTCTACAATACCGAGCTATGTGTCTAAAGTTGTTACACTTGTAACAAATTTTGGTCTCTTCATCAAAGCTTGATAGAGGAGAAAAAGAGTTATAGCTTTTACTTGAATCTATATGACCTTCCTTTTCCTTATTTTTTAGATTATTAGCTCTTTTTCTACATTCTAATTTCTTATGACCATATCCATTGCAATAAAAATAGTAACCATAAAAATAGGCCCTGTTTGAGAATTTTTGACCTGATTACCTTTTATAGCTTTATTCATTCCAACCTTCTTTGTCCTTTGTATTATTCATTCCTTCCCTTCTTGTTTCTTTATTTTTAAGAGCTTCAACATAGCTCTTCTTTTTAAAATTGATACTTGTCTTATCTAATATTGCCTTTTGGCTTTCTAATATCTTATTCAGCATATTAGTGTTATTTTCAAATTTTGAATCATTGAATATTTTATTATTGATTACTTTCTCAATCTCTTCTTTTAAGGAGGCAATTTTTGTAACATACCTTTCACATTCTTTTCTTGATATTTCCAACTATGCCATCAGATCTTCAATTATCTCCTTTGACTCCTCATTTTTCTTGATTTGATGCTTTAATCTTTGATTTTTATTTTCAACAATTTTCAACTCTTCTAAGGCACACATGAATTCTCCTTCCATATTCACTTCGGCTTCATCCTCTTCTTCTTCTTGATCAACTATTATTTTGCTTGCAGAGGCACCTTTATGTATGGCCATCTTGTCTTTCTTGATCTACCTTAAAGCTGTAAAACTTTTCAAAAAGGAACCTGCTCTGATACTAATTATTAAACATAAAATATACTGAGAGGGGGGGTGAATCAGTATATTATATATCTTATAAATCTTTCCCATTATCAAATTCCACTTAATCAAACATTCAAGATATGCACTAAAACTCAAACAATAAACTTCACAGAAGATGGAGAGAGACACCAGATATAACATGGAAACCCAATGTGGGAAAAACCACAGAGAATCAATCTCAAATATATTCATGAGAAAAAACCCATAAGAGCACCATACCCCTTTGCCAAGTACAAACCTCAGCTACAATTCATGAGCACCAACCCACAGGAGCTTCAAACCCCTTTGTTGAGAACCAACCCATAGGAGCACCAACCCCTTTGCCAAGCACCAACCCAACAACAATTCGTGAGCACCAACCCATAGGAGCACCAACCCTTTTGTGTATGCCACACACCTATCTCTCAATGTTGTTATCTCAACAAATGATAGATCAATACAACATATCTTTCCTCTCTCTCACCTTTGCTCTTCTAAGCTAGATATAACAAATATAAATCATATTCATCTCTCACAATTGCTCTTCTAAGCTGGATATTACAATATCAAATCAACCTCTCTCAACCATATTACAAATAGCTTCTCAAGCCTTTATTTATACATTTCCAAATGACCTTTGGCCTTCCCCCTTTGTGACCTTTCACCTTTGTGACCTTTCAATCCTCATGGAAAATGGCACCAATCTTGGATGACCCTTTATATTCAAACCTTTGAAAATTCATGTGGTGACCCTTCATGACCAAAAACGTCCTTCCCACTTTTGTCCTTATCTTTGGTGACTTTTCATATCCCTTAAAGTGTCCCTTCATGAGAAATTCGCCCTTACTCTTTTGTCTTCACTTGGTGACTCTTGGTATTCCCCAAAATGACTCTTCATGGGAAAATGCATCCCATCCTTCTTTTGTCTTTACCCCGTGGCTCTTCAACTTCTCCATGGGCCCTTATTTGTCTCATATGCAACCAAAAATATATTCATTAATATTAAACAAATATTGACTCATATTAGCCAAGATATATTTATTACAAACAACATTAAATGTAATGGGGCCTTTATCACCAATAATGTTAAACCTTTGACATCAATGACAATATTTCCAACATTTCTTTGGTGGACAAGTATCTAAAGAACTAATGTTTACTATTTATAGATTTTACACACTCACGAAAAAACATGGTTAGAATTATAGGTTAAAATATATAGGGTGCTTAATGGTCTCAACTAAGGTTTTCTCTTCTTTAGGCTAATTTTTCACACCTTTTACAAGGTATTACATCTCAGACCAAGAAGTTATCTAAAGTAGCTATAATTCACACCTAGAAGAATATATCGAAGGAAACACCTACACACATCTTAGATTATTGATTAAAATTATACTAACTACTTAAATCAATGGAATATATAAACCTTGAATAGTTATTGCACATCTGAGGCTAATATTTATTAATAAAAAAATCACATTCATACATAGTATGACACACATAAAAATTAATTAATCAATACAAACAAATAGACTTCAAGTTCATTAACACAAAGAGGGAAGAAGAAAGAATAAACATAGTTGGATGACAATCAATTCCTTGATTTCTTCTTATATTCATTCAAAACTTTGACCCTTTGAAAAGAGGGTTCTACATGTATATAAAGATCTTAGGGAAGAGGTAACCTAATCATCCAAGTTTAGAATACTTCATTTACATCTTAATATACTATAATATAAGTCTTAGTTACATGTCAATAACTTATAGATATCTCAATCATGTAACATGTGTATCTTAACAAAAAATATTTAGTTATTTATAATATAAATACAACTAGGACTTAACTATTTAGTTATAACTAGTACATGTAAAAATTGTGAAAAATTAGCCTTCATGTTAAATTGGCTCTTGCTTAATGTGACTCAAAGTTGTCATCAAAACTATAGTTGTATTTGCACTTGATGATGTAGTAACTAGGGTTCTACTCAAAGATGTAGTGGTTGATTGAGATGAAGTTACACTAGGAGCTATATTATGAGATGACACTGATGTGGCTATAGTTACTAGCATTATAGGTGGAGTCTATAGAGTAGAAGTGATATTTTTTTGGATACGTTATTATTAGAATTTAGATCCTAGTAGTGTTTATATGCTTTAGTGTTTTATGCTTGAACTATGTTCATATATAGAAGATGCGGCCTAGTCACCCTACTCATCTATTCCATTAGCTTAGCATGTTCTATCTTGGTGGCTCTAAAGACAACTTAAAATAATTCCACCTCTATTTCCTTCTTCCTAGATGAGCTTAATTTATATTTAATGTCATATAATCTTAAACCTTGCATACTTTATTTGAATCTATTAGAGTATTGCTTAATCATTTGATCAAATGGGGCTTGAGTCACCAACTTCTCTCTATTATCTTAAATTATTTTCAATTCAAGTTTAGTAAAAAAATTATCATCCTATTTATCTTGATCGACCAATTTATTCACAAGAGATTTAGAGGATGATACCCAATCTTGAGCCTCCTATGTTCTTATTAAATATAAATTCAAATAATTTTATGCCTCCAATAGGGTCATCATGTCTAAGTGGATAAATGCCTTATTGAAGGGATATATCACTAAGAAATTTATATTATTCTCATCCTCTTTGAGAATTTTGAATAATCTGGTTATATAATTAACATGAGGAGTCAAATTGACCCTCAAAGAATGAATGCAATCTATAATTTCATACAACCTAAGTGTTTCTTTTTTCACTTCATACTTAATAAGTTAGGGAACTCAAATTACATGTTGTTTCTCTCTAAGAGTTTCCAACTCCTCTTTGAGGTCTTATCTAGCCATTTTGGTTACCTCATGTATGTCTAGGATTTCCATTGTATGGTTCTTCATGTAGGACTTGAGGTTATCAATATATGGGGACTAGTCTTTTTACCTATTATATCTCTTACTAATGGAATATACCTCTTCTATTTCTTCCATGATCAAATTTTTAACTTTTTTATTATTAATCATCCTCTTCCTTACCCATTGTAATAATGTTGTATCCTTATCAAATAGTGATTTCACCATTGGAAGTTAAGTGGTCTTCAAATTTGGCCTCTTAGAGGTCAAGGATCCTAACTCCTTGACCTAATGTAGAATAGTGGGATTGAGGGATCTAATCGATGAGCTATCACTTGTACATTCTCTTCAAGATCAAGATTAGTAGAAGGATTGGGCAATGATGGCCAAATTATTTTTGACCAAATTATGGCATTAGATGCATAATAAAAACTAGTTGTTTCCTTGGAACATTTTGGTGGTTACTACCATGGTTGTAGAGGTTAGTGTTAAATATGGAAAAGGTGAACCCAATTAGGTAGAAGAAGAAAAAATCGGATTGGTGTATTGGTTTATATCTAAAATTGACAAAGCTATGGTTAATGGGGTGGATACAAAAGTAAAATAAGCTAGAGTAGTGGAAGATGGAGTAGTGCTAGGTAAATTAGTAGATAGGTGCATAAAGAAAAGACCCATAAAAAGTATCTGAATAGGAATGAATGTAAAAACAACTAGTGGAGGGATGGTATAAACTATGGGTAAATACATCAAATGAAAAATTCCTAAAGGGGATGTAAGTAGAAGACCCTTACTAGATGGTTCCATAATGAGAGGTGTCTTGGCCTTCAATTTATTTGTTTAATACCTTAGCCTACTAAAACTATTCCTCATCCACCTCTTATGTTGTATCATATTTGAGTGAATTTTTTTAATCCTTAATTATCCATGTGGGTGGGGTAGATGGTCTATCCCCATTAGTGTTCTTTTGATGATATTTTCTTGCTCAGCTTGCTTGTGAAATTGCTAACTATTAGGGAAGATAAGGGGGAATAATTGTAGGTGTTAGGGATGTTGAATATATTATTTCATCTTCATTATAGGAATCCAACCAAATAATCCTAAATTATTCCCTCTTTACACTATCTCTTCCTTGAATTAACTCCTCAACTAGCTCTCACTTGACCTGTATCAGTTTAACTATTGATGCTGAAACTGGGGGCATTTGATCCTTTTCTACTTGTGTAGAGGCATGAACTTGTTCCTATTTTTATTATTCATCATACCCTCTAATGAGTGGTGCCTCACCTACTAATTTTTAATGGTTATATGGTTGGTCTTGATCTATGAGAGGACCTTGGGGATGATGTCCTTTTCTTTTTGATTGATTTGATCATTTTCTACTTATGTATAGGAAGGAACTTCTTCTTCTTGTTATTATTCATCCTACCCTCCAATGGTGCCTCACCTACCAATTATTATTAGTTATATGGTTTGTCTTGATCCATGAGAGGAAATTGGGGATGTTTTCCCTTTATTTTTAGTTGATGTGATGATATACGACTCCAAAAGTCAAAAAATATCCATTCCCTAGGAGTTGTGATCTTGAACTTTGCTTCATCAAGTGTGAAAGAGGGTTCAATTTTTATCACCCTTCGTAGGTCCACATTTATTCCTATAGGTGTTTCCCTTTATTTCACCTCTTTGTCATCCTTAGCATTTAGGAACAAAAAATCATGATTTATTGGCTCATGTTCGTAAGTGAGGCTAGGGGTGTGAATTTTCTTTTGCAACTTTCATTGAGGATTCTAATCCCTATGAGGGAGGGTAGGCAATGAATATGCCATCCTATAATTTAATATTTCATTGAATTACCTTAGTATCATGTATTTCATACTCCCATTAGTGATGTGGGAACCATGGAATGTGGCCTTCTTTTTCTTTTTTAATTCTTTATCAATGTCATTATATATTTGGTATGCAATTTCCTTCTTAGATACTTGGTCTAGAACAAACTTAGGGAGTTAAAAAGGATTTAAATATGTGGCTATACACCATGATAATAGTGTAATTCAAGTAGATCCATTAGTCTTCTATATTTTTGGTGAGTGTTATAGATATGCTAGGTGAAATTTTAGCCAAAGGTTGACCATGGATGGCCATCTAGACTTGAGGGTAGAGATCCTCAACATTATTTGCTATGTTTCTAACAAAGGAATATATGTACACAAAAATATAATAGTTACAAATTTTTTTATTAATCACATCTAGGTTGGGATCAAATAGGAATCCATTATCCCTATAAATTATCCCCATGATTGTGTCTAATAAATAATACATCATGTAGAAATTTATTCCAAATGACCTCTTATCTTTATTGAATATTTTTTATTGGAGGTAATCACTGATTACTTCCCCCAAAGCATATGTGCACTTTGAGGTACTTAGAAAGTATATTAGGGAAACCCACTCTAAATTTATAAATTAAATGCTTGCATTACCAAAAATTTGATTTAGTAGTTCTATTCCCACATAGATTCCCATTTTGAATCGAGTGATGTGAATAGGATTCTTGATGTGTTCTTTTAGAGTTAAAGTTTCTCTAGGGAGAAGCCACCTTAATAGATCTCACTCAACATTATTAACATTATTCCATGTAATGATGGTATGTAAATTAAAATTGACATATGGAATGGGTAGAAATAAATACCTATTAAATTCATCCCCTAAAATATACACAACTTTGTTATTGTCAATGTAATGAATATATCCAACATCTGATATTCTCCTTTCAAAGAAGAGGCCTTGTAGTAAATATATGCATGGCATAAACTCTATATTTTAACTTTATGTAATGTATTAATTTAAAATTTAAAAGGAATAAGGTCCTTCAATAACTACTTATCCTTAGCTAAAATATCCTCTTTGAGTATAGAGGAGTCTACGTTTTCCACATCTTCCCATAATGTTGAGTAATTTGGATAACAACCATCAAATACAATGGAATCAAACAATATGTATAATTACTCTATGGAAACCTTGATAGAGAATATGGATGGTGTTGGGTCTCCTTTATATGACCTAGATGATGATGCCATGGTGGTTTGGTAAATACTGATATCCTTCAAGTTTTTGGAAAAAGTGTCAAACACTCAACTAAATTTCATGGATAGCAAATCACTCTAAAAGAATTAGGGATTTTGAGATAAATTAAGGATGAATTTTACTCAATCTCTCAAAGATAAAATGATTTGAAATGGGTTGAGAGCTTAATTTTAATATATTTATGCATTGATTTCCAGTTCATGCATCATTAATCACCAATGTCTATAATATTGTCACCTTCATTAAATTCAAATTTGATCACCTTGTCCAAGTTTATATGCCATGTAGGATGCCCTGTCATTTAGGGTGTGATGATGTTACCTTTCTTATTTTTACATGTGTCACTATGTAGTCTAGTCAAGAGAAGTCAAACTTTAATTTAGGGCAAAAGACCCTAAAACACAAAATGTTTTTTAGAGATATTGGTCCTAAAAGATTTTATCCCAAAGTTTTCAAAATAAAGTTGTCAATTTTTTTTCCAAAGACCACAATTAACAAAGGGATTATTCTTGTTGGGTGTCATCATTCCCTTCATTTAATCAACTTCTTTTTGATGTCATATTTAACTAGGGTTGTGTCTAAAGCTATATGCAATAAGAAGAATCATAGTGATTTAGTAACTGATTATAGGTATCTATATTTTTTTTCTTTTTGTTTTGGGGTTTTTTTAATGTATTGAGGACTTCTTGGTTAAAACCTTATTGGAATCAATCTATGTGAATTTTCCAGAAGTAGACACACGTTGTAGAAATGAAATAAATCACTAGAAATAAACACACTTTTTTAGAATAAAATAGATTGCTAGAAATAAACACACTTTTGCAAAATAAAATAGATTGCTGGAAAATGAATGCAAAGAAATGAGAATTTAATCTAAAATGTCTGCAGGAACAAATTTACAACTAATTTTAACTTTAAGGAGTTGGAAGCATTTATAAATTTAACAGAGTTACCTATTTGATTTTGTGAATAAAATATAAATACCAACTAAAAATGAAGATCCTAGTTCTTTGGAGGAGTGGGCCCTTGCTCCGCCTAAAAACAAGATTGAATAATTTAATTTGCTTTCAAAATAGAAATGGCTTATTTCATTGATAAAATGTTCTGTATTACAAAAATATACTAGTCTATCCTTTTCTCTCTATTCTTCAATGATCTTCTTCTATGTCTTCCTAAATTCCTAGGTCTATATATATAGATGCTTTGATGCCTATAACTATTTCATAGATACGATGAAACTGAATCATACCTAGAATAGATGTTGAATCAAGATGTGGCTAGATGTCCAACTGTGTGATAAATGTCTTGGATCTATAAATAAAAAAATTAGGAATCTGCTCCTAATTTAATGGGATCATTGACCTGACAGATCACCACCCATTTTAGAATAGATCCTTATCAGTATCATATCTAGCCACGAAAGTTCCAGAGCTTATATATAGGAGTACCAGAGCTAATTCTGATAATTTTGGAGCTTAAATATAGAGTTTTGGAGCTAAGTCTAAAAATGTGACAACTTGAAATAGTATGGTGGAGTTATAGAACTAAGTTGAATTGATTCCAATGCTTCCAAAAACATGCAATCCACTTCATATTTGTTCTTTAGCCTGATGATGACCTGTTTTATTACAAAACTTGAATTTTCCAACTCACTTGTTAGGAATTACAGGTTTTTAAATGTTACAATAACAATCAAAAAAAGATGGATAATTGCATCCTAACTCATCTCAGATCAAAATAAAAGTTACAAAATGCAATCAAACTTAATAGAAAGAAAGAGTAAGATGAGATCATTTATTATACATTTATTGGGAATATCTTGGCCTCATCATTTCCCCCATACTTATTTGTTTGTAAGTCCCTTTACAAACTTGACTCTTCAAATTTAGGATTGTATATCTTGCATTCCATTTAATTGCTCAGATCAAATGGACGGAACTGAATATCCCAATGCTTTGATCCAGAAGTACTATACCCAGCTTTTGCTTCTACTTTTCTTTTCCATTTCATAAATTGAGTGGGATTTTGAAGTTCTCTATTTTGCCAAGGAGATATAGGAGTGAGAAGTAGAGGTGGCCTTGTCCACATGCCTATCCATATGCACCAGGGAGTTTCATTGATCTAAAGAATTATTGTGCATAAAGCTTTTGTCCTTTCTAGACTCCAGATCAAATTTGAAGGGGATATTACTTCCCTTATTTTCAATGCCACTAGAATAAATTCCCATATTTTTAAACATGCATCATATATTTTATCAAAATTTGCCTTCTCATAAGAGGTGAAGACATCCATGCTTTGCTATAAATTGAAAAGATAAGGTCCCCTGAATTTTTCATTAAATACATGGGATTGGAAATGTGTAGAAAAGGTGAGTGGGTTACCATAATGAATTCTCATATAGAGACTAGATGAAGTAGCCTTTAACCAATGCTCTGACTCCCTTTCCTACCATGCAATCTGATTTTGAAGAATAGAGACAAATGCGTTAAGTTGGCTTTCCCCTACATACAAATTTATCATAAAACTTATATTTCTTTCTAGCATAGAATTGTAGAGGTAAAATTCACAAAGAAGGTTTTTCTATTTTGTATTGGCTAAGGAGTAGGCAGCTAAGAAATCAGCTTCATCTTTTATTTCATGTGGAAGGCCACATGTTATCCTTGCCAACTGCTAGCGAATGAATTATTCCTCTAAAAACATGCTATAAATAGGAGAAGCTCTTTTGCATGCAATAAGTTTCTCACTCATCATACAAACTATTTGTATTTTCATAAGAAATTTATACTTATCATTTTCCTCCTTGTAAAATTTGTCTTCCCATTCCTTCCTTACTTTCTCTTCTTCTACCAATTTGCCTTTTAAGTCTGTATTGGATTCCTTGATTACACTAAGTTATATGCATGTATCATCCCATAACTACTTGAGTGGAAGATAATTCAATTTAGTCTATGCAAAGACTATTGACATAGAGGTCTGTATTATACATTTTTCCTCATTTTCCATCAGTTGCCTTTTAATCTCTGCTAATTTCTCATTCTTGGTTTTGAAGTGGTTTGTTAATTCTTTAAGGAGCATTTCTTTATATTCTAATTTGATTTTGAGGAAGTTCAATTCCTCATCCTTTTCCTTGATAATGAGTTATACTCTAGACAAAAATAGAGCCTATTTAATTTTCTAGTTTTATTCTTTTTCTAAAATTTCTTGGGGAGTTAAGCATTCTTCTTCCACCATAGGGGATTTCCCTTTCCTTCTCCAAGATGTCTATTCATATTTTGCATGTGATGGTGCTGATATCTCACCCATTTCTTGGAAAATTGGCTCCTCAAATCTTTCATCTCTTTTTCATTTTCTATTTGGCTTGGTCTAGGAGAAGTCATGGCCATGCTACCCAAAATATCAGTAGCTTTGGTTTCCAGTGTTTCTTGTTCTTCCATCTCCTCTAAATTTTATTTAGACTTTTTATGATGTTTTCTTTCTTGAGGAGACTTAAAATGTGCAGACATAGGTTTCGTTTTAGAACTTCTGATGTTCACCTTTTGCTCAGGTCTAGGTGAACTATCACTATCAGAGACAGGTGTTAGTTCTTCTGTAGCTTCAGTAGAAGAAGAAATTTCTTGAGAAGGCATAGTAGGGTCTGTAATTTTAACTTTTCTTTCAAATTTTCTTCTTTTTGGTATTTCCTCTTCCCCCAATCTTTTCTTTTCCTCAGCAATGGTATCAATTTTCAAATGAACTGAAGGAGTAGGAGTTTTTATTGTTCTTCTAGAAATACCAGGGTTTTACCCAAATTTGCCAAGAAATTTGTCGCACATTTCTTCCCCATTTGTCTTTGAAAGGAAATGGTGCTGGCATACTAAATGCACTAACCCATGATGTCTGATTGTTCTTACACCCCAAGAATACCTTTGGGCCATAGTATGGATGGAGTTAAAAAGAAACCCTAGAAAGTTTACTATATATTCTAGTTTTTTGGCTCCATATCTAAGGTGTATAAGGATTTTTAGGACTTCTTTTCCTACTATCCCAAATTGTCCATCACAAGTTAAATATTTAACTATCCAAAATGCTACTCTGTCAAATGGTTTGGGAAACTTGGCCCTTTTGACTCCTTTAATTATTTTACTTATATTATAAATATACTAGGGTTCAGCTTCCCCTTCTTTCAACAGGGTTTCATCTAAGTCTTTTAATGTCCCTTTGACAGGGTTTGAGACATGCACTATTGGTATTCCAAACATCTCACTTAAAATTTTCACAAAAAAGGAATGAAAACCTTCCAAATTTTTGTTCTTGTTTTTTCTAAATTGATAAAAAATTCTCTTACCAGTTCATCATTATATTTGGGAAATTTCCTTAGAAACTCCAGCCATCCTACTTGTTGAAAGATAGTTGCTACTTCTTCATCTGCAAGGAGTTGGGTATTATTTTCTAGTTCTAACTTATTTTTGATTCCCATGATTCATTCTTCTTGACTATTACATAGGTTAGCTAAATATTTCTTCTCTTATCGATGGAAATGATGATTTTGGTTGTGGAACTAGTGGATTCAGTTGTTGATCTGGCAAATTTGGTAGCAAAATTATTGTACTCAGCTGCAAAACTTAGTGATTTTGACTGTGGAACTACTGTACTCAACTATAGAATTGATGAAGGGAATTCACTGTATCTCTTTTGAAATTTTTTTTGTAGCTAACTTTTACTTTATTAATGTAATAATAAGAATGATTCTTTATGACTATCTGCCAACTCATTCCATCATCAATATCCTTCTCATGATTTTGCACATTTAACCATGATATACAATAGATGACTCATCATACTAATCTTTTAAATTAAGTCTAATCACACATGCAAACTTTCAATTTAACCTTTAACAAGTTAAAAGCATAATTACCATCCTTGATATTGTAATCCTTCCATCATGATGACTCATCATTCCTGAAAAATGGTTAGAGAAAAAAAATAGCTAGAATAAAAAAATATTTTATTTAAATTAGCCATTTATTTGAGAAGATCAACCGCCATCACTAGTTTTCAATTGATCTAATTTTTTTTAAGAAGAGAATGCCACTTACTAGTTTTCATCCTTTTCCCTTTATTCTAAATCTTTTCATTTGATTATCTGATCATTCTAGAAGAACTGGGTTCTTCCATATAATCAAATTCTTTATTTGCTTCAATCTGATTCAAGAATTCATCCTTAGTAGGAGGCTTCATATAAAGTTTTATCCTATGTCCATTGACCAAGAGTATTCTTCTGCTGCCATCAATGGGAAGTAACTGGATAGAGCCATTGTTAAAATATCTGCTTGATCTGATAAAGTCCCAACCATCTAGTTCTTAATTTGCCTTTGAATTATTCGTACATAGAATCAAAAAAAAATTCCCAGTCTCCTACTTTGTATTGTCTTTCCTTGATATGTGAATCATGCCATTGCTTCCTTTGACCTTGGATTATCTCTATTTGGTGAAGTTCTTCCATTTTGAATTCATCCAATTAATTGAGTTGAAGGATTCACTCCTTTTGAGCTACATCCAATTCAATTCCCACCTTAGTTGTTGTGCTCAATGTTTGTAGTTCAAACTCAATAGGAAACAAGGGTTTTTCACATAGACTAACTCATATAGTGAAAACCCTATTTTGGTTTTCCATGTTGTATTGTAAGCCCAAACAGCTTCAGGTAGTCTTTACCCCCAATCTCTTCTTTCAGCTTCAATTGTTTTAGTGATGATGTTTTTTAATTCTCTATTTGTTGCTTCAACTTGTCCATTTGTTTGCAGGTGATAGGGAGATGACTTCCTATGATTGATTTGATAATACATTGTGAAGGCCTGGATCATATTGGACATAAATTGTGGTCCCTGGTCTGAAATTAAGCTTCTTGGTGCTCCAAACTTTACCATAATTTTTTGCTAAAGGAAATCAGTAACTACTTCAATGGCATTTGTTAAAGCCTACACTTCTACCCATTTTATTACATAATTAGTACACACAAGAATGTGCTCTTTTCCCTATGAAGGAGGATTAAAGGGTCCAAAAAAATCCAATCCCCATCTCTCAAATAGTTCAATCACTACTTGTGGTTGTAGAGGCATTTCATTGGTAATGGTTGGTTATCCCATCCTTTGACAAGGATCATACCACCTGATATATCTCTTCACATCTTTGTACAGAGATAACCAATAGTAACCAGTGCCAAGTATCTTGCGAGCTATTTTTTTCACTAAATAGTGTCATCCACTTGGTTCATCATGACATGCTTGTAGGATGTCAAAGATTTCATCTTCTCTCACACACCTGTGTAAAACCAAATCAGGACTGCATTTAAATAACATTCCTTTTAACCATTTAAACTATGCACTGGTTTTGATTAATTCTTTATTTACTTTTTAATGAAAGGAGGAAAATTCCCTATTGTAAGATAATTTGCCATGTTAGAAAACCATGGTGTATTAGCTAAAATAAAAAATAATTGCTCATCTATAAATTTATCTTTTACTAGATTCTGCTCCCCTATAGTGGTCAATCTTGACAAGAAATCAGCTACCACATTAGATTTGCCTGGATTGTCCACAATGGTAATATCAAATTATTTTAGAAGTAATAACCATCTAATTATTCTACCTCTAACCACTAGTTTTTCATTAAATATTTAATTACTAAGTGATCTATATGTATAAATATTTTTTACCCTATAACGTAGTGTCTAAATTTATTGATTACATAGATCACAGCCAAAAATTCTTTTTTAGTGGTAGTGTAATTTCTTTCAGTGGAAGCAAGATTTTTACTGAGATAGTAAATAGCATACATTATTCTTTCTTCATCTTTCTATCCCAAAACTACACCAATTGAAGTATTTGAGGCATCAGTTTGCATGTGAAAAGGTTTCTTCCAATTAGGTCCTTGCAATATTGGGGCAGTTACTAATTTCTCTTTAATTTCTTCAAAAGCATGTTGACACTGTTCATCCCAAAGAAATTCATAGTCCTTGGTAAGCAATTTAAACATGGGGGAAGCAATTTTACTAAAATCCTTGATAAAACAACTATAGTATCCATCATGTCCTAAAAATGATTTCATATCTGTGGGAGTTTGAGTAATAGGCAAGTTTGAAATAATCTTGATTTTTTTTTAGTCAACCTGAATTCCTCTTTTTGAAATATGGTGCCCTAATACGATCCCTTCATCAACCATCAGCAAACATTTCTCATGACTAAGAGATAAGTGATGTTGTTCATATCTTGTTAATACTCTATCCAAATTTTTTAAGGCATCATCAAATGTATCTCCATACACAGTAAAGTCATCCATGTATACCTCCACACAGTCATTTGTTAGGTCTATAAAAATTGCTAATATAGCTCTTTGAAAGGTTATTGGAGCATTACATAGTCCAAATGGCAATACCATGTAAGCAAAGGTACCCCATGGACAATTAAATGTAGTTTTGTCCTAATCCTCAATAGCAACTCTGATTATTGTACCCACTAAATCCATCTAAGAAGGAAAAGTAATATTTACTTGAAAGGTTGTCTAAGACTTGATTTATGAATGGCAAGGAAAAATAATCTCTTAGGGTGGCTTTGTTCAGTTCCCTATAGTCAACACAAATTCTCCATTTTCCATTCTTTTAAGGGATAATTACAAGAGGAGACACCCACTGGCTATCTGAGATAGGGTAGATAAAACCTACTTGTAATAGTTTTTCAATTTCTTGTTTGAATATATCCCTTAAGGCTAGATTAATCCTTCTCTGAGGTTGCCTAACTGGTCTAATGTTTTCAGTATAAATGTGATGGGTGCAGATACTTGGATGAATTCCCTTCATATCTCTATAATCCCAATCAAAATCTTTAGTATGATCCTTCAGAACATCAAATAGTTTGACTTCTTCATTATTCTTTAACCAACTATTAATATTCAAAAAATTTCTTGGTTGAATCTCAACATGTTTGGTTTTAGGATATGATGAATTGATTTTTTGAAAGGGTTACATTAAGGTATTTAGTGGAAAGACATGTGGTAATAACATATGATATGTAGCATCATCTTTGAAAGTTCCTAGAGGTAGAATGCTAGACATGGGACAACAGGAAGAGTTATGATACTTATCTTGTTGTAGGTCAAACTCCTCATTACTATTATTTTCCAAAAATTCTTCATCATCTCCTAATATCTATAAATTTGAAGCTACATATCCTTCCTCTCACCAAGATAAATTGCATTCCTTTGGATTGAAATTATCTTCATTTGTAGAGAATTGGTGTGGTTCTAGAACTAACTATGATGGTTCCAAAATAGATTTGGCATGTTTTAGAACTAATCCTGACTGCTCCAATAATGATTGATGTTCATTTAATGAAGGATTAACCATATCATCTATTTCATGTACATGATCTTGTAATGTTATCATAGCCAAAGAAGATAGATTTTGCTCATTAATATCAGGATTATCAACCCATAATTTCACTTGATTATCAATAAAAGGTCGTACAAATGGATACAATGAAATTTTCTTAGAATTCTTACCATTTGAAATAGTCATATCACCTGACCTGCAATCAATTAAGGTAACAACTATAGATAACCATGGTATCCCCAAAATAATAAGATAACTAAGTGTTTTACCTTTTGGTTGTAAGATAAGGAAGTTGACTGGATATTCTCATGATTCCACCATTACTGCCACATCTTCAATAACTCCTTATGGTTTTGCTACACACTGATCTACCATCTGCAATATGGTATTAGTAGGATGTATGCCTATTAATGGTAATGTTTTCAAAGTGTCCACTATCATTACATTGATAGCTAACCCAAATCAATCAAAACATTATGTATGTCCTTATTCCCTATAGAAATATAAATAACAGGGCTTCTAGGATCTCCATACTTGGGTAGTAGGAGTTTTCCTGCTAATAAATTAGCAAGTTTCTCATCTACCTGAATAGTCCTGGGGTACTGCTTCTTTCTTATAGGTTTTTTAAAACATAATATTTTGATTATCTTATTCAACTCCAAAATATCCTCAATTGCTTGTAACAATGGTGTTTCAATATTCAATCTTCTTAGTTCCTACACCAATTCAGATTCCTTTAGTTCTATGATTTCTTTAAGTCTTTATAGAAATAGAATCCTAGTAGAATTTCTTTCTAGTTCCTTATATTTTTCTTTGTCATCTTCCTTAAATGTAACTATGCTAAGGGTTTTAGCTTCATTTATCATCTCAGTGATTATAACAGGTAGACTGCTAACTATTTTGCCAGATCTAGTTTGAATGCTTTTATAATCCATTATATTTAAATTAACTAATTTTGTTGGTTCTATTTTGTATACAGGAGTTGTTTATTTGTTTCTTGGGTTTGCTACTAGTTGTACTAACATTTGTGTTTTGATTATGTTTTCAACCTATGGATTTTGTGCTGGAGGTCCCATTATGGCTTGTTGGTTCTGATTTGGATATGTCTTCCCTTACACATAATTATTAGGGCCCCATCTAGGTTGTGGCCAAGCATAAGGATTTCCTTGACCAACCCAAAGTTGTTGATGTCCTTGAGTTTACCAAGACTGACTTACCCAATCTTGAGGATGCCATGTGGGTTGAGGGGCCCAAGGTGGCTATCCCCAAATTTGTGGTACTATTTGAGCTACCCATGGCATCATCCAGGGATTAGGAGCTGGTCTTGGCATAAACTATCCTTAGTTAGGTTATCTCTTAACAAAATTTAATTCTTTTATGATGGATGATGTATTTGTTTGTTTGAGCTAATTTTTTATGAGTGGAAGAAGATAACAAGCATTAGTATCATGTTATTTAGATTTAGAGACAAGATATACTTTTGTTTTATACAAAGGACATTCCCTTATTGCATGCTTCTTCCTACATCTAGAACAATACATGGCTAATGGTTCAAGTTGGGAATTTGCTTTAGCTTTCCATCCATCCATGGTGGAGGTAAATTGAACTAATATGTCTATTTTAAATTTTACCAATTCATCCATCAATTTGTTCATATCTGGATTTGAATTTTTAACCGTTTTCCCCTTTCTAGGTCCACCCCTTGTCCTTAAATAGTTTCTACAAATTTGTATGATTTTATCCATTCTTAATTGAACAATGTTTCCTCTACCAATTAAATCCAGGGTTTCCCTAGATTCATCAAATAGACCTTTGATCAAAATGATTTTACTTAAATCTTCTTGAAGTACAAATCCACATCTTTTACTCACAAAGAGGAATCTGTCTAAATAATCTTCCATATTTTCATCTTCTTCCTGTTTGATTTTGAAAACTTCTTCATTTCAATTTCCTCCTCTACAATAATCTTGATATTTGTCTAAGAAAATAATTTCCATTTGTTCCCAATTGGTAATAAAATTAGATGTTAATCCCATAAACCACCTCATTGCTACATCCTTAAGAGTAGATGGAAAAAACTTTAGTTTTTTAATATCGATCTTGTAATCATAAGTCTGACATAGTACTTTAAACTCAAATAGAAATTGGTCAGGATCCTCAGATGACATTCCTCTA
This sequence comes from Torreya grandis, assembly GCA_037957365.1. Classification (NCBI taxonomy): domain Eukaryota; kingdom Viridiplantae; phylum Streptophyta; class Pinopsida; order Cupressales; family Taxaceae; genus Torreya; species Torreya grandis. The sequence continues at coordinate 241,660 of JARHVA010007295.1, read as the reverse complement.
AATGTGGGCAAGTGTGTAGGAGAGATGTTTTTCATAGTGGTTTCATCATGCTCGATCTGAATGGGATAGGTAAAGGTTCTCTTAGGTTCTCTTCCAGCTTCTCATGCCATCTCTCTGGTATTTTTTAGTCCCTTCTCCTAGTCAATGTGGTATTTGGTCTGTTTTGGGGATGGTGAAAAGTTAGGAGTAGGAGGTTGACTACTCAATTGAGAATCAAAACTTTCCCTCAATGGATCTTGAGAAATAATCTTCCTCCCTAAGGTTTTACTTGGTTCTGGTGACTGATCCAAAAATTCCAAAAATGGCAATTTTGCTTCTTTTCTTGTAGGAGAAATGGTGCCTCCAATTCTTGCTCAACGTCCTTTATTAAACTAGAGGATGATGGAAATTCTTGTTCATATATTTTGGGGAGAAATCTACCCTTAGAGTCTTGTGGTCTACTCATAAATTAGGGAAACTTTCTCTAATTACTAAATGAATGATTGTTGCTCTTGTTGACACGTAATTAGAAAATTCAAACTAGTGAGTCTTTGGCAACGTCGCCAAAAATGATGGGTGTCATCATTTCCTTCATTTAATCAACTTCTTGTTGATGTCATATTTAACCAGGGCTGTGTCTAAAGCTATATGCAATAAGAAGAATCATAGTGATTTAGTAACTAATTGTAGGTATCTATATTTTTTTTTCTTTTTGTTTTAGGGGTTTTTTAATATCTTGAGGACTTCTTGGTTAATACCTTATTGGAATAAATCTATGTGAATTTGCCAAAAGTAGACACACATTGCAGAAATGAAATAGATCACTGGAAATAAATAGACTTTTGCAGAATAAAATAGATTGCTAGAAATAAACACACTTTTGTAGAATAAAATAGATTGCTGGAAATAAACACACTTTTGTATAATAAAATAGATTGGTAGAAAATGATTGTAAAGAAATGAGAATTTAATATAAAATGCCTCCAGGAACAAATTTATAACAAATTTTAACTTTAAGGAGTTGGAAGCATTTATAAATTTAACAGAGTTACCTATTTGATTTTGAGATTAAAATATAAATATTGACAAAAAATGAAGATCTTGGTTATTTGGAGGAGTGGGCCCTTGTTCCGCCTAGAAACATGATTGAATAATTTAATTTGTTTTCAAAAAAATGTCTTATTTCATTGATAAAATGTTCTATATTACAAAAATGTACTAGTCTATCCTTTTCTCTCTATTCTTCAATGATCTTCTTGTATTTCTTCCTCAATTCCCAAGTCTGTATATATAGATGATTTGATGGCTATAATTGTTTCATAGATACGATGGAACTTAATCATACCCAGAATAGATGCTAAATCAAGATGTGGCTAGATGTCTAGCTGTGTGATAAATGTCTTTGATCTACAAATATGGAAATTGGCAATCTACTCCTGATTTAATGGGATCATTGACCTGACAGATTGCTAGCCATTTTGGAATAGATCCTTATTAGTTCCATATCTAGCCATGAAAGTTTTAAAGCTTATCTATAGGAGTACCAGAGCTAATTTAGATAATTCTAGAGCTTAAATATAGAGTTCTGGACTTAAGTCCAAAAATGTGACAACTTGAAATAGTATGGTGGAGTTTTAGAACTAAGATGAATTGATTCCAATGCTTCCAAAAACATACAATCCACTTCATATTTATTCTTTAGCTTGATGATGACCTGTTTTATTGTAAAACTTGAATTTTCCAACACACTTGTTAGGAATTACAGGTTTTTAAATGTTATAATCACAATCAACAAAAGATGGATAATTACATTCTAACTCATCTCAGATCAAAATAAAAGTTACAAAATGCAATCAAACTTAATAGAAAGAAAGAGTAAGATGAGGTCATTTATTATACATTTATCGAGCATATCCTGGCCTAATGAATTCTGATGATTTTTTTCCAAAATAAAGTTTCCAAAATAAAATTTTTGATGACTTTTCATATTTGGGAAGGTTGTGGTTCAAGTAAAAGTAGTTGCATATAAATTTCTTAAACAAAAAGCTTTCGAAGTGAAAGATTTTGAAGATAAATATTTTTGAAAAAAAAAATCCAATGAAAAGTTTCCAAAATAAAGTTAGTGAAAATAATCTTCCAAAACACATTCACCTAAGAAAATCCTTCTAAAATAAAACCTCTGAATGAAAAAGTTATTGATCAAAATTTTTGTGAAACAAAGTTTTCGACACAAATCCTTTAATGAGAAAGTTTCTAAAACAAACTTTTCAAAGTAAACCTTTCAATGAAATCTTTCCAAAGCAAGAGTTGTCGATGAGACAAGTTCCCAAAAAGAATCTTTCTAAAGCAAAAGGCTATGTTAAAGTGAAGTATTTGAAGACAAAGTTACCAAAGAGAAAACTTTACAAAAGGAAAACTTAAAAAATGAAAATTATCAAATACTAAATACTCCCAAATAAAGCAATATGAATTCCTTTCATGCAAAGCCAATCTTACCATATTTTCATTAATATGTTAGTTTGAACAAATGCTTCAAAATGTAAATAAATATGCTTCAACATGATTCAAAATTCAAAAGAACCAAGTTTATAACAAATAATAACAACCATCATAATCCTAAAATAGATAAATATCCATATAAAAATATTCATTATTTTAGAAAAACAAAGGGGGTCCATACTTTTTAGAGAAAAAATACATAGTGTGGTGTGTTGAATATAACAAATGGTGACTCATAGGGGTGAATAATCCATAGCTTTCAAGAACCCAAAATCCATGGTTTTACAATCCCAATATCAACCATAAATTTATCCCAAAATAAATGATTAAATTAAAAGTAAAAAGAGACTCTTAATAATACTATGTAACACAATAACTTTACTTACACTTTGGATTTGTGTGTGAAAATTGTTTTTCTTTATCTCTTGTCTCAATTTTTTTAGGCAAAGATATGGGGGTGAACCACATGTTTAGTTTTGATTGGATGTTAGGTTTATATATGGGGAGATCAAGCATTTCTCTACTACCAACTAGGCATTAATAGCCCTGATAGAGATACCTTTGATCACCTATTCCTCCTTTCTTCATTTCTTCATGATGCATGATACATTGATCTTATTTTATAATGTAGACTTTGAATCCATTTTTGATTTTCTTTTGGAATTTTGGATTATGCCTTTTGTTTTTTAATTTCACTTTTCTTTTTTTTTTAATGAAAGAGGGAAGATGGTGACTACCATGAGCTAGTCTTAGTAAAGTTTTGGTGTAATATAAACATCCTTGCCAACTCCTACACATGTCAATGATTATTACCTTAAGAAAGTATTAAAATTTTGTGTGCATTCAACCCAATAGGATAAGGAAATTTTTCTAAATTTACATAGTGTAGAGAGGATTATAGAATACGATTGGTTAAACATTAGTCCAATCAATCAAAGTAAAAATGCATAAGAGTAAACAAAATCAATCCTATCTAGTCATATGAGAATTACAAGTAATAATAAGAAACACATGAAATAAAACAATGTCATGTCACCTTCCCAAGTGGATTCATCATTGAAATGTATCTCAAAATCATGTTCTCCCTTGATCAAGAGCTCTTGTCTTCAACGATAGTGGTGGCCAACTCCTCCAATGTCTCAAGAACTCCTTCTAAAACCTAGGCTCATGATTTGGAATCACTAAACTAGCCTATCAATGATGCTTTTAGATAAGATCAATGGTCAAATGCAAAGGATTATGGAGAAAATTTGACATTATAACTTTGCACAAATCAAGCTTACAAAAGATATTCATGGCCTTTCTATTTATATTTTTTTGAGATTGAATAGAATCAACCTAAACTATCCATCTCAAGATTGAGATGTGTGGATAAGGATTAATTAAATTATGTAATTAAAATTCATAAATAGGCTCATAAATATTTGGGATAGAGGGGAATTTAAGAGGCATGGAGGGTATTAATGATGCACATGAGACCCATAATCTTGATATTTTATGCATTTATGGCCTAGGGATGTCTTCCCAAGAAATGATGTCATTAAGTGATGTAGTTAATAGAAATAAGTTTAAAAAAATAAATATTCATCAACTCTCATGGAAAATCCACTTAAGCTCTTGATTTAGATGAATTAGCCTTAAACAAGGTTAATTAACATGTGTGCAATTATTTGGAAATTAGCCCTCAATTAATCAAAATAGTCATAATGTCCTATTATTGGCTTAAAATTTTATTGGATTGGAATTAGAAGTCGATGTTAGATGTATTGGATCCATTATCCTATTTAGGATGTTGTCAACACTAAATAACAAGGGCACATATCTTGTGTAAGAGATTTGATAGAAAAGAGTATCCAAGGCACCCAGGTGTAAAATTTGCATTTTGACTTGAAATGATCTGATCAAAGTTATATTTTTCATAAATTTAATTACCCTATTTATGGATACATTGACCTAAATTAACACTTGTAAATTAGAATTTTAAACCATTTGGGGGTTTTTAATGATTTTGACCTAAAATCTGCATTTTAGTGTAATTTGAGTAAGATTGACAATTTCAACACAAATGGTGTTAGGAATTGGGTGTCTACATTTTGTACCTATTTGAGAAGGAAAAGTGAAGCATTCAAATAAAGAAATATATTTTTAAATAAAATATTTGTCAAGGAGAAATTATAATAGACCCATGATTCCCCCTCAAGAGAACATATTAGGATGAAAGATAAGGATAACTCTCGAAAAGAGAGAAAAAGTTAGAGATTAACTCATGGAATATATCACATCTAGAAGAGATAAATCTTACACATGTGATTACCATCAATTATAAAAATATAATTTAGAGGTATAATAGGCCCCAATAGATGGGGAGAATAGAAAAGATACAATTCATAAATGTAAGGGACATACTTTAAACGTACCCAATTTGAGAGTACAAGTTGAGTGCTTACGACATTGATCAATCCTAAGATAAGTTACACACTAAAACATTACCATCATGGGAAAAAGTGTGGAGAGCTTTGAATTAGAGGAAAAGAGAGAATGTTTTGATTTAGGAAGGGAAACACCACTAGAATGAGGTTTATAGAGAGAAGATAATAAGAAGTGCCCTAATAGAGCAGATTTGATTATGATAAGATAGTTGTACCCTAGTAGGGTGGATTTTGATCATTGATAAAGAATAAATAATGGTTTACCTATATAGGGATGATTTAATTTGAATGTTTTTCAGATTTTGTGCCCCTGAATGGGCAATTGGCAAGTAAAATAGCTCAAGGATATAACCCAAAATATAGGTTAAAGTGAGTAGGCACAAATGTACATACGATGGTGTAATATCTTACAAAACCATATAAACCCATCATATGAGAATGAAAAAAGTGATGAGAGAGATAAAAATAAGAATGGAGATGGATGAGCTAACTCCATATGTATAAGACAAGTGGATGTTGCCTACATAGTTCCATGGACTCATGTTCCAATATGAACTTCAAGCTAATGAGTTCACCCAAGTTTGGGAGAGAATGGAATGAAGAATGATGAAAACTGACCAATAATTGATTAGAATCATAATTTATGTGAATAGATACATGTCTAATCATAGATTCAAGTGATAAAATGCATAATATCTATATGTCTAATTTCATATCATGAGCCTAGATTATGCAAAGTGTTCTTGAGAATTATTCATTAGAGTTGATGTTGACATTTAAGAATTTGAAACCTTTGCATAAAGTGCTTGATATATCAAAATAAATTAGGTATCATAAGTATGAATAACTTAAAATTACATAATATTCCAATTGCATTGAGCCAGTTCAAATGTGAATACCTATAACTAAGGATAACGGTAAAACAATGACCAAAACAAGAGTTACAACCATTTACATTTAAACAAAAAAGAAAAGACAAATAAAAAGATAAACATAAATGAACCTAACTTGAAATCAAGATATGATCAATCAATAATTAAGTAGGAACAAAAATGTTTAAAAACAAAAAGCAAGAACATCTTAATGACATGAGACCAAGATATAAATAATCAAGATCCATGTGGACCATTAAGACATTAATGAACATAAAAGAGAAAATCAAAATCAAATAGAAAAAAAAGACACCAAAAATAATCAAATAAATAAAATGGTCCAAAAAAAACTTAATAACATAGGATAAAGATATAAATAATCAAGATCCTTGTAAATGATCAAGATGTTTTGAAACACAAAAGAGATAAGCAAAAATATTTAGGAAAACACAAGACCAAGATGAGACAAGAAGTAATAAAAAGAGAAAAGGAGAAGAAATAAAAGGAGATGTAAGAAAGCACAAAAAACCACCAAGAAAACACAAATAAACACACACAAACAAAAAAACAAGTTAGTACAATTTAAAGACAGATGTTCATGCACGTGTGATAAAGGCATTACATTGTACCACAAAATATAAAAGAAAAATGACACAACAATTATTCCCTAATTAAAGAGGAATAATGATATAATAAATGGGGGAAAAAATAAAAGTAAGGGGTTGGTCAAGATGACTCTATATGTACAATACAAGTGGATATTGGCTACATAGTTCCATGGATGCATGTTCCAACATGAAATTTAGGCCAAATGTAGTTCTCCCAAGAAATGGGATAGAAGCAAAATGATGATCAAACTAGCATGATTGATGTTTATAGAATAAATGGAAGATATGACAAAAAAATGAGAATTATCTTGCAAACAACAAGTTGATGGGATGAGAAAGAATGATCTTACAAAGTGGCAAGTGCATGGGACAAGATAAACTAATGTGTCTTTGATTACAAAATGGTAATAGCATAACATGGTAGGTTGGGAATATACATAATCATGAGATAATGTCTTTATTATTTTATGGATCATGTTCTAATATTTTTGGTATTTTCAAATTATTTTTAGTGTTTTTTGTGTTTTTGGGATAAAATATACACAAGGTGAGACCATCTAGTCAAGGAGATGCACGTCCAAGAGTATAGGTTCCTATAATATAGATAAGATAGATTAAAAAACCCATGCTCATAAGTTAGTGAGAGCAAGGATCCTAATAAGATGAAAAATGCCTATAAAGAGTAGCAAATGTAATATAGAATAGTGTGCAACATGAAGAAAATTCAAAGAATTATCTATGTTCACTTATCTATAATACTGTGACAAAGGTCCTAAACTAAGAAGATGTTCTTATTCACTTGTCTAAATCTATAAAATATTATCCAAAATGAACTAATTTATAGAATTGGTATTGAATATGTTCATGAGACATAATTAGGATCATAATTGGTTAAGGGATAAAAAGTGTTCAAGCTTACAACATGCTTGAGACATAATTAAGAATATGGTTCTCAAGGAGAATGGTCCAAAGAATAGGGTCCAACACATAGACAATCCAAAGTGGGATAAATAACATGGTTCTCTTCTAAAAATGGTCCAAGATAAGATAAAATGTGTTTAGAGTGCCAATGATTCAAATCCTTCACTATCTAGAGTCATGATGTGTGGGCCAAGGTAATATAAAATGTGTTCAAGGAAGGATAAAATGGTGGGATAAATTACTTTAGCACAATTTTTCCCCAATTTAGAGGTCTTGTAGATAATGGTTCAAAGTTATTTATGCATATAACCTCTTAAGGTGTGTGCTATTCATGGGTTATATAAGTTTTTCACCATTAGGTTTAGCTAGTCAATATGCCCTTGATCCATTGTTTATTGTGATAATATATGGTCCCAACCAATTAAGTTAAAAGTTACCTTTCTTTTTGCATTCAAAATTCATGTTTTATTAGTTATATTTCAAAACAAAGTCACCAATATCAGACTCTTAATGGATAATACACTTTTTATAGCTTCTCTAAAATCTATTTTGATAGGCCTACAAGTTTTCTAGGGCATCCAAACACTTACCATCAAATTTTTTTAGTTCTTGTAGCCATGAGGCCCTTAGTCTTCATCATCTTCAATGTGCTCTAGTGATATTCATAATGAAACTATATCAATCTAAACTAGGATAATAGATTTAGTGCCAAAAATAAGTGAGTATGGAGTGGTTCCAATTTGGGTTTGATGTTTGGTTCTATAAGCCCAAAAGGTAGGAAAGAGTTGCAAGTGCTAATTATGGCCAACGTCATTAAAAATCTTCTTTAATATGGATACAATGGTTTTTTTCAACACTTCAGCTTGTCCGTTACCTTGTGATTTATATGGAGTTAATTTATTTTTTTTATCTTGAATTTTTCACAAAGATATTTCACATCTTGTTTCACAAAGGATCCACCATTATCAGATATAATACAGGTTGGGTTGCCATATCGACAAATGATATGGTAATGAATTAATTTGGCTATCTATTTTTTAGTAACATAAGTGAGAGGAATGGCCTCAATCCACTTGGTAAAGTACTTATTTTTAGTCAAAATGTGTTTATGGCCATTTAAATATGTTGGGTTAATTTTCTTGATGAGATCGATACCCCATGTTGAGAATAACCATGGTGTTGTGATTGGTTGTAGTGATAAAGAAGGTGTGTGTATCAAGTTACAATGATGCTAATAAATAATAGGCTTCTTCACATAGTTATAAGTATTGGTATCTATTTTGGGCCAATAATAGCCTATTCTGAGGAGTTTATTTTCTAGGACTACACTTTTGGTGTGGACCCCACACATTCCTTTATGAACCTCATTTAGTGCTAGCTTAGGTTCTCCCAAAGATAAATAATGAATTAGTGTTCCATAATAGCCTTTACAATAAAGTGTTTTTCCAAAGAGAGTATAATATCTTAATAAATGAAGGAATAGTTCTTGGTTGTTGGAAAGGTTGGTAGGGAAGATATGACTATGGAAATAGTTATAAAAATCTTGGTACCATGGTAGCTCAGGGGGGTGATTAAGACCAATAGTGGTGCATACCATCTTTTAATAAGTTATAATATGCATAAGATGAAGAATATTTTCAATAAAAAAATTGATACTCTTTAGCACTACCATCCATTTGAATCATGGAACTAATTATTGCCATTACGTCAGTAGATCTGTTGTTTACTCTTGGAACTTGTTCAAACTATAGAGATTTAATTTTTTTTTGAGGTTATCAAAAAAATTCATGTAAGGAATAATATTATCATCTCTTTTTTTATACTAATAAATTATTTTATTGATAATTAACTATGAAACTCCATAGACCTTTAAGCTTTGAATACCCCACTATATAGCAAGGTAGAGCCCTATAATTAATTCCTCATACTCAGCCATTTTTTTTGTACAATGAAATTGGATATGGAATTCCTTAGGAATTAAATCCCCTTGTGGTGTGATCAATAATATGCTAGATCTAGATCTGTGATATTTGAAGGATCCATAAAAATAGAGCATCCACTATTCAGGTTCTTATAGTTCTTATTCTATTATCATGATAGAATCATATGGGAAGTCAAACTTGAGAGGTTGAGTATCTTCAGTAGGATCTTTTACAAGTTGGTCAACAATTACTTACCCTTTGATTACCTTTTAATTTTGGTACTTAATATCAAACTCACTGAGGATCATAACCCATTTATCCATGCATCCTTGAATATTTTATTTAGACAAGAGGAAATTGAGAGGGTCTACCTTGGTGATGATAATAGTTTTGTTATTTAGCATATAATTTCACAATTTCTAAGTGGTAAACACCATAACTAAACATGTGTTCTCAATAGGCATATAATTGTATTCACAAGCCACCAATGTGCATCTTAAATAATAAACAATGTGTTACTTATCATGATCATCATGTTGGGCCAAAAGTGCCCCCAACACATGTTTGGTGGCTGATATATAAAGAAGTAGTGGCTTTCCCTATGTTGGCAATCTTAAGACTAGTGGATTAGCTAAGTATGTCTTAATATTTGTAAATTCTATTTGACAATATTTATCCAATTGAAATGTTACCAATTTATTTAAAATATGAGTTTATGGGTGACACTTATCTACCAATTGAGAAATGAACGTACGTATAAACTATATCTTTCCTTGCAAGCTTCGCAAATGATTAAGCTTGTTTAGTGGAGACATTTCTGTAATAGCCTTAACCTTGGCAACGTCAACTTAAATCCCTATTTGTGAGATAATCAAACCTAGAAATTTCCTTGATGTGACTCCAAAGATGCATTTCTTAGGATTCAAGTGGACTTTATATTCATGAAGCCTCTCAAATATTCTTCATAGAACATCAAGATGTACAACTCTTATTCATTCTTTTGCTAGTATATCATCAACATAGTCATTTATAATGTCATACATCATGTCATGGAAGATGACAATCATTATGCATTGATATGTTGATCCATCATTATTCAAGCCAAATAACATGACTTAATAATAGAATGGACCCCACAATATGGTGAATGTAGTCTTGTGCCTATCTTTAGGGGATATCTTGATCTAATTATAATTAAAAAATCCACCCATAAAGGGGAACATCTCATACCAATAGTTGATTTGATGATCATGTTGATGTTGGGTAGAGGAAAATCATCTTTGGGGCATGATTTGTTGATATCTCAAAAATTAGTAAAAAGTGTATACTTGGGGTGTTTTTACTTACTACTACTATGTTGGAAACCCTTTTAGATTAATCTAGTGATCTAATAAAATTAGCTTCAAACAAATTTTCTAGTTTGGATTTAACCAATAGAGTGATGCATGGATTCATCTTTCTTAGCTTCTACTTGATTGGCTTAGCATTGGGATGGATGACAAGGTGATGCAAAACCAAATCAAGGTCCAAGCCTAGCATGTCAGAGTATGCACATGAAAAGATGTATATATAATCCTTAAGGATGGATATAATATGCTCACATTCTACTTCAGTAAGGGAAACTCCAAGATAAATAAGTTTTGGGTCGTCCAAGGTTCTGAAGTTCACTTTTATCATGTTTTCCACAAGGAGTGTGGATCCAAATTCTAGAATTGTAGGTAAGGTATGATCATAAGTATCTTCTTCTACCAAATATTCTTTTTGTTCTTCCCAAATATTCAAATAGTATGAATAATCATAATCTCCTATCTCAGGTAAAGGCCAATTAGCAAAAACCTCTAGAAACTCAAGAGCAAGATGCTCAAACATTTGTTGTTATTTTGAAGAGATGATTTTACTAGATATGCAACTTGGGATAGATGGAATTTCTATGTCTTGAGGGGATGAGAAAACTTTCATGCCTAGGAGCACGTAAAATAGGTTTTCACTCAAATCCTTTTCTTTTTCTTTACTTTTTCCCTGATTAATGAGTGCCTCAAAGAGGTTTTCACTTGAAGATCTTGATGTTTGTTCTTTATTATGACCAAGAAATTTTACCTGATCTCCAAAGTAGGTAGAAGGATACAATGAAAAATCAAAGCCCTATTTGTGGTCACTCATATATTCTGCAATTGATTCTTCATTTTTAAACTCATCAAGGAATATGACAAAATCTTGTTGGTCCCAATCTATGAGTTCAAGATGGAAAAGGCATAGGGAATAATGAGGGGTTTATTCAAGATGGGAAGCTCCAATGATAAGGAAATAATGTCTTGCTTTAGGAAAGGAATCACCACTAGGACAATGTCTTACTTCAAGACATGAATATATAATACATGTTATGGTTAATATGGAATTTGAATCAAATAAATTTGAGTCAACAAACTCATCAAAAAGGCTATAATGGGATGTTATGTGATTGTTAGGAGTCTCATCACTAGTCACTTTGGAAGATTAACTATCAAAAGTCATGAGGTCACCCTATAGTGGTATAAATCTGAGACCTTGATTCTAATTGATAACTCTAACTGATAAAGGCTCCCGGATTCCTTGCACTCATGGGCCAAAGACCTTCTCTATATAGTCAACATGATCCATTATCTAGTTAGGGATAAGATACTTTGGATTCTAAAATTAGTTATCAAGGCATTTAGAATATAACCAATCTCCCTCAATAAAATTCTCTTGAACTTTCTTTGGCATGATTGTAGGTACAAAAACCATAGGTGGTTTTGGTTGTTTCTTCTTTGGCTACCAAATCTGGCTGGGTCTGTTAGGAGTCTAGGAAGGTTTAGGCTTACCAAATGATTTAGGAGATTAAATAAATTTTTAAATATAGATAATTTCCTTTAGATGGTACATGGAAATACCCATGTCTTTAACAATAACTTGATTTGAAAGAGTTGTAGGAAATGGATCAGCCAAAGTGTAAGGTAGATCACTAGGGTCAATATAATTAGATGAAGATGGATGGGAACTGATGGATTTGTTTTTATTTGTAATAAATTTAGAAATTGGGTAATAGTTATAATTATGAAACTTAGCTTCAATATGTTTTTAATATTGATATGGTTGTTGATCAACAAGAATAGTAACCTTGATTCCATCATGGGGAAACTTAATGCACTAGTGAAGAGTGGATGGAAATTCTTATACTTAATAGATCCAAGGATGATGAAGAATTACATTATAAGGAAGCTTAATATCTATAGTATGGAATAATATATGATGAGATATAGAACCAACCTAGCTAAATGTCTTTATCCATGTAGTCTAATCATCATATCAATTTGGGAGCTATGATGTTTATCCCTAAAGCATTATATATAAGAATCCACTTGATATTATGATTTGCAATTATTATCTTAATGTACAGTGGCTATTGTGGTTTAGGCCAAGAGTGGACATGTCTTTTTGGTCAAATGTGATTTGCCAAAATGAAGACAAATGTCCAACTAGGTTTTAGAACTGATCAATTTTTATATCATTATGCATAATAGATTCTTTAAAAAGTTTGTTCATAATAGTTCTATGGACATCATTTGTCTTTAAGAGTTGTAATATGGAAATCTTGCAAGGGTTTTGTTCAATTATTCTGCTAGACTATAAGGCTTTTTTTATTATGGATTGAATTAGTTTAGTCTTTATTAACATAGTATTCAGATTTGGAATTGTTGGCATAATTTTCTCATTAGGTTTCATGTAACAAATGGGTGAAGGACCCTAGATGGTGACTCATGAGTATCTAGATGTAATTTCAAAACCTGGAGGTGGCAAGGAGTCACTATAATTAACAGAGGAAGTCAAAGTGCCTTGGATGATGACTCATAATAATCTAGCTATATTACTATAGTATTGAGTCAATGAGGAGCCTTTATAATTATAATAAGGGTGTTGTTGTTCAAGATTAGTAACTCATGTAAATAGAGTCACAACATGATTACGAAAACTTGACATAGTATTACTAGGAGGAGAGGGTGTTGACCCTATAATGGTAGGTCTCATGCTATGAAGAACATGAGATTATCCATGTGGTTTCATAGTAATAGTGGTAATGTGGGAAAAATAAATGTGCCCCATAGTATTTTTATAGTCGTATGGCATGTTTTTATAAGACACATTTTTAGCATGTTTTTATAAGACACATTTTTAGTATGTGCATTATGACCCTGATAATGATCATTATGATTCTGACCCTAATGTTGGTTCTGATTCTACCTATGTCCTTTATTCTAACCTTGGTTTTGATTATTTCTTTGTGATGGTGGATTATGTCGAGGAAATGGGTCCTTGTAGATCCTTATATCCTAATTTATGTCTTGGTTAAGGGCCAACTTAATCTCCAGTTCACCACATTCAATAAAGTCTTTACTAATGTGTCATAATTATATACAATAATATGCACCATGACCAATAAAATAATGGAATTTGCACCATTCATTCTTCTTGTACCAATCTAGTTTTGGTTGATCTTGAGGAAATGGACTTGGTACTAGCTATATAATCAAATTAGTAGTGATGAGATTTTGTAACACTATTTCAATTAGTTATCCTAACTTGTTAAATACTATAAAATTGTTATGAAATGTCCTTCATAGAGGTTGTCTCTATAAAGTAGGTGGTGGATTTATGGGAGGCATAGTATGCATTGTTTGTACATGCCTTGTTTTAGTCACCCCATTTCCAACCATGTTATTATTTTTTTAAAATCCCTTAGGCTCATCATGTTCAACCATTTGAATTGGTGACTGAGTCTGATTAGATGTCTAACCCTACACAAAAATATTGACAAGGTCTTTAGAAATAAGATCCTTCTCAATTTGTACTCCTTTGTCAATAATTTATTCAAATGAGTTAGCACAAGATAACCATATATTATGCATGAATTTAGGATGCAAGTTCTATGCAAATATATTGGACAACTATTCATTTAGAAAGTTATGTTGAAATTAGCCTACCAATGCTCTCCACCTTTGTAGATATCTGGAAATACTTTCACCATCATGTTGTTCGACTTTTGACAAGTCAACAATGATTATTTCATGTTTAATTTTATATGGAAAGTGCTTAATGAACTTTTATAAGTTGTTCCAATCTGCAACTGATCCCTTAGGTAGTTTAAGTGGCCAATCAAGAGCCTATCCTGCTAAACTTTGTAAAAATAGTTGAAGTATGTATTTGCTACTATAAGAAACCTTTTAACATTAGACAAAGAATGCTAGTACTTTTCAAATTTAGGTGCCTAAAAATGAGGTGGAAAAGAGTTTTATAGAATAGATAAATCAAATGGATATGGACATATCTCATCAAATTTGTACATTTTAACTCTATTATTCATCTCTAACTTTGAATAATTTCCTTCATAGAATTCCACTCTTGCATGCTTGGTGAATTGGTGGATCAAATAGGATGCTATCAGGGTAGATGTGCCCCTAATTTTATTTTTGTTATGGTATAATGTGCCCATAGTTTTATTTTTGTTGAGGTGGAAGGTACCCTTAGTTTGCTGTTATTAGGGTGGAATGTGCCCTAGTTTTATTGCTATTGGGGTGGAATGTGTGCCTAGTTTTTTTGTTATTGGGGTGGTATGTGCCCCTAATTTTGTGTGGATCTATATGGAATGTATAAATTTTGATCCATGCTTTGGTTCTAATTCATTACTTGAGTCAATAAGATAGGCCATATATTATTATATTGTAAAATAATCCCAAAATTTAGTTGTTTAGTACTTTGTTGATTTTAGGAAGTTTTGTGTTTCTTTACCAATTTCTATGTCAGTTGGAATGAAGTAGCCAAATTTTTTTTAGGGATGTCCTCAATTCAAATTGAATGTTTGGGTCTTTGATTTTTTAAAGTGACAAGAGGTTCTTGATTATTGAATAATGTATGTTCCATGTCAAATGGAACACTTTGTGAGATCTTTTATGACTTTAACTATTCATATAGGTTACCTTGATCCATTATGGTTATGTTCTCATCAAATTTTTGTTGCATAATTTTGAAAAAAAATATCTATTCTTTCAAAGCATCATTATGAATTGAAGTGGCAAATAATGAGATAGTTAAGTCTGTGATAAGTTAATCTACATATTATTGACTTACTATCTTGATCTTAGTTATAAGATCTAGATTTATGGGTTGTGACTCTATTTGTATTTATTTTCATTTATTAGAAGAAGGTATGTATATTTGTGAAAACATATTTCTCTTGATATCATTGTTCTCTTTCTCTAACTAAGGTATGTAATTATTTTGTAGGAAATTTTGAAGGTAGTCTAGCACTTGATTCTATCAACCTAAGAAGTGTTTCATCTTGATCTTATTGGGGTTGATATTCATTGTAATCATCTTCAGATCCTACTATTGTGGGTATGTCATAAAAAACAATGGGGTTATCTTCACCATCACAAAATTTCTCATCCTCATAACTAAGGCTATAAGAGCCCCCACTATGAGTGAACCTTTGAGTCATGCCTAAAAGAGTTGTTCTCTATGCTTGACTAGATTTAGATCAATGTTTTGCAAATGTTCAAACACAGTACACTTGGATTTATTCAAAAAATTGACTAAGGTAACAAAGAGACTATAAAGGAGGGTGGCTTGGAACCACACACAATTATAAGATTTGGTTCGTGAATTTACTCAACTTTTGGTAAAGTTGAAAATTTATAGATTGGAATAGGGTAAGATAACTCAAAGATCTAAGGTGAAAACTAGTACACCAAAGCCTATATCTTTATGATACACCTATATTATAAAATATAGTTTCTACTTTGATGATTTGATCTTATAAAATTAGAGGAAATCTCTTTAGATTATGAAGAAAACAAAATGAACTAAGTAACTCAAGATGTAAAAACATGTGTGAATCACTAACTACAAATATTGGACCAAATGGGTAGCACAATGTCATCACATGGCTCTAGTAGGATAAAAATATGTTCTAGGACTCAAAGCATGAGTGATACAAAATATTACTTGAGTCCACCATGATGATAATGCAATTTTGAGTCTAATAAATGGCCCTTAATCCAAATGGAAAATTAAACCCAAGTTAGAACAAGTTTAATGTGAAAATGGTGAACCCAATTTGACACACCAACCCTTAAAACTTAGAAAAGTTTAATTTTAAATTTCAATTATAAATGAGGAACCTAAAAAAATTTGGTAAATGATCTAGAATCAATTGGGTAACATGACTATGCCAAAGGGGGTGATATGACACAAAGTTTTTGATAACAATTTGAACAAGGAAAAGATAAATTTTCCAATTGGATAGTGTAATGCCTCCCTTGCTCAAAAATTTTGAGGACAATGCGTTTTGGTTAATTTCATCAAGTTAACAAGTAATTTTAGACACAAATGAAGACCAAGTAAGATAATGATAAAAAATAATCATTTTAATTCTAAACTGACAAGGTATGGCAAAGTGGGGTCAACTAAACTAGCAATTTTTCAAACATTTTTAAGGGGATAAATTACACAATGACTTTCACATCATGATGCAAAATAAAAGCATGTAAATAAGTGTTCATGGAACTTGGATTATTAAAAAAAGTTCTTGCCCTTTTTGTAACCACTATATCTATTGATTTCTCAGTGTAGTGCGATGTCCAAAGTGTAGATATTATGTGTAACTTCAACACTAGAAGGTGGTTTAACCACTCAAACCTCTAATATTAGTGGGAATGCTTGAGGTCAGTGCTGGGAGATGAAACCCTAGGTAAAATCTTCCCTAGAGAACTTGTGGGAGGTGATGAAGTCCCCCTCACAAACCAAGTTTGTATAAAAATAAATGACTAATAGAAATACATTAGGGTCATTTTAAAGATTACCCAAACTATTATGAGTTTTTGGGGAGTGATTTAGATTACATTCTTTCTAAGCCTTGGAATAGGCATATTTTCAATAAGGATGGCACTTTTGATTCTAAAATTTCCCTAAAGGGGATGGATGGAAGAACATACATGCAACATCCCTCTTTTTCCTAATCAATTTATAATTAACAACTATTGAATACAAATTTAACAATTGAATTAAATTTTAATCACCAAATCAAATATTAGGTGGTTTTATTTTGACCCACTTGGTCTTAAGTGCGAAAATGGAAAATATTTCACAAAATGGCCATATTAAGCACACAAAAAACCTAAGTTTGTTTTAATCCCAAAGATTGAAACATTCAAGAATTATCTTAGATTCAATTTGAATGCACCAATTTTGAAACTATTCAAGACTTAATTTTGGGTTTAAACACTAAAACTTGAAATGTTTCTAAGATTTAACATGATATGTTCATTTTAGGCACCAAATACCAAATGTGTAAAAACATAGCATGTTCATTTTAAACTCAAATTAAATTATGTTTGGTTAGTCAAAAACAATCAAAACAAATTCTAAACTAGCCCCTCAACATGTAAAAACACATTTATTAGGACATCCTTTGAATCACTTAAGATTTTGAGCAAACAACATTAAAATTTAAACTCTATTGCAATCCTACACAGTCAATCCCACTATTTCCATACAAAATCAAAATTACCAGACAACAATATTTTTTACAAATTACTTTAAATAGAAAACATAATATTTCTATTCAAATGAAAAAATCACTGCATAGAATGATGATATCACTATTATGGAATGATATCACTATTCTAGAATGATATCTCCATTTTACAACAAAATCACCATTTTAAATGAAATCACTAGCTAAAATGATGATATCACTACCCAAAATGATGAAATCACTACCCAAAAGGATGATATCACTACTTGGGATGATGATATTATAACCTAGGTCTACAAAATCATTTTTTGGCAAATAACTATTTTGTCTACAAAATTGCTACTATGTGAGAAGCGATATTGTAACAAAGAGTAGAATCGAGGATTCTAGGAACAAAAACACTGTTATTAAAAAAATGGAATTTCAACTTAAAATTTAATTCTTTTGACCCTCTTACTCCAATATATTTCATGGAAAAGATTAGTGAGTTTCTTGAAAGATATTTGTGACCAAATTTGTAGGGTGCAGTCCCACTGAGCGTACCAAGATTAGAGTGGATTACATAACACAATTAGTCAAATATTAGTCTAATAAATCAAAGGAAAAATGCATAAGAGTAAACCAAATCAAGCCTATCTAATCATGTGAGAATTTCATGTAATAATAAGAAACACTTGAAATAAAATAATGTCATATCACCTTCCTAAGTGGATTCATCATACAAATGTATCTCAAAATCATGTTCTCCCTTGATCAAGAGCTCTTCTCTTCAACAATAATGGTGACTAACTCCTATAATGCCTCAAGAAATCCTTGTAAAACCTAGGCTCATGATTTGGAATCACTAAAATGGCTTATCAATGAATATTTTAAAGAAAATAAAGCTTAAAAATGATGTTCATGGCCTCTCTATTTATAGAATTTTGAGATTGATCAAAATCAACTTGAACCATCCATCTCAAGATTGATATGTGTCGCTAAGGATTAATTAGATTATGTAATTAAAATTCATAAATAATCTCATCAATATTTGTGATAGATGGGCATTTAAGAGGCATGAAAGGTCTTAATGAGGCATGAGAGACCCATAATCTTGATAGTTTATACATTTATGGCCAAGGGATGTCTTCTTAATAAATGATGTCATTAAGTGATGAAATTAATAGAAATAAATTTCCAAAAATAAATATTCAACAACTCTAATGTAAAATCTACTTAAGATCTTGATTTAGATTAGTTAGCCTTAAATAAGGTTAATAAACATTTGTGTAATTATTTGGACATTGGCCCTCATTTCATCAAAATGGTCAGAATATCCTGTTATTAGCTTTAAATTTGATTGGATTAGAATTAAAATTAAATTTTATATGTATTGGATCCATTATCCCATTTGGAAGTTGATGTATAGGTTCTATCCCTCAAGTGTGCTAAATCGGTCATCCAAGTTAGCCAGTCACTAACAGGCTTAATGGTGGAAATAGTAAAAAACTTAGGCATCAATGAGAAGATGATTAGGAATATGTTATCATGATAGAATGATGAAACCAAGTACATAAAGATGTTTTTTGTATTGATATGTCCTATTAATACTTGGGAGAAATATTTAAATTTAGGTACTATGGTGAAAATGATGAATCTAACATGGCTTGTCTGGCTCAATGAAGTTTTTGTATAGTGAGGTCAAAAGATTGGTATGAAAGACAAATATTTTCCATTTGACCATATTATATTTATATCTAATAATGGTCTAATCGTATCATAGGATCATATATTTGAATAATAAATATATGAAAGTGGTCATATAAGTGTTCAAGGTCATTGTCACTATGATAATGCTTTAAGGTAAACTAGTAGTTCTGGGTAAGTAAGTGTAGTGATGAGTTTGAGGCTCTATGCCATTATGTTATGTATCTAATGCATATGATATTGTTTTTTTGTGACTTGAAAGTATTGTTTATGATTTTGGAAATCATGGAATTAAGTATAAGAGATTGAAAATTTGAGGTTAAAATGGCTTGCCTAGTTCATGTAAGACTATGTGAGATAAGCTTAGAAGATTGGTCTGTTAGACTAATGTCTGATATTATAGCTTATGTTTTTTATGACTAAGGTTGTTCTAAATATGTTATATAATATTTTAAATGTATTTACTATTGAAAAAATTTGACCCTGTAGGTCAAATTGGGAACCCTATAGGAAAAACCTTTATATTTAGAGGCTTATAAGGGTTTTATTATTATTTCATAGGGTGTATTATATGTTAGTTTATGTCATTTAATGTTGTATTACCCTTGGTAATTAGTATTATTATTAAATATGTATTTTTGAGTCACTTCAAGGGTCAAATAGAGAATTTAATGATTTGTACAGCCTCTTAGGGAAATATGAAGGTTTAAAGGGATGATATCATGCCCCATGTGTCCTATTATGTCTTAAATAACTGTTACTAACTAAAAAGTGGTAGGTTATTTAGAAAAGAGGTAGTTTTCATGAAAACATGAGTATTTAATGAGGTAGTTGAGGATGTTTAAATAATGTCCCTTGGTCCTATAAACACTTGTTATAGTGATCATTTTGATTAGAATCTCCAAAAAAATAATAAAACCACTTATCTCTCCTTCCACTAGGCTTGGCAAGCAAAAATGGTCTTTAGGTTTGTACTTGGTATGGTTAGAAATGGAGGTTAAAAGTAAAATAATCATATGGGTGTATTATATATTTATATATATTCCATTTCATGTTTTATTTTATAATAATGGTGACCTGTGTTGTATGAACCATTCCTAAGAAGTTAGACTATCTAGTTTACTTACTAATTTGTGCACCTTATAGGTTTTGCATTATTTTCAATAAATCTATATAATTAACCTAATAATTTTGTTTAAAAATGATAATTACTCCTTCCTCAAATTTTCCCCATTATTTTTTTATTGTTTAAAAGTATTTTGATATGTAAATCATCTCAAGTTGTGAGAGGAAGCACTTTTTTGTGCAACATGTAGGTTTCCACCATTTTCAAGATTATCATGCTTTGTAAATGGTTTTAGAGGGTGTATATAAGTTATTTACCATGTTTTAAATGTCTTCTTAGTCTCTTCATCTTTAAATATCCTTCCAAAAATAAATACTTATGGAATACACAGTCACATTGGCATGCACAATCAACTTTCTACTTATTCCTGACTGTAACCATGATGTTTTGAGGTGTGAAACATTAATAATGGTGTATGATATTTTTTAGAGCTATTTTAAGTTATTTGAACCCATTTAATAAATTTAAAATTTATATAACTATTTTTATACCTATAAACATGCATGTACCCATGGTTTTCCCTTCACTACCAAGTTTGCAACATTACAAGTGTACCTACAGATACCATTCACAAGCAAACAAGTTAGAAGGAGGTTTTGGACCAGAATGAGGTCATTTAATTTGAAAGGTATCCATTTCAAAACTTTTTAAGTCTCAAAATTGATCATAAGAATGTAAACCCTGCATACTAACTACAATTCTCACCTTTACTGCATGTATATGATAGTGTCCACCTATAGGTGGTGTTAACAGTAGGATGAGGTGTCCTATGGGGAAGTGGGAGAAATGGTGGAAAAATATTTAGAGTTATAGAATTTTATTTTAAAATTGAAAAATTTCTTGAGGTTTTTAATGGGAAAACACAAGTGTGGATCACCTTCTAGAGTCAAGTTATAGTGTTTAGGGATCAAATCACAAAAAGTGCAAAATAGAAATCCTTGATGATTTGTTGAGATACTATAACAAGGTTACAATTATTTTTGAAGCATATAAATGATCACATATTTTATCATCTACATAGGGTAAGAGATATAAAAAATTTTAAGGATATAATATTAGTGGATGTTAATTGTTAGAAGGCCTAAAGATGCCCTTGAATCACTATTTTTAGGTTGTAGTATCTACAATTTTTGAAGATACAAAGTGGATTAGCACTTTAAGGTGATAATGGATCATACTTACATGTTTTGGATGGAATTATTAAGTGAAATAAACAATAATGAACATATATATCATTAGGTTAAGGTTAATATGTAGTGTTTTAGGTTACATACACACCTTTAGGAGTCCTCTCATTTGAAATTAGCCACCTATAGCCAGCCAAAGGTGGAAGTTTGAAAGGGTGTTTTCCTTCTAATGAACCTAGGTTCATAGTAACCTAGATCATGGTATTAAAATTTTTTAACATAAAAACCAAGAATTATATGTTATTATGTTAATTTTTTATCAGAGAAACACCTTTATATGTCCCTAATTTGGAAATGGGCACCTATAGTTGACTGCAGGTAGACAATGAGCTAAAAACATTGTCCAGGTGATGGTTTATTCCAAGTAGGGTGAGTATGAGTTTAAATCACTACCATAAAGCCATGTAAATATTCAATAGATTATTATTCAATGTTTCAAAGTCAAAATCAAGCTAATTTTCCTACAGGTAACCCTTCCAAATCAAAAACACAATCTACTATAAATGGGCAGACATTGAGCAAGTTTAGTGATTGAGAATGTAGAGGTTCATAAGGATGAGAAAAAAGTTTTACTCCAATTTAAGATGATATTATGAGATTCCAATATGACTATAAATATTTAATTAAATATAAACTACACAAGGTCACCTTTACGTACAGTACCTTGAGGCAAAACAAAGTAAAAAATACATTCAGTCTTAAGTAGACAAGACGTATGACAAGGTAGGTTAAAGGTTGAGGTGACAAATGGAGTTTTAAATGAATTAATAATGATCATAATAGTTTCATGGAAATATAATAGTGGAAACAATGTAGATAAAAGACTCCATAATGTAAAATATAGTCCACTTGGACAATGCCTACACACAATTCTCTCTCCACATAGGTCTGTCTTCATTTTCAAAGATTTTTTAAGGTCAAATGGTTTGAATAAGGGATGAAAATTTTTATAGATGGTATTTAAAACATATATAAACCCATCTAAAAAAAAAATTCTATACAAATATGATAAGTTCGCTCTATTTTTTCTTAGATAGAGGGTACTCCCCTTTAGGCATAAACTGGCAGGTTGAGGAAGGAAGAGGGAATGGTGGACTAAAACTACATGGGACCATTTAATAGGAATTTATAGGTTTAAATACATATAAAAATTTTAGGAAAATCTCAAATAATTATTAAACGTAAAAAGTGGTCCAAACTTACAAGAGTTGTAGTCAAGCCTAAAGGTAGGTTTTTGGCCTAGAATCCAAATGGATACTCACTTTCACTTTCCACATGAGGTGAAAATTATAACATATTATGTAATTTTTGTGGTGGAATTATAGGTGTGATCAAGGTTTAAATTTTAAGAAGAAACATAAGGAGGTCATATTTTGCCTCAAAGACAACTCAAACCTATGTAAAGTGGGAAAACAAGCTTGATAGGAGAGGTTTGGAAGCTCATATCTATTTTGATGATTTTCATGGAGAATAAAAAAGTTATATAGGGTAATAAGAAACTATTTTTTAGAATTAATTTGAGATTATAATGTAAAATTTTTATGAAAAAATCTTAAGAGGTCAAAACTATCAAAAACCCTTACAAACCGTGGTTATACACCTGATGGAGGAAATGGAGATGGAAAGCTACTCTAATTTCCTAGTTTGATCATGAAATATCTTTAAAATTTAATAAGACTCTTTTAGGTTTCTTCCCATACTTTTGAGTTATGTGAAACTATATGGAGTACAAAATAGGGTATTTTAACTATTTTGTGTGTTGTGCAGGTTCAAAGAGGTTCCAAGATATTTCAATAACATGAAAGGGAATATTAGGACTCAATATTACTCCTCATATTAATTTAATTCCTTGGAATAAATCTTAAGTACCTCAAATAGCTACTTCATCTCAACTAGTCAAGACTGGCATAGTGACCAAGCTAGTGAGAAGGGTGGAAAACTTCAAGTGAGTTGATTTTAAGGTGTGCATGAATCATCTAAGGCCATGGAGAGTCTTAAAAAGTGTCATAAATTACCTTGTATGAATAATCATTAAAAACTAATGCTTTTTAGAATCCAAGTGTGTGGAACAAGAGATTTCTTAGACTATAGATGGTGATGGCTCATTCTCAGATGATTCCAAATGACCAAGACTACAACCAATGAATGAAAAGGCATGTATGAAATCCTTATCCTTCAATCCAATCATAATACCTATTCATAGTTATTTTTGAGATGTTTAAATAGGTGTAGATGATGAAGGTAGTTCTCTAAGCCAACACAAGGAGTTTCATGCCATTTTTCAAGAGTTCCATGCCTTGCATGGACACTTTTACTTCTTAACCTTGCATGGTCCATTTAAAACCCTCTTATTATACACAAGTAACTCCTTTTATTAGCTTGACAAGTATATTTATGACTTTAGACTTCTCTCTTCTTATCTCTCTCTTAATTTCTATAAGAGCTACCATTTTGGCCAATGTAATCTAATACCACACCATGTATGGTGAAGCCCTACTAGTTTTGACATTGTAATTTCATTAGATAATAAATTCAATCTAGTTTGAGTTCATATATATACTTCTCAAAGTGTGTGAAGAGATATATAGTGAATGGTTAAGAGGTATTCATCTATCCTTACTTTCTCTCAATCCTTCCATGTTTGATCCAAGTGATTCCATGCCTGGCAGGTCATATGAAGTGTTTTTAAGTATATGGATACATTATTAAGTGTAAAATGAAGTCTTAGAATCTAAAAAATGATTTATGGTTACATGTACCTTAGATAGTCTTCATGCATTCCACCTTCATATTTGAATACTGATGTTAGTGCATTTTAGGGCTCTTCGACTAGTGTTGTATGCTTTGTCTCTTTGTGATATAGTATGATAGTATTATGGTAAAAATATTAGTACATCACCCCATATAATAGTTTTAATTTCATGTAAATACTAACCCTTTTCCCCACAAACAATTAGCTAGTATAGGTGAAAGAATTTCAAAACACATATAGGGAACTAGCCCTTATTTCTAGAGATTTATCTCAGTAAATTAATTACCCACAACAAGTGATATGCTTCTATTGTGTCACTTGGATGAGGAGAGCTAAGACATCTCCTTAAAGGGTGAAAATCTAAGTGATAATAGTTTTATGCATGTTTGGTGGGACTCTTGGTCTAAAAGGTTGAAAGTTTTTTGGTGTTGTCTTTCAATAATTAGCCTTTAGAGGCATCTACCTAAGCATCAATGGTGACTCTGAAGTTACATGAGGTGGTAAAGCAACCTAGGTATTCCTTTTGAAGATTGTTGATAATAATTCCTTGTTTTCTTGCTTTCTAATGAAGTTCCATGGCTAACCTTGGTGTTTAGTATTGTTTTACACAAGTTGGTGAGGTTTATCAAGCTTATGGCACTCATTATCAGCCCTGGTATGACCCTCATCAACCTAGTTATGAGCCTAATATAGCTCATGATAATGTTGATAAGGGTCATATTGGAGCTTGTAATACTACTATTCAAGAAGGTTATGATGTTGATAAAAAAGAAGAAGACTTATGGTAGTCTTATAACCCTTCATTTCTCTCTCTATATGGACACCATGTTATTAGACAACTGTATGAGGAAGGATACCAAGAAACCTATCAAGATCCACCTCCCTATCAATCCCAATATGATCCCTATATTCATACTATGATGCTTATCATCCTCAAGAGTAATACTATGAGTCTTTTCATATAGAATCAAATGATTCCATGGATTACACACAAATATATTATTAGTAAGATGTAGATCCTACTTATGTAGATGTTAGTCCTTCTAATCGGCCCAAGAATTCACTTCCCTATGAGCTTACTAGTGATTTTATTTTTCCCAGATCCACTTATAAGCCTTTTCCTTCATCTTAAACTCCATATCTAACTCATTAACCTTCAAATACACATTTCATTCCACTTCCTTCAAGTGAGCCTATCCATCAACCTTTAACCTCACCCTTCTTGAGGAGGATCCTATCTTAAGAGAAGCAAGTGAAGAAGAGAAAGCACAATTCATGGCTGACCAATAAGACTTCATGAGTGACTATGAGGAATAAATCACCATGACTCTCCTTGGTGAATAAAAGGACAATCCATAAGATGATGCCTCCATATTTGAAGGTATGTTTTTCCATGAAGTAGACTCTAATGACTCAATTATTAAGGGATGTGTATCCATGAGGAATGTGGCCAAGATTTGAAGAGAGAGGTATTTTAAAAAGACCCCATGTCTGATCATGAGGATGTGGATAACCATCTCAATAATGAAGTGGAATTTAATATTAAGTATGAAGGTTAAGTCACTCCTCAATAAGTATTATTCCTAAGAGAGTCTCATGAGACTAAGGTAGAGGAAATATCACTTGAATATGATATGACGAAGAATATTTATGGCAAAAGTTCAATGTCATATGCAAGGAATTTGATAAGTTGGATAAAGTTTTTTCTTCTCCAAAATATTGCATAGATAATGAAAAGTTTTTTTATGAATCTAAACATGATATTGAGTGTTCAATTAAACATAAATATGAAGTTCATTTTACTGGTCGAGCACCTATTAACATGAAGTCATTTGATGATGCTAGTGTACAAGAAGTTGTAGACATGGATAAGGATGTAAAGGTAGATCTTGTTGTACCTAAAATATATTCAAGAGCCTCATCTGAGGTAAAACCACATTTAAGGATGTGGTAACATGGTGAAGAAAATCTTGGTGCTTCCAAACATTAAGCACATTATGTCAAG
Source organism: Torreya grandis (assembly GCA_037957365.1). NCBI lineage: Eukaryota > Viridiplantae > Streptophyta > Pinopsida > Cupressales > Taxaceae > Torreya > Torreya grandis. The sequence goes on along the minus strand of JARHVA010007295.1, from coordinate 215,126 downwards.
AAGGAGAGCAAGGATGAGAGGACTATCATATTTTTGAAACTTACACAATAAAGGACAAGTACATGAGAAGGTTGAGAATATTTTTTTTCAAGAAGAGTTAATTTTCATAGACAACCTATATGGAGCTTCTTGGTTCTCATTGAATATCATGTCAATGAAGTTTGAAAATACCATGAAGAAGATAGAGACATCAGTGCTAAGGGTCAAAAGGCTACATGTCTCACTAAATCCTTCATGTCATGAAGCAAGGAAGGTTTCAAACTTTCCATTTAATTTAGGAGGTATTTTTCATCTTAGGTTAGTGTTTGAGTTAGTTATTTAGTTTGGTGTGTGTGTGTTCCATAAGTGCTCATGAAGCACAAGTGTGTTTTTGTTTAGTTTCTTATCTTGTGTGTTCCTTCTTGTTTATTTTCCTTTATTTTTTGTGTATTGTCAAAGGAAATGTGTGTTTCAATTTTTTTTTACAAGTGACTCCATACCCTAATGGACTAATAAGGCTACTAGTCTAGTTAGTATAGTAGGCATACTACCCCTATGAGTCACCAATTTGTTGACCAAATTTAACCATGCAGGTCAAATTGGGACCCCCATAAGAAAAATATTTATCTTTAAAGGTTTTTATGGGTTTTATTATTAATTCATAGGGTGTATTATATTCTAATTGATGTCATTTAATGTTTTATTAGCCTTGGTCATTAGTCTTATTAGTAAATATGTCCTTTTGAGTCATTTTAGGGGTCAAAATAAAGCATTTAATGACTTGTACAGAATTATCTAGAAATTTGAAGGTTTAAAAGGATTATTTAATTCCACATATGTCCTATTATATCTTAATTAATTATTACTAACTGAAAAGTGGTAGGTTATTTAGAAAAAGAGGTAGATTTTTTGAAAACATGAGCATTTAATGAGGTGTATAGACTTATATCACCTCTCACAACATAGGAAATTTTATCAATGTCCATTGGTATTATAAACACTTTTAAAAGTGATTAGTTTGATAAAAATCTCAAATAAATGAATAAAGTGCTTATATCTCCTTCCACTAGGCTTGGTAAGCAAAAATGGTCTTCAAGTTTGTACATGGTATGGTCAAAAATGGAGGTTTTAGGAAAAATAATATTAGGTGTGTATTATATACTCATTCATATTACATTTTATGTTTGGATATAGAGGAATGGTGACTATCTAGGAATGGTGGATATAGAGGATATTACATTAGCCATTCTTAATAAGTTAGACTATCTAGTTTACTTACTAATCTATGCACCCTATAGGTTTTTCCTTATTTTGGTTATATATATACAATTCAAATTATAATTCTATTTAAATATGATTATTAATCACTCCTTAAATTTTCCCCATGATTTTTTTATTATTTCAAAGTGTTTTGATAATCAAATCATCTCAAGTTGTAAGAGGAAGCACTTTTCTATGCAACATGAAGGTTTACACCATTTTCAAGATTATCATTCCTTGTCAATGGTTGTAGAGGGTGTAGATAAGTTAATAAACATATTTTTAATTTCACATTGGTCCCATACACTTTAAATATCTTTCCCCAAAGTAATCTTCACGGAATATACAATCACATTAGCATGCATAATCAACTTTCTACTTGTTCCTAACTATAACCATGATGTTTTGAGTTGTAAAACATTCATAAGGGTGTTTGATATTGTATGGAGGTATTTAAAGTTTTTAATAACCCATTTTATAACTTGAAAATTATTATAACTAGTTATATACCTATAAACATGCATGTACCCATGGTTTTCCCTTCACTGCTAGGTCTATAACATTACAAGTGTACCTACAGGTACCATTCATAAACAAACACATGGGAATGAAGTTTTGGATTGGTATGAGGTAATTTAAGTTTAAATTAATCCATTTTATAAATTTGTGAAGGCTTTTAATTGATCATAATCAAGTAAATCCTGCATAATGACTATAATTTTCACCTTTACTACCTATATATGATAGTTTCCACCTATAGGTGGTGTTAAAAATAGGATGAAGAGTCATATGGGGAAGTGGGAGAAATGGTGGAACCTTCCATAGAGTTATAGGATGTTATTTGACCCTTATAGACTTACTTGAGGTTTCTAATGGGAAAATACAAGTTTGGATCACCTTTTAGGGTCAAGTGATAGTGTTCAAGGATAAAATCCCAAAAATTACAAAATAAAGATCCTTGATGTTTTATTGAGATCCTATAACAAGGATACAATATATTTTGAAGCATATAAATTATCATGCCTTATATAATATACATAAGGAAAGAGATATAAAAAATTTTAAGGTCAAAATATTAGTGGAGATCAATTATTAGAAGGCCCAAAGATGCCCTTGATTCACTATTTTTAAGCAGTAGTATCTATAGTTTTTGATGATACAAAGTGACTTAACACTTCAAGGTGATAATGGAGAATAATTACATTTTTTGGATGGAATTATTAATTTAAATACACACAAATGAACATAAATATCATCAAGATAAATTTAATATGTAGTGTTCTAGGTTCCATACACACCTTCAAGAGTCTTATCATTTGAAGTTAGCCACCTACAACTAGCCAAAGGTGAAAGTTTGAAAGGGTGTTTTCCTTATAATGAACCTAGGTAAATAGTAACCTATAACATGGTATGAAAATTTTTGAACATTAAAACTAAAGAGAGGTCAATATGTTAAGTTTTGATCAGAGAAACACCTTTAAATTTGCCTCATTGGAAATGAGCACCTACAACTGACTGTAGGTAGATAGTGAGCTAGAAACATTATTCAGGTGATGGTCTATTCTAATTAGGGTGATTATGAGTTAAAATAACTACTATATTTCCATGTAAATATTAAATAAATTATTATTCAAATTTCCAAGTTAAAACTCAAGCAAATTTTCTTATAGGTAACCCCTTCAAAGCAAAAATATATTTTGTTGTAATTTGGCAAATAGTGAGCAAGTTTAGTGATTAAGAGTGTGGAGGTGCATAAGGATGAAAAAAAAGTTTTAAGAAAATTTAACATGATATTAGGAGATTAAAATATGTCTCTAAAAATTTAATTAAAGATAAATTACACAAGGTCACCTATAGGTATAGTACCCTAAGCTAAAACACAATCAGAAATACATTTAGTCTTGACTAGACAAGATGTATGAGAAGGTAGGTTGAATTTTAAGGTGATAAATGGATTTTTAAATGAATTAATAATGATAATAATTGTTTCATGTAACTATAATAGTGGAAATAATTTAGATAAAATACTCTATAATTCAAAATATAGTCCAATTGGATAAGGCCTGCATAAAGTTCTCTCTCAACATAGGTATGTCTTGGTTTTCAAAGATTTAGTATAGATAAATGATTTGAATAATGGATAAAAAATTTTATATATGGTATTTAATACATATATAAACCAAAACAATATTTGTTGTCTATAAAAATAGGGTAAGTTCCCTCTATTTTATCTCAGACAGAGGGCACTCCCCTTTAGGCATAAACTGGTAGGTTGATGAAGGAAGATGAAATGGTGGACCATAAGCACATGAGACCCTTGAATAGTGTGTGATGAGTTTAAATACATATAAATAAACATGAGGATAATATAAAATAATTATGAACCCTAAAAAGTGGTCTAAACCTATAAGAGTTATAGTCAGGCCTAAGGGTAGGGTTTTGGCATATAAGCCAAATGGATAGTCACTTTCACTTTCCACATGAGGTGAACATTATAAACTATTATGGAATTTTTGTGGGTGAATTCCAGGTGTGATAAATATTTAAATTTGTGTATCAACCATAAATAGGTCATATTTTGACTCAAAGACAACTCAAACCTATGGAAAGTAGGAAAACAAGCTTGATACAAAAGGTTTGGAAGCTCATATCTCTTTTGATGACTTGCATGGAGAATAAATAAGCTTGGAGTAGTTATATAGGGTCCTAATCAAATATTATATGGATTTAAGTTGATATTTTATTGTGAAATATTTAGGATCAAATATTAAGACGTCAAAACTATCAGAAACCCTTGCAAACCCTAGTTATACACTTGATGGAGAAATGGAGATGGAAAGATACTATAATGGCCTAGTTTTATCATGAAAAATATTTAACCTTGTATAATACTCTTTTAGGATCCTTCCCATCCTTTTGATTTGTACATAACTATATAGATGGAATATAAAACATTGTATTTATGACTATTTTATATGTTTTACAGGTTCCAAGAGGTTTAAGAGATTATAATAACATAAAATATAATATTAGAAATTAATATAACTCCACATGTAAATTTTATGCCTTGGAACAACACCTAAGTTCCTTAATGAGCTACTGCATCTAAGCTAGTCAATACTAGCATAGTGACCAAGCTAGGAGAAGGGTAGAAAACTTCAAGTAAACTCATTTTAAGGTATCCTTGATGAATATAAGTAAATTAAGGGAATTTAAAAGTTTCATAAACAAAATTATATGAATTTTCATCTAAAAATGTGTATTTTTGGAACCAAGTGTTCAAGGTGTGTGGAGGAGGAGTTTTCTTAGATTGTAGATGGTGATGTCTCATTCTCAGATGATGCTAGATGATCAAGATTAAAAAAAATTCATATAGAGGAATTTATGAAATCCTTATCCTTAATTATAATCATTATACCTATCCCTATTAAGTTTTTGTATGTTCAAATAATTGTGGATCATGAAGGTAGTTTTTTAAGCCAACATAAGGAGTTTCATGCCAATTTTCATGAGTTTCATGCCTTGTATGGACACTTGTACTTCCTAACCTTTATGGTCCATTTTATACCCTATTATTATTAATAATTAGCTAATTTTATTATCTTTACAAGTGTCCTTGTGACCTTTGGACTTCTCTCTTCTCCTCTCTGTCTCTCAAGTTCTATAAGAACTGTCATTTTGGCCTTTGTAATCTAATACCATACCATGTATGGTGAATCCATGATAGTTTTGAAATTGTAATTTCCTTATAAAATAAATTAAAAATATTATAAATTCATATATAATATTTTAAAATTGTGTGAATATATTTATAGTGAATGATTAAGAGATATTCATCTATTCTTACTTTCTCTTAATCCTTCCATGTTTGATTCAAGTGATTCCATGCCTAACAAGTCATATGAAGTGTTGTTAGGTGTATGGATATGTTATTAAGTGTTCAATTAATTATTATAATATAAAAAATTATTTATGTTTCCATTTACCTTGGATAGTCTTCATGCATGTCACCTTCATATTGGAATACTGATGTTAGTGCATTCTAGGACTCATAGATTAGTGTTGTATGCTTTGTCTCTTTATGATAGAGTATGATAGTATTGTGGTAAAAATACTAGTGAATAAAAAAATATAATATGTTTCATTTAGTTTAAAATATAACTCTTTTTCCCATAAATAATCAGTTAGTATAAGTGAAAGCATTTCAAGACACATCTAGGGAGCTAGCCCTTATTTCTAGATATTCATCTCAGCAAATTGATTACCCACAACACATGAGATGTTTCTATTGTGAAACTTGGATGAGGAGAGATGAGTAATATAATATAAGGGTGAAAATCCAAGTGAAAACATTGATAATAATTTAAAGTTGTCCTTTTATGTGTTGGATGTCAATTAGTTTCATGGTTGGATTTTGATAATCCTGACAGTTCTAAGTGAGCATACTGAAGAAATGAATTTAAGCCTTTTTGCCCTAATTTGAAGTATTTAAAGCATATATTAATGAAACTAAGGTTATATATACTCTAATTATTCAAATTTTTATCACATTTTTGTATCTTAAGTGAGTTTGAACTTTAATATTAAAAGGCAAATTTTTGGTGTATATAGTCTTAATAAGACTAAGTATTAATGAAGGGTTTCAAGAAGTGATTTGTTATAAAATGTCTTGTTGATCCTAGAATAAATTATTAGGGGTATATTTTATTTCTATATTATATTTTCATACCATGTGTGTATTTTTAATATTTTCCAATAAATCCAAAGAGCAATGTGTCCTAAATTAGAACTAATGAATTAGGTCTCTATGAGAGCTAAAAGTGAAATGAGGTCTAAACAAGTTATGATATACCAAAATAGACTTAATATTAGTTTTAATAATTTTTATGATATGTATTAATACATATTTCATGTCCTAATTAATATTTTACTGGTGAGTATCCAACTAAGTGGCATATGAATAAGAAATGGTATATATACAAGGCAAATTTAGGCCTATTTGTGTATGTAGAGTGTGCACAAATGATATAGCACATTGTTGAGAAAAATGAGGTATTATAGACCATAATAGTAATGTATAGGATATATAATTAATATTTTATAGTATTTATGAATATAAATAGTAAGGTTATATGACCTAATCAGTCTTGAAGAGACCTAGTTGAGTGAAGGGACCTAAGAAGGCAATTTAAGAAGTATAAGAGTGTAAAGAGATAAATAGGTGGTTACCATCTATTGGTTGAGAAATAAATTTTTGTGAATGTGATAAAAACAATTAAGTCATTGAGTTTTTACTGAGTCATCTAGGGGTTTGGTGCATCCTTACAAGTGGGTGATTTCTAAATTTTAGTCAAGTGAGTGCTTGGCTAGTTGGGTTTGGGGCTCCATGTGGAGTTAGTGCTTCACTATATTTGGTGTTTGTATTATAATATTATAATCAATTTTTATATATAATTTGGTTTTTTTCCCTTTTAGGGTCTCCCACATATGTTATGTATTCTTATATTTCATGCTTATGTGGATAGGTGCTTATGCTTGCTAGATCTGTATGGTTATTTGAATGGTTCATGATTTCTTAAGGTATAATTGATAAGAAAGGGTTTAAATAATGATTCACCCCCCTCCCCATCTTAGTAATTTTTATCCCAACATTTAGTATAAAATTAGGTCCTTTAAATTAGGCCTAATAACCTAAATGATATTCTAGAAGCAAGGATGGCTAGTCAACAAGCTCAAGATGGTTTCTTTACCAGTAAGGATTTATTATTCAATGGGATTAATTATGATTTTTGGAGAATCCAAATGAATAATTCTATAATTTAAATGGGCCATGACATATGGAAATAATTTTTGGATGGATACACTCTACCTCTTACACCACCAACTAATGCAACAATTAAAAAATCAAGTGAGAGCAATTCCAAGGCAATTAATGCCATTTTGTGTGGCCTATTGAAGGTAGGGTTTGTGAAGGTGATGAATTATGAGTCATAAAAGGTAATATGTGACAATTTTAATACTATATATGAAGGAGACATCAAGGTGAAGATTGATAAATTAAATACTCATAGAAGGTAGTTTGAAATTCTGAGTATAAAGGAATATGAGAGCATTGTATCCTACATGTTAAGGGTTGATGAAGTTATCAATGCCATTAGAGGACTATGAGAAGAAGTGAAGGAGTCTAAAATTGTTTAAAAATTATTTATATCACTCTTAAGTTTTATTCTAAGGTATTTATAGTAGAAGAGATATAATATTTGGAAAAACTAGAAATAGATGGGCTTCATGACATCTTAAATTCCTATGAGATGAGAATAAATGAAGGAAGACCTCCCAAGAAGGAAGAAACATTAAAATTAGATAATAAGTCAATATCCATGATGATCAAGGATGAATTATGTTTATATGTTGATGATGATGAATTGATAACCATGTTTGATAGGAAATTGAGGTTTGGATATGGTAAGTACAAGGTTAAGTTGCCTTTTAAATTTTTTAACTATGGTAAGATTGGTCACATTGCACCTAAGTGTCTGAACAAGGATAATATTTAGAATTATGAATAACATGATGAACATCATGGAGATGATAATAAGGTATATAAGCCTAAAAAAAATAAGAAAGATTTTAAGAACTATGAAGATAGGAAAGGGTCATTCAAGAACAAAAGAAGATTCTATGCCAAAAAAGATAATAATTAATATAATGTAGGTGATACAAGTACATATAATAGTGATGATGACAATAATGAACATGAATAGGAAAACAATGAAACCTTATCCATGGCTATATAAATATATAATTATGGTTTCTCAAAAGGGAAAGGCCTTATGGATGATGAAGAATCAGATGAAGAAGAGGTTGAAGTAAACCTTGAGGTAGAATTAGTGAGTTCTCTAGAGGAATTAAAGTTTAAAAGAAGGAAGAATAAAAAACTAAGATCATTAGTTAAGGAAAATGAAGAGAAAATTGGTTTATTTTCGAAGAGACTGAGTAACACATCAAAGGAGTATGATGAGATCATTAATTAGATTAAATCACAAATGGAAATAGTCACTGCTAGCTTAAAAGCTAAAGAGGAATAATACACTAGGTATGTAACTAAAATGGAATCCTTTAAAGCTAAGTTTGATCAATAATATATCAATTTGAAGACCTTTATGAAGTTTTAAAAGAGCATTGATTATCTAGAAAACATCTTGAGTAAATAAAAGTTTGTAATTAATAAGATAGGTATTGATTTCAAAGAAGAACAAAAGGAGGTAGTTCATGTCAATGATAAGGATAATGAAGGAAATAAGATCAACCTGAAAATACCAATCATACAACCTAATTATATGAGGTATGATACTTCATTCAATGGTTACTATTTTACATGCAATCAATTTGGTCATAGAGCAAGAGATTTTTTAAGACCCTCTAAAAATGAATATGTATAGAATTATGAAATTAATCATCATTAAAGAGGTATGAATTTTGTTACTTTATAAAATTTTCATAATTTGAGACACATTGCAAGATTTTATCCTAATAGAGTTAGAAGGCCATGAAGTCAAAATAAGAAGATTGAAGGACCTATAGTGAAAGAGAGATGGATAATGAATGTGTGGAAACCAAAGATAATAAAGGTGACTCATGATAAGTCTAAAATCCTAAGTGGATTATTTGATATGATATAACATAATTTAGATATGAAATCAAGTTAGGAATGTTCATTATCAGCTCAAGTTGTTGACCACATGGATGGTGAAGAGGTCAAGCCAATGAGACTAGTTAGGCCTAAAAGATAAAGAATGATATTTAGTCTTGTGAGAGCATGGAGATCTGGGATTATCCTAATATTGTGTTATTTTAGTTCTCTATGGAAAGGGGTGACTCCATCAAGATTCATAGAGACACTCTTCAATTAGTAGAAGTATGATGGATTCATGGTTTGAGGAGGATTTATTTAAGTTGTTCTATGTTTCTAATAGTTGGTAGCTAAACATGACTTGTGTTGTAGATCATTTAAGAATTATATTTATTCATTTGGTGAGATAAAGTTGTGAATTAAAAGGGGGATTTTTTTAGCTCTAATTTCTTATATAGTTTTTAAGAGTAGTTAACAAAGAGGGAGAATGAGTAGTTTCATAAGTTATAGTGTGTATGAACCTTTGTCATTAATGTTAAATGGGGAGAAATAATGCAATAGGGGAGATGAGAATGATCATGTTATAGTATTTTTTCCATCAATGACAAAGGGGGAGTTTTTTTAGAAGTATTGTTAGTGATTTCAAGGTTGATGTCATTGATGTCAAGGTGCATCTGGTGAATATGCATGGTGATTAGTATTTGATGTATGAGCTTGTGTGATTGATGTGACAAGGAAGCCATATGATAGGAGATAATTTTAAGGCAACCTAATGTCTCTTATATTGGTTGATGTCAAGGTCTAGGTCAGTTTGAAATTGTTATTGTTATCACAAAGATGTATGATGGTTAAGTGAGCATTAAGGCATGGCTATGAGACTCTAGGTATACTTGAGGACATGAGATAATGTTGATCATAAATATATTATTTAAGAGGTTTAAGAGTGTTTTTTGAAGATTTTTCCTGATTGATATCATTGAGGTAATCATGTTTGAGTACTATTCTTGAGTATAAGGTGTGTTGAGAAGCCTAGTCTAGACATTGTGAGAAGGTGTGCATAGTAAAGTTTGGTGAAGTAAGCATAATATTATGAGAGATTTTTAGGAATTGTGCGATCATGAAAGTAAATTATACATACATTTACAAGGGTTTCAAGGTTATTTTTCAAGTTTCAAGTCCTTAAGAAGCCTAGACATGACAATAGTCATGGCATGTAAAGTCCTTGTGAGAAGGTATGAGTATGGTGACTTGGTAAGATGGATGCAAAAATGAATGAGAGGTTGTATAGTTTGATTGAACATGTATGTGAGTCATTTTATCACTCATGAGAGTCTCAAGATGAGCCTACAGGGGTAGGACCTTTAGACCAAGTCTACATCTAGATCACTTTTAGAACCTATCTAGCCTAATGAGGTATCATGATCTATTGAAAATGCATATTAAATATGTATGATAGTGTTTAATAATTTATGAGGTTTATTAAGTATTTGAGAGTGGTGGAGAGTGCATGGTAAGAGGCATGAAGGTCAATTTTAAGGCCTAATGTGGTTTGTAGGTCAAGGTCTAAACAACAAAGAGAGAGAGTGTAGTCTAATGAGGGGTCATGATTAGATTTAAAGATTTTTGAGCTCATGTTATAATTTTAAAAGTTGATGTATGTTGTTTCAAGTTTTTTCATGTAGTTTTAGGTCATAGTTTGAAGGACAAGTCATGAAAAGTTATTTTGAGGTCTCTCGAGTGCTCAGAATGAATGGTTCTCAAAATAAAAAGAATTTTATTGTGTTCATTAGCTTGTCAAAAATTTACATGGGAACCTAAAATATTAATAGTAAATGGGTAAGTATCCTAGCTCAAAATTCCATGCATTTTTTTTGGATTGAGGGGTTATGCTTTATGAATGATTGTTAAGAATGGAAACATGTTTAAACTCTCTTAGAACCCTAATGAGGACTTGATATTGAATACGTTAATCCAAAGTGACTAGAGTGGATTTATATGCTCAAGTAAGCTATTTAAATTTGTATTAAAATATCCTAATCACCTCCAAGTGTGATTGAGTTATCAGATGTGTGAGTAGACCCTATAGGAAAGTGTTAATTTCTTAGAGATTTCTTATATCAGTTAGATTTGACTAAGTCAAATTATGAAAATGGATGGAGGATGAATATTTAGACTCATGTTTCATGTCCATTAATTTTTATATACAATTTATATCCCTCAATTTTACTAAACTAGTCATCTAAGTTAGGTAGTCACTAATAGGCCTAATGGCAGAAATAGTGAAAAACCAGGGAGCAGTGAGAAGATGATTAGGAATATGTTATCATGATATAATGATGAGACCAAGTGCATAGAGATATTTTTTGGGAATTTTTATCACCAAATAATTAACCCTAGAATAGGCTATTCAATCCTCTTCTATATTTGGGAAACATGGGAACACTTCTAGGTATGTGGGTGTACCTATAGTGGATGTGAGCCTCTAGATTTAAGAGCTAGCTCACTAAATGTATCTTGAAATGATTATCACCTAAAATAGTGATTTATTATGGGAAGAGAGTTATAATTTGCATGAATTTAACCTAATATAAGAGGGTGATACACCAATATGACTTCCACATGACCATCATACTCTTATCATAATGGAATAAGGCATAAAAATAGCTTCAAAGTCCTAAAGGATTCTAACATCAATGTTTTAGCATAAAGGTGAGATGTATGAAATAAATACAAGATAAATGAACCAGAGTGTATAATGCACACTCTAAGAAAAATATCACACTTGAAATGATCCTCACATACTTGAATACACTCTATGTGACATGTTAGAATAAGAATTATTGCATAAATATGAAAGGATAAGGCAAAAAAAGATAGAGAATTATCACTAAGTCCACCATACATCACTTTTCACACTTATAAAAATATTCATGAAATTAAAAATAGACTTGAATTTATGTTAAAAGGAAAAATACAATACCATTCTAATAGGGATTCACCATACATGGTGTGGTATATCATTACAATAGCTAACATGACTGCTACTTATAGAATTAGAGAGAGAGAAGAAGACAACGAAGTTTGAGGGTCACTAGGACATGTGTAATGGTGAGAAAAGGATCTATACATACATGATAATGAAGTAATAAATATAACATGAAAGGTATGATAGGATAAATGTCCCTCAAAATCATGAAAATCATGAAATATGGCATATGATTCCTCTTACTTGCTTAGAAAACAACCTTCTTCATTTGACACTTTTGTAACATCCCTCAACTAACTGTGAATACATTTGGATGCATCAAATTTATTTGAAAAATTGACATGGGTAATCATCATAATGTATAGGCTCTATATTATTGCATTTCTATGGAACATATCCCTAATGTAAGTTTCTTGACTTGATCATGCCTTCTTAACTATAGATCCTTATTGAATGTGCTTTCTTGGAACTATAGGGTTTATGGCATGGTCTTGAATGAAATTTAATTATAGCATAAAATTTTAAGTATTTTTTTTAATAACCCAAATCATATTTTGATATCATGTTTATACATTTTCATGATTGGGTCTACAAAATCTTTTGATATGACCTATCTACTTATGTGGCATCTCCTTGCCACACTATTTATTTGTTTTTAAAACATGACCATTATCACTTTAAACATATGTATTTATCTCATTTCCCATGGAAAATTAATTAATTTCACTCCATAAATCTCCTTGAGAGTCTCCTAACCTTTAATTTTAATGTTGGCCATTGATATTTGATCTAGGCTTCTGAGATTGTCACACTTAGTAGTACCACATTCCTTCTATGTACCCTATTATTAGTCTCTATTTAGTTAATGCTCTTACGCCATATAAAATTATAGTTTTCAATCTTAGGATACTTTCTCTTATTGACTTTGATATCACCATTATATCTCCATCTGCATGATTATACATGCACCATTGATCTTTCTTGACTTATTGACCCCATTCTTCAATACGAATCATTGACCAAAATTTGTATGTAAGAATACACACCATCGATCTTGATCTAGAGAATTTTGACTTATTGACTTTAAGAAATCACTTGTGTGTCATTGATATTTGATTTTATTAAGTGAGGTTTCGACACTTGGTAGCCCTATTATCAATTTTACCTTTCTAAAGAGATATAATTGGTTTTGAATCAAAATGAATATTTCTTATGGCTTTAATTTGATGTCCCCTGGCACATCCAACAGTATTAGATCATTTTTTGAAAGTTTATATCTTGAGATAGGAGAAATACCAAAACACCAGAATTGCAGAGGACATTCATGACAAAAAATACATCATATTCATGTGATCCTTCAAATTTAGTTGATTTCTTAAGTGCACTTATTAAATACATAACCAGACTAACCTATTAATTGGTTTCATGTGCATGGTGGAGCAATGGAAGAAAATAATTATTTTGGCCCATTTATGGAAATTCCAGATCATATCAAGCATGGAAATGAGTCTAATTAAGTTGAATAGCCATACCACAACCTTTTCCCACATGTCATTCTCTCTCATAGGCCATACACCTCTTGAAACTCCTTTTGCACCTATTTCATAGTTTTCAATTAGGGACCTACAAATTTTAGTTAGTCCTAACATTCCTAACAAGGAATCTAATACCTTGGACATTGGAAAGAATTTAGGAACATATGGACACAACTCAAAACCATACCACTTATATTTAATTCTCATTTATGATCTCTAAGTGACTCAAAATGACATAAGGACTAATTAGATCATGATGAAGGCTAACATGACATCAAATCACATTTAATTAAGTATGACACACCCTTTAACATTATATTATAATATTATATAATTTTTTGACTATAGGGGGTTGACACATTTTGAATTGTGGTAAAAAATGGTAAACATTCTTAGTGATTTCCCAAGGGTGGTATGTTTTCTCTACCATGACCAGTAACCTAATCCTATCCATTAGGCCATGAAGTAAAGTACACAATAGTTTGACACATAAATTTCCTTTGATAACACATAAAACATGAGGGAAAGACACAAAAAATAAGACACAATCAAAATAAATACACATGTCTTTAAATAAAACACATAGGGAACACAAAATAACTAAAAGAAAATTCACACCTAACCTAATATTTACAAGACTAACCTTCAATTCCTTAGTATCAAGGTTTTAAATGTATCCCATTCATAGTGATATGAATATCCTCTCAATTCAACCTTGTTAATTGGAAAGAGTTGATTTGTTTGCACTTGATGATGACCTATGGTCTACTCTAAAGGTGTCAATTTTTTTATGTCTCCCTTATTTTTCTCTATTTTCATTCAATTTCAACACTAAGTCACCTTTTTGAAATTTTATTAAAGTTTCCTTCATTCCAAAATACCTATTAATTAGTATTTGGTGATGTTACATAGATTTATGAGATTTATATTTAGTCTCTTTCAACTCAATTAATGTTTCCAACCATATATCCATTGGAGTGTTCTCAATCAACTCTAATTGATATCCCAACTCTAGGGCAGGTAGCTCTTGTGATATAAATAAACTAGCCTCCCTTCCATAGACAAGAACACAATAAGAATTCCATAGTGACCTCTTGGGAGTTATCCTATCATCCCATAAGTTTGTTTTCAATTTGGTGTGCCAAGCCCTCTGATTATCTTCCAAAGTCTTCTTGATGATTATGATTAGATTCTTGTTAGTAGACTCAACCAACCCACTACCTTGAGGGTAATAATTAGATGAGGTGCTCAAGTATATTCCATTACTATTTTCCCAATAATCTATCTTAACACCAATAAAATCAAGTGAATTATCTAAAATAATGGTAGAAGGGGTATGAAACCTTATTATGATACTCTCACAGATTTCCAAGATATCATTCTCATTAGATTATTTCAATGCCATCACTTAAATCCACCTTATAAATAGTCAATTTATGTGCATTTCCATTTGTGACCAACACCTTATGGGGGGTTATCATGCCAATGAAATCAAGACCCCATTACATGAAAGGTTGATATACTTGATTAGGATTCAAAGGAAAAGTTGCAAGCTTCTATTTTCCTATAAAGAAATCAAATTGTACACACCTCCTCACCCAAGAATAATATTCCTTGAAGAGGATTGGCTAATAATATCCTACCCTGATGATCTTATCTACTATGGTTCTTGGAAAAAATTACCTCCTACTAACCCATCATGGAACTTCTCAATTAACACTCCAAATTGATCATTATCAATGCATCTCAATGTCACACCATTAGTTTATTTTATAAAAATCACACCATATATAAGATAAAATGGAATATATTTCAATCTAAAATATATCCTTTGTGATTTATTCATACCATTAAGATACCACTTTTAAGAAATCTGATAGCATCTTGTGTCTAACTTTGTAGAGGCAAACAACTAGCTAGTTCGGAGTAATCATGATTGATTAGATCCTCTTCCTTTGACACATGGATATTTTAAGCTATATTTTCACAAGGGCCTTTACCCCTTATCAAATTTTTCACTTTGATATCAACATCATATTCCATTATTTCAGTAATCCACCCTACCCTCTTTTCACTAAGGTCTTTACTCAAGAGAAACTCTTTGGTACTAGGATGAGAAACCATAACATGAATTCTACTATTTAAAATCATATGCCTAAAGTTATTTATTCCTCTAAAAATATTAGGGAATTTTTTCTCCACAAAGGTTTACTTGACTTCATAATCTTCCAAACCTTGACTAAATAATGCAATTTGTTGCTCCACACCTTCATCATTATTTTGCATTAGCATGGATAAGATAGTATCAAGGTTATAAAATGAATACAACATGAAGTATTTAGAAAAATCAAGGTTAAAAAAATTAAGAGCTTATGAAATTTCTTTCTTAGTGGCTTAAACTACTCTTACCTTCATTAGTCCAAGAAAAGACTAGGTTTTTCTTGAGCATGGTTTTGATTGGTTTCACCAAAGATGTAAAAGCAGGTATGAATCTCCTTACATAATTTATCTTGCCTATAAAAAATTGGAGACTTTTCTTATGTAAGGGAAATGATAGGCATATAATATCCTATATCCTTTAAGGATCAATAGTCAAACCATATTTTTAAACAATATGTCCTAAGATCTTACCTTCATGGATAACAAAGCTACATTTTTTTAGATTAAGAGATACTTCATACTACCTACATATTTCAAACACTTGCCTCAAGTGTTTCATATGCCAATTATCATATTTATAAAAAATTAGTATATCATCTAGATAAACCAACAACATCTCATTAATCAAACATTTGAAGGTGATGTCCATTGTTCTTTGAAATGTGGCACTAGAATTTGATAAACCAAAGGGCATATTACTATAATAAAAATTCCCCCATTTTTTGTGAATGTTATCTTAAATTGATCATCTTAATTCACTAAAATTTTATTATAACCTTAATATACAACTAGGAGATAAAAATGTTTAAAACCTAAAACCATTTACAAAATTTTGCTCCATTGAGGGTAAAAGATAGTGATCTTTGAGTGACACTATATTAAGATCTCTAAAGTCCACACAAAGTATTATCTCCCCATTGTTATTTATAATAGGTATAAGGTTAGTCACCCATGTTGAATGTTTGATAGGAAAGATAATTTTAAATTCAAGGAGTTTGGTAAGCTCTAACCTCATGAGTTGTTCAACCTTGGGGTTGATAAGCCTTTTTTTTTTCCTAACCAATTTAAATCTAGGTTCCAATTAAATGGTATGGTTTTCTATGCTAGGATAAAATTATTTTAGGTCATTATAATCCCAATAAAATTTGTCATGAAACTCTCTACACAAATCAATGAATGCTTGTTTCTCTAATGTAGAACATACCTTGCCTTGTTTGAGAAGTTTGTCCTTGAAGATCAAGACTCTTTCATAGTTATACTCTTTTGTAGATATACTCACCCTTTCTTTCTTATTTTTATCATCTTATTTGAATATAGTTTCTAAGGGTCATCAAGCCCTTAGGTATTTTTTTTGTTATTAGCTACATGATATGATCATCAAATTATTCTTAGAGCCTATTCTAATTTCTTGAGGAAAACTCAGCCTCATTTTGTAATAAGTATGCAATGTGTTTGTAGCTATCAAAAACTTTCCAATACACCTAATTATCAGGTATTGAAGGTATGAAAATTATATTAATGTGATATTTATTTCCCTTTTTTTAATGGTCGTTGGTGTATCAAATCAAGATCCTATGGTAGCTAGTCTATTAGCATGATTATTTTTCTCCCTTGGGACTGATTAGATGTTGAATGCATTGAATTATTCAAAAAATTACCATACCCTATGATTATATGAATTAATCAATGGGTTGTTTATATAAAACACATTCCTAGCTTGATTTACAAATAGTTCACTACCTCCATATACTTGAAAATTCTTAATTCCTTTTCTCCATGACCATTAAAGGCCTTGCCTTCATACTCAACCACATTGCAATTGGAACTAAAATGGAACCTACATGAAGAATAATATTTTTATTTGTATTGGTATACCAACATGAAACTATATATTTCACCAATTTTACTTATAGAACCATCAAAAAACATTTTCCACATCTCATCATCCTCACCTCTTTCCTTGTCAAGTAGAGGTATTAGTATTCCTTATTCATGTATACAATGTACTCATAGATTAGTTTCCTCCATGAAAGAATAAGGATCATGTTAATAGGTTTTAGTAACATGTTCATAAACTAAAAAATCTGAAATACCTCTAGTATTGGAAGAATTACCATCATCTACAATAGAATCCTTCTCCTAATGGACACCATAATTCAAATTAGAACTTATTTCTATGTAAGGCTCAATATGAAAAGTTGGAAGAGGTAGTGTTATAATGGTCACCTTGGTCTTTTACCTTGTACTAAAGGCCAATAAGGACCATAAAATAATAAATAGAAACCTATCTTGGCTATAAAGTCTCTTGAAAGGCAAATTGCAAAGTGTGTTTTGAGATCAACAACAACTATGTCCTGGAAGATAGGAAAGCTAGGAAAATCATGCAAGAAAAACTTCAAGTTTTCTATAAATCCTATTTTATTGGTAGGTGTAAAATATAATTAGATAAACATTTTAATATTATGTTCATATTTTAGGCCTAACTTATCACTACAACTTTGGGCATGACTGAAGTAGAATCTCCACTATCAACTATGCAATTGTGTACCAACTTGTCACCCACAATGAGAGTGAGGTATAATGGTGGAGGTTTATCAGATTTAGTATATATTTAAACAATTTTATTATGTAAATTTGTGAGATAAACATGGCCATGACTCTAAATTGAAGGTGAAAGGCTATTAGGGATAGTAGATAGTTATTTTTGTAGAAGCTCTTTTTGGCTAGGCATATGAGGGACATCCCAAAGAGAAATAGATGTCTTAGTATTATTTAATTAATATAAAATATTTATATCAGACATAAATAATTTTTATTATGACTTTTGAGGAAAGGTGGTGGTTATAACTTGAATATTTGAGATACTTTGAGCAGACATTCTAATGTTTTGATTTAAAGGAGGTGTAGGAGTTCTTGGATTTGCCATGCTTGTAGCTATGCCTTGTTACTTTATAGGGGGATTGGATGAACTTTTAGGAATATATTGACACCTCATAAATAATTTATCTTATATCTTATGTAATTTAAAATATAATTTCCTTGATTGAGCAAAAAATTGTCTTTAACTAGGAAGTTGGTGAAGATCTCTCCTCGAGGCTATCCAAATTCATTTATTTACATCATGACTTCATATTCAACTAATAGAAGAGTGGTGAGTCCTCCTTGAGAAATAATATCTTGATATCAGTTTTGATTTGCATCCTTAAATTAGTCTTATTTACAACTTTATCCTTACACCATGTTGTTATGTACTAGTAATATGTCCCTTGCATTGGTGGTAGAATCAGTATTATACACATTGACAGACCTCTTAAATCTAGCCTACCCTTAACCTCTTCCTCTTCCATATTGTTGAGCATACTTTTGTTGATAGGGGTATGGATTTTTATAGGCACATTATTTTATATTCTCTCTCCCAATCTTAGATTATAGCCATTGAATATATGCATCTTTGTCCATGGCATTATCTACCTTCCTAGGTGTGACCTTAGGATTGGTGTTCACATTAAGAATTTGAGCCAAATTTGGAGTATTAGCAGAAGTATGAGATAACAAAGGCACAAAAATCTTAGGAGGTAACCTTCTAGCTTGAATGAGACCATTTTCATCTTTGAATACAAGTTCATATTCTTTGGGAAGATTGGAACCACACATGGATTGAATCATGATAGAAATTTTAGTATCAATGGCTCTCAAGTAGGTAGGAAACAAAAAACTAGAAGGTAGCCTCATGGGAGGAGGAAATTTATGCAATGTTTTTTGAAAGCTCTCATTAAATTCATGTATTATTTCCTTTGATTCTATTTTTCTCACATTGAGATGATATATGAGAGAGGTATGGTGAATTTCATCTTCAAATATAGAAGTCAACAATACTCCAAATTTATCCCATCATGTGACGCATCTACTAGGCAAAGTCCTATATTAGTCAATATATTTCTCTCTAATGGATATTTTAAGGAGTCTAATATAAATGTTATCTTGAGTCACATTGTGGAAACTTAAAAAATTAGATATATCCATGATATGTTCACTATGTGTAACATGACTCTCACCATTGAATGTAGGCACACTCTTTGTGGCATTGGGGGGAATAACACCATATGATTGAATATGAATTGGATTATTAGTATTGAATGTAGGAAAGGAATTTTTTCTAGCCATGTCTTATTCAATATCTTCAATTTATCCAACCTATTCACTTTATTCACTTCCTTCAATAGCTAAATCCTCTTGGTCTTTAAATGGTAGATTAAAATGATGATATTAAACTTCAAGAGGAAGTTCAAGCTGAATAGGTGGATTAATGGGGTTGAACACTCTACTATATAATGATCTAGTGAGAACCATGAATTATGAGAACAATTTTACAACAAGACAATGGACTTGAATGATATTTTACTTTTATGGAGTCACCAAATGATGAGTATCACACCAATTCATAGTTGATGTTATCAAGACTAGTATTGACCTTGACAAGTTATCTTGAAGATAAAGTGTCCCACTAGGCATTATATAACTATTTTCACCAAATATTTCACTTTATAAGATGGTATTTAAGACTATTCTCAGTTTTGGTAACATGGTAACACTTATAGGTATGTGCATGTACCTATATTGTAAGTGGGCCTCTAGATTTAAGGGCTAGCTCCTTGAATATATCCTGAAATGCTTATCACTTAAAGTAGTGCTTGATTATAGGAGAAGAGTTAGAATTTTTATGAATTTAACTTAATCTAAGGGGGTGATACAACAAGATTATTTCCATGTGACCATCATATTCTTATCATAATGGAACAAGGCATACAAACTAACTTCAAAGTCTTAAAGGATTTTAACATCAATGTTTCAACATAGAGGTTAGACATATGAAAAAAACACAAGGTAAATAAACTAGAGGGAATAATTCAAAATTTAAGAATAATATTACACTTTAAATGAGCCTAAAATAATTTAATACACTTTATATGACCTGTTAGAATAGGAATTCTTACATAAAGATTTAAGGATAAGGAAAGCAAGGATAGATAATTATCACTAACTCCACCATACATCACTTTACACATTTAGAAAAATATTCATGATATTAAAACCAAAATTTCATTAATGTTCAAAATAAAAATTTAATGTAATTCTAGTAGGGATTCAATATAAATGGCATGGTATATCATTAAAATAGATAAAATGTTTTCTACTTATAAACTGGAGAGAGAGGAGAAGAGAAAGAAGTCTGAGGGTCACTAAGACATATTTCATGTTGATAAAAGGTGTTATAAATGTAGGATAATTAATTAGGAAACAAACCATGCAAGGTTTTATAGGAAAAATGGACTTTCAAAGCATGAAAATCATGAAATGTGGCATAGGATTCATCTTGCTTGCTCAAAAAACTACCTTTATCATTTGGCCCTTTTTGAACATCCCTCAACTAACTATGAGTGTATTTGGATTCATCAAAGATCTTTACAAAATTTCCATGGGGCATCATCAAAATTATAGGTTCTCTATTTTTGAATTTTTAAGGGAACCTATCCCCAAATTGAGCTTCTCAACATGATCATGCCTTCTTGAATATAGGCCCTTAATGAATGTGCTTTCTTGGGACTATAAGGTTTATGAGGTGGTCTTAACTAAAATTTAATGGTGTCATATGAATTTGAAGTATTTTATTTGGTAATCCAAATTATATTTTGATCTCATGTTTATACATTCACATACTTGGGTCCACAAAATATTTTGATCTGACCTATCTATTTAAATGGCATATCCTTACCACACTATTTATTTAATTTTAAAACATGATAATTGTCAATTCAAACATGTGTCTTCATCTCATATCCCCTAAAAAATTAATTAAATTCACTCCATATATATCCTCAAGAGTTTCTTGGCCTTGAATTTAAATGTTGGCCATTGATATTTGATCCAAGATTCTAAGATTGTGACACTTAGTAGCTCCATGTGCCTTTTGTGTACCCTACTATCAGTCTCTATTCAATTAATGTCCTTATGCCACATGGCACCATAACATTTAATCTCAATATCCTTTGACATATTTACTTTGAGATTACCATTATATATCCATTTTTGTGATTAAACATGCACCATTGATCTTTCAGGACTTATTGACCGCAATATTTAATGTGGATCATTGATCAAAATTTATATGTAAGAATACGCATTGTCAATTTTAATCTAAGGGATTTTAACTTATTCACTTCAAGTGATCACCCATGTTTCATTGATCTAATCAAGCAAGGTTTCAACACTTGGCATACCTACATTAAATTAGTACCTTGTTGAAGAGATACAATGGGTTTTGAATCAAAGTGGCTATTTCTTATGGATTTAATTTGATGTCCCCTGACACATCCCACACTGTTAGATCATTTTATGAAAGTTTATATCTTGAGATAGGAAACACACCAAGACAAAAAAATTGGAGGGAATATTCATGTAAAAATATATATTATTCATGTGATCCTTTTAATTTCATTGAATTATCAAGTAAACTTATTAAATGCACAACTAAATTGACCTATTAACTATTTCATGTGCTGGTGGAGTGATGAAAAAACAAAATGTTTTTGGCCCATTTTGGTAATTCCAAAGCATGCCAATCATGAAAATGAGTCTAAATAAGTTGAAGATAGATCAAAAAACCTTATCCCATGTGTCATTCTCTCTGATAGGCCACATGCCTCTTAAAACTCCTTTTTCACCTATTTTTTTATTTTTAGTTAGGGACCTACAAATTTTAGTTAATCCTGGCATTCTTAACAAGGAATCTAAAACATTAGATGTTGTAAGGAGGTTAATAACACATAAAAACAACTAAAAACCATAAAAAATGAGTTTAATTATCATTTATGATCTCTAAGTGACTCAAATGACATAAGGAATAATTAGATCGTGACCAAGTCTAAAATGACATAAAATCAAATCTAATTAATTATGACACACCACATAACATTATATTAAACCCCTATATAAATTTTTGACTATATGGGGTTAATCCATTTTGAATTATCATAAAATTATTCAATAATATTGATATTTCATATTCATTCTTGGTATAAATATTGAAAGTTAGGTACAATAGTGAAAATGATGAAGCCAAAACGGCTTATCTAAATCAATGAGATCTGTGTACAGTGAGGTCATAAGATTGGTATACAAGACCAATATTTTACACTTAAACATATGATAGTTATATATAATAATGGTATAATTATCTCATAGTATAATATAATTTCATAATAATTTTCTAAAAGTAGTCATATAGGTGTTAAAGGTCATTTTCACCATGATTGAACTTTAAGGTAAACTAACACTTTTGGGTAAGCAAATTGTAGTGATGAGTTTGAGGTTTTATGCCCTAAATTGATTTATATAATAAATATGGTGTATTATTTTAATTTAAAATAATTTTATTTATTTTTTGAATCTTTTAAGTTAGTATAAGATATTGAAAAGTTGAAGTCAAAATGGCTTATCTAGTTCATGTAAGACTGCGTGAGACAAGATCATAAGATTGGTCTACAAGACCAATGTTTGATATTATAGATTATTATTTTTATGATTTAGGTTATTATAAATATTTATATAATATTTTAAATGTATTTATAATCATTTAAAGTGTCCTTTTAGGTGTTGGATGTTGATAAGTTTCACGACTAGTTTTTGGTAGTCTTGGTAGTTCTGAATGAGCATATTGAAGGGATGAGTTTAAGCCTTTTTTCCATAATTTGAAGTGTTTAAATAATATGGTGATGAACATGAGTTCATATAAACTCCATATATTCACTTTTTTTATCATTTTTTAGTGGATTAAGTGAGTTCAATCTTCAATATTAAAAGGCAGATTTTTGGTGTACACAAACTTAATAGGACTAAGTACTAATGAGGAGTTTCAAGAAGTGATTTGTTATAAAATGTCTTGTCGATCCTAGAAGACATAATTATGGTTATATTTTAGTTCTATATTATATTTTACTACCATTTTTATAGTTTTAATATGTTCTAATAAATGAAAAGAGTAGCATTTCCTAAAGTAGACCTAATGGAATTAGGTCTCCATAAGACCTAAAAGTGAAATGAGGTCTAATAGAGTTATGATAGACCAAAAGAGACTAAATATTAATTTTAATAATGTTTATTATATTTATTTAGATATATTCCATTGATTACCTAAGATTTTAAGGGTGAGTATCCAATTAAGTAACATATGAATAAGAAATGATATATATACAAGGCAAATTTAGGCCTATTTGTGTATGCAAACGATATAACACATAGTTGAGTATAAAGATGTATTATAGACTATAATAAAAATTTATATGATATATAATGAATAATATCATAGTGTTTTTTCATATGAATATCAATTTTATATGAATTAATCAGTCTTGAAAATACTTAATTGAGAAAAGAGACCTAAGAAAGTAGTTTGGGAAGTATAAGAGTGTGAAGAGATAAATAGGTGGTCATGATATATTGGTTGATAAATAATGTGTTATGAAGGTTTTAAAACAAATTATATGGTTGATTTGGTGCTAATTCATCTATGGGATTGGTATGTCCTTATAAGTGGATGCTTTACTAAAGGCTAGTCAAGTGGGTTCCCAGCTAGTTAGGGTTGGTACTCCATATAGGGTCGGTACTCCATGTGGAGTTGGTGCTTCAATAAATTTGGTGTTTATATCATATTAATTTATTCAATTTGTAAATATCAATGGATTTTATTCCACTTAAGGGTTTCCCATATATGTGATGTGTTCTTATGTTTCATGCTTATGTGGATAGGTGATTATGCATGTTAGATCTATATGCTTATTTGAATGGTTAAGGATTTATTAAGTATATATAATAATAAAGGTTTTGAAAATTATTTAACCCCCCCTCTCAGTCATTTTTATTCTAACAACATTGATATGGCAATAGTTGATGGCATTATAGGTGGAGTCTATGGAGTAGAACTAGTAGGTGGTATTTATTGGGTTGCCTTCTTCTTAGTATCTAGCTCCTGATAGTATTTATATCCCTTAGTGTGATATTATAAAATTATTTTAATATATATAAGATGCAACATACTCACCCTACTCATATCTTCCATCAGCTTAGTGTGTAATATTTTGGTGGCTCTAAAGCCAATGTAGAAGACTTCCACCTCTATCACCTTCTTCTTAGATGAGCTCAATTTAGCTTCAATGTATTCTAATATTAAACCTTATATAATTTGTTTTAATACATTATATTATTGCTTAATCATTTGATCAAATTTTTCTTGAGTCACCAACTTCCCTCTATTATCCCAAATAGTTGTCAATTTGAGTTTAGTAAAAATTTACTTCACATATTTTTCTTATTTGACCAATTTATTCACAATATATTTAGAGAATGATAACCAATCCCAAACCTCATGTGTTATTATTAAATTTATATTCAAATAATTTTATTCCTCTAATAGGGTCATTAAGTGTAAGTGGATAAATGCCTTATTGGGTGCATACATCACTAGCAAATTAGTATTATTCTCATCTTCTTTGAGAATTTTAAATAATTTGGTTATATAATTAACATGTGGATCCAAATTTACCATCAAATAATGAATGGAAACTAGAATTTATTATAGCCTAAGTACTAAATTCTACACATCCTGCTCAATACCTTTGGGAACTCAAATTACCTATTATTTCTCTCTAAGAGTTTTTAACTCCTCTTGATTCTCTTATCTATATGTTTTAATTTCCTCATGTATGTCCAAGATTGCCTAACTATGGGTCTCCATATAGGACATGAGGTCCTAACTATATGTATAATTACCCTTCTTCCTATTCTATCTCTTTTTAAGGGAATAAACCTCTTCCCTTTCCTGCATGATCAAAGTTCTTCCTGAGCTATCCTTAATATTCCTCTTCCTTATCTACTATATTAATTCTCTAGACTTATCAAATAGTGATATCACCTTTAGAATTGAAATGATCTTCAAATTGAGATTATTAGAGTCTAAGGATCCTAACCCCTTGGCCTAATATAGAAGAGTGAGATTCAAGGGATCTAATGGTTGAGATTCCACTTGCACATGTTATTTAAGCTCAAGCTCAGTGGAAGGATTGGTCATTGATGTCCAAATGATTTTTGACCAATTTATGTTTCCAAATTATGGAATTTAATGCATAACAAAGACTGGTTTCTTTCTTAGAGCCCTTTTGGAGGTTACTACCATGGTTGTGGAGGTTGGTTTTGAAGAAGGTAAAGGTAAACCCAATTAGATAGAAGAAGAAACAATCAGAGTGATAAATTGGTTGATATCTGGAATAGACAAAGCTATGGTTAATGGGGTGGAGATTGAAGTAAAAGAAACTATAGTAGTGGAGGGTGGAATGGCATTGGGTAGATTAATAGATGGGTACATAAAGAGAAAATATGAAAAAATTTATCGAATAGGAATTAATGTATAAATAATTAGGGGAGGGATGGTAGAAGCATCATGTAAATACATCAAATGAAAAGGACCTAAAGGGTTTGTAATTAGAGGACCCTTACTAGATGGTTCCTTAGTGAGAGATGTCTTGGTCTTCAATGTTTATAAGATTAATACATTATCCTTATATAACTCTTCCTCATCCACCTCTTGTGTTAGATCACCTTATAGTAAAGGTTATGCCTATTTGAGTGTCTATGTGGGCATGCTTTGTGGTCTATCCCACTTAGGATGCCTTTGATAGAATTTTATTTCTTGGCCTAATTATGTAACTATCACCTATTATGGTGTTGGGGTTGTTGAATCTATTTTATCCTCTTCATCAAAGGAGTCCAAGTAAATAATCTTGAATCATTACCTCTATGCACTATCTCTTCCTTGAGTTAACTCCTAAGCCAACTCTTGCTTAACATGTATCATTTAAATTATCAATGATTGGATTGGGATAATTTTTTCCTCTTATACTTGTGTATAGGTAGTCACTTATTCCTCTTATTGTTTTTAATACTACCATTCAATGAGTGGTGCCTCACCTGCTAACTATTATTGGTTTTGTGGTTGGTCTTGAGCCATGAGAGGACCTTGGGTATCTTTTCCCTCTCTTTATATTTGTTGTGATGTATTACCACTACAAAAATTATAAAATCTCCATCATCTAAGAGGTTGGATCCTAAACTTTACTTCACTGAGTGTGAGAGAGGGTTTAACTTATATCACCCTTAGTAGGTCCATGATCAATCCTGTAGTTGTTTTCCTTTATTTCACCTCTTCATCATTATTCACATTTAGGAACATAAAATCATCATCCATTATCTTGTGTTTATAAGCAAGGCCAAAGGTTTGAATTTTATTCTAGACCTTCCCATGAGGATCCCAATATCTATGAGGGAGGGTAAGAAATGCATATGCCTTCCAAGTATATCTTACTTCTTTGAACTACCTACATATCATTATTTCATTCTCTCAATAGTAATGTGGGATCCATGGAATCTGGATTTCTTGTTATTTCTTAATTATTCATCAATGGAATCAATATTTGGTATGAAATTTATTTCTTAGTTACTTTGTCTAAAATGAACTCAAGGAGCTGAAGAGGATCGACCTTGTGTCTAGCCACCATGATAACAGTGTAATATAGGTAGAATAAACAGTCTCTTGCATTGTTGGTGGGTTTTTTGGTTATGATAGGTGAAATTATATCCAAATTAATACTATGGATGGCCATCCAGACCTAAGGGTAGTGATCCTAAAAAAAAATTCTATGTTTGTAACATATGAGTATATGTGCACAAAACTATAATAGTCAAGATTTTATTCTAAATCATATCTGGGTTGGGATCCCACATGAATAAATTATGCCTGTACATTATCCCCATGACTACATCTAATAAATAAGACATCATGTAGAAATTTACTCCAAATGGCCTCTTATCTTTGTGTAATATTTATTCTTGGAGGTGAGAATTGATTTCCCCAAAAGTATGGGAATGTGATTATTGACATGTTCTTTTAGAGTGAAAGCTTATCTGAGGGTAAGCCAGCTTGATAGAGCTCACTTCACATTATTGTCCTTCTTCCATGTAATGACAATATGAAAATTTAATGTGACACATAAAAATGATATGCTCAAATATATGTTAAATTTATCTTCTAAAATATATGTGATAATTATGTTATTATCAACATAGTGAATGTAACCATTGTCTACTATTATAACTTCAAATAAAAGGTCTCATAGTAAATTTAAACATGTCATAATGTCCATCTTTGTAACTAAATAATTAACGGATTGAAATCTGAAATGAAGTAGGTCCTTCATTAGCTACTTATCCTCAACTTAAATATCCTCTTTGAGTGAAAAAGATTCTACACTTTCCACAACTTCCCACAATGTTGAGTAATTTGGATAATGACCATTGAATACAATGGCATCAAAAACTGTGTCTAACAACTCTATGGAATCCTTGATAGAGAACTTGGATGGTGTTTTGGATCCTTTATATGACATGAATGATGATTCCATGGTGGTTTTGAGAATACTAGTATGCTTCAATATTTTGGAAATGGTGTGAAATATTGAACTAAATTTCATAGATAACAAATCACTCTAATTGCAATTAGGGATTTTAAGATCTCTTAAGGCTGAAGCTTACTAAAGATCTTGAAGATGTAATAATGTGAACTTGTATGGGGGATTGATGTTAATATATTTATGTATTTATTTTTAGTTTTTGTGTCATTAATCACCAACATCTATGAGCTCATCACCTTAATTTAATTTGAATTCAACCACCTTATCCTAGCATATATTCCACATTGGATGCATTATCTTTTAGGGTGCCATGATGTTACCTTCCTTATTTTATCATGTGTCATTATTTAGTCTAGTCAATAGAATTTAAAATTTACTTCAAGCCAAAATACCTTGAAACATAAATGTTATTCGAAGATATTGGTATCAAAATATTTTATCCCAAAGTTTATGAATCAAAGTTATTGAAACTAAACTTATGAAGATCACAGTTGTTGAAATAATTCATCCAATGAAATGTTTCTAAAATGAATTATGTGAAATTAAGTTGCCAAAACAAAGCTTCTAATTAATTTTCATCTTTAGGAAGGTTGTGGTTTAGGTAAAACTAATCACATATAAAGTTGTCAAAGAGAAAGCTTCCAAATGGAAAACTTTTGAAGAGAAATATTTTTGAAACAAATTTTTTGATGAAAATTTTCCAAAATGAAGTTATCAAAAAGAATATTTAGAGATAAATTCACCAAAATAAATCCTTTTGAAACAAAACCCTTAAATGAAATATCTACTAACTAGAAAATTCCTGAAACAAAGTTTCTAATGTAAAGACTTCAATGAGAAAGTTTATGAAACAAACTTTTCGAAGTAAACCTTCTATGAAATCTTTCCAAAGTAAGATTTATCAATGATGTTACTAAAAATAATCATTTTGAAGTGAAATTTCTTGATGAAGTGAAGTATTTGAAGACAATGGTGTCTACTTATGGCACTAGTGTCCTCAATGCAAGAACTATTATGAGCTTCTGGGAACACCTATGTCTAATTTTTCCAAGCATGTTCCTATGTGGACAAAACCTGATTTAGTATTTGTGACCTATTATGATTGATTTTTTATATAAACCCTTTATCTTCATTTGATTAAGACATTTAACTTGGCATAATTAGTAAACATGTGGTATTAGCTGGGTAGGTTGGACATCCTTAACATCCTGTTGTAATGAGATTTGCCTACATACCAATGCTATGAGGAGGGATTAATAATGATGTAGTTCTCCCCACTTAAGTGCTTGAGTAAGTAGAAGTGAAGCTAGTATGAATACTTATTTTATTGATTTGAGTGATGATTTATACTAAAACTATATGTATTTCAAGCTTAGGAGGGTTTTAAATGACTATATGCAGAAGTAGGGTAGAAAAGGGATTGATAACCTTGATTGTGCATAATTTATTTTGATCTTGTTTGTGTGTATTTTGATCTAATTTTCGTCTAGTGGATAAATGGATAAAAATCATCTATATATAATAATTTGGTTCTTGTTCATGATTTAAAAGACATCTAGGCTGACCTTAGGTGACTTAGGAATTGAAAAGATATCTGTTGGATCTCAAAAGAGGGAAAAGGACAATAACACCCAAATAAGACAATATCACTATGGTGTTATTTCCCACTTATGGTGGTAGTGTATAGGTGGCATAACTTGAGGCACTAGGGTCCTAGATGACTAAAAAATGGTTTTGGGAATGATTTTAAGATGTATATGGAGGTGTGTGGCATGCATGAAAGCTAAATAAGTGTATAAATAACCCCTAAGATAGGTCTATGGTAAAGCTAGAGATGGGAGGTCTTAATTAAAACTCTTGACACTCAATTTCAATTTTTATATGATTAAAAAATACATTAATTTTTTAATACATTCATGTTTTTAATATGAGAAGAAAGATATATAATATACTCAATAAATTTAATTTCAAAGAGGAATATAGAAGAAGCTATGTATATTATAGAAGAATCAAAAAAATTATTACATTTATTAGATAGTTTAATATTTATTTTCCTTCTCATACACAATACATCATATAATTATATGAATACATTCATGTAATAGTAGAATTCACTTGGTGTGTCCTTACCTGTGAGAATATAGGAACTTATTAAGAAAATTATACTCACATGTTATACTTTGAGATAAACCAATCCACTCTCAATTTTTCATTAGAGTTTAGATTGAAGGTAGACCTGTAGGGTGACTAACTTGCTCAAACACCTATAAATTTACATCAAAAAGGCCAAAATGTTTCTTTTTTTTACCTCCTTTCCTTGTAGAGCTTCCAACCATCGAAAGGAAACCTAATAAGATTATATCTTTAGATTAGGTTGAGATATTATGATTTACATTTACTTTACACTTGACATTGGAAACCTTGAAATTAGAACATCAACCCAATGATTTGTGTATCTAAGCCTCAATGGATTAAAGGTGAGAGGGAATTAAGAATGTTGTGTCATGCTTAGTTTTCATTTTGAATATATTATATCCTAGATTGGTGTTTAAGTCTCTCTCAAAGTCATTTTTATCCACCTTCCATATTTGAGTGGGGCTTTATTTACATTTTTACCATGTTGGTAGAGTTCCCAAATTATCTTCAAATTTTTGGTGCCATGGATAATATGTTCTTCTTCCATTTCCTTGATCACAATGAATTAGAGGGTAATTGATTGCCAAAATAATTAGGGAGAAAAAATAATTAGCTTATGACCCAAATTAATTTTCATGAAGGGTTTTGGTAGTATAATAGGGATACACAATTGCAATGTAGAGTTATATAATGAGTGTGTGTTTCCCACCATTTATTATGTGCTATATTATTTTTGAATGTATTTGGTTCTCATTGTATATAAAAAGTCTTCATAATGTCAAAATTATTATACTGAGTTGTAGTATAATAATGAATATGATGTGATGAAGCTTGGGAAATATCTATAAATACCATTTGTATATGCACAATATTTTCAAACTTTATCAATTATTGATGCTTTCTATCTTTCAAGAACCCATCGAACCTCAATATATTTGAGTACATGCCCTAATAGGTGAATGTGAAAGGTGTGGTTATACCATTGGTGATTTATAGGATATTATCCCTTATTAAAAATTGTTACCAATCCAACCAACTCCTAAAAACCATTCCCCTAATCTTGGATTCCTCTTTTCCACACTCCTCTAGTATTTTACAACCTTCATCACCCCTTTTCCTAACATAAAGTAGTTTTTGATAGTTTACATGAATATTCCATAATTTTTGAACTTTTAATCTTATTGAAAAATATTATTTAGGATCTAGGTTGACCCTTGGTAGGCCTAGTCTATGACCTAGTGACTTTTTGCCAATAATGATACTAGGTAGACCAGGTCAACCTTGCCAACAAATTTTTTTGAAAGGGTTTAGGGTTAGATTTTTATATATAAAAAAATCCATTTTACCATTATTTGAGATTAGACAAGATTTAGTCTTCATTTATGCTTCTTTACAATCTACTCTTACACCATTTTACTTGAAGAGTCTTAGCTTAGGGTTTTTAGTTGGAGAAGAATCTAGTCTTGTGGAGAAGTCTTGGATGCTTTGGAATTTATTAGTGATCCATACAAAAAATAACAAAATATTATGAATCACCTTTATCCAAGGTAGATAGTGAGTCTCGATGGGTTCATCTTCTAGGTAAGTATCTCTAACTTTGCTCCTCTCTTTAGTAGATAGAAATAACCTAAGTAATAGATTTTGAATAATATTTCTCTTCCTCTCTATGCATTAGGGTTTTACTTATACATATCTTAATTAGGATTATCTTATGCATGTTTACTTTCATTTGTTTACTAAACCTCACTTTTTGCCAAAAAATTTGATGAGCTCTAGATTATAATTTTTTGCTTTACTTGTTATTAGTGTAGTGAATATGAAAACATAAGACATAGTTAGGGTTATTATGTAGATTTACATGACTGGAGGCTTTGGAACTCTACCTAGTGATATTATTATGATAATAAATCCAATAATTTGGTCTAGTTGATCCATATTAGTCATGACCCTAATTATCTAATTTATCCTTAATTAGAAGTGTAATTAGGATCTATCTTCTTTGAGTTAGGATTGATTTATAATTTTGATTCATTTCTGATTACATACATTTTGGTGAACCCAAAGTGAATCTTACCCTTCAAATTTTTTTATAATAATTTGACCATAAGTATAAAAAATAATTCAATCAAAATAAATCTCTTCTTTTTGTGCAAGTCTTCATCAAATACATGTTATTGGAATGAGCGGGATGATATAGTACTCTTATTTAGTTCTAGATAATAGACTATATCAAATAGGTTGGCTTAGTATCTTATTAAATTTTATAATGGTAAAATAATTCATTCATGTCAACTTAGTATATATACAAATTCTAAACAATAAACTAGGTCAACTAGGTCGACTCAGTGATCTTAATAGGCTTCAAAAAATAGGGAAACAAAACTAGATTGACCTAGTCGACATAGTTGGAAAAACTTGAAAGCAAAATTAAAGGTTATTCAAGAAAAATTTCATAGACAAAAACATATTCAGACCCACTAAGGTTCATTTCTTTCTCTCTCTTTCATTTCAATTATTCATTATAGTTCTATTTTGCATAAGTTTTTAGTCTTCAAAATTGTAATCTCATAGCAAACTAGGTCAATCTATTTAACCTAGTTTTGTACTATGTCATATGTGTGAAAGACTAAGTCAACCTAGTAAAATTAGTAATAAAATACTCATAATTACACAATATATTATCAACCATATAACCTCTATTATATACTATTTATATATAGTGTCATCTGAATTGACTATGTACCATGCTTAAATTGAGAATTAATAACTATATGCTACTAATTAATTCACACTTTCATTTTCAATTGTTAGCATGCTTAAATTAGCTTAAAAAGGATAATTAGGTGTGTTTTAATATACCATTTAGTTTCACTATTTTTATAATTTTTCACACACTACCAAATCATATAATTTCAAAGGCCTACCTACTTTTATTTCATCACCAAGGGGGAAGTTGACCTGGTTTTCAAGCCAATTATAAAAATGTGGTTAATGGTATATATTTTTAAATCACCTAAAACCATTATCATTATGGGATTTTTCAGTGAGGGGATAGGCCCCAATATTAAACTAGTATCATTGCCAACATATAGCTCTTTCAGCTTAAACATCCTAAAACCATCCATAGATTACTTTCTATCTCCCTACTTTAAGCCAAATTCCCTATTATACTTAAAATAATGCTTAATAATAATATAAAAACATTTAGGATGCTCACTTTCCTATATTTTACTTTTCAATTAAATTCTCTCTCTGATCATTATATGTTTTATTGTAAAAAATTATAGTGGCCAACATTGATGCAAGGTTTTATGTTATGTACCCCATTTGGATCATTCTCACTAATCCAATTATTTGTGTATTTAGTTTCATTTATTTCTTTAATTACATTACAAAATTTTCTCTTATTTTTGGCACATTACCATCTTATTCGACATAGTCTCTTATAAACTATCTTGTTCCTTACCTACAATACTAAGCGAATTGATTAACTCAGTATCTTTTTCAAATTGTGTTTTTCCCTATTTATAGTACTCAGTCAACCTATTCAACTCTTTACTCTTCTTAGGCCCTATCTAATAGTATTAGGTCAACTTGGTCAACTTTATACTCTTATTATTTCCTTTACTTTGCTTATATCTCTTATCTATCCAAATTAGTTCCCTATGTTCTCCTTTCATTAGAATTTTATTCATTTACCCAAATCATCATGAAGTCCCCTATTATAATATTCTTGGACAAATTGAATCCATTGAGACACTATATGGGATATTAATTTCTCCATATCTTTTCCTTAGAAGAGAACCCTCACTCTTGGAGCACCTCTTCCCCTCCTTTATCTATGGATTTTTACATGGTGCAAATCACACCTCAAGATGAAGTACGTATATTCAATCATTTTTTTACGTATCAAGACAATTTTAATCATCAAAATTTCTAAGATAATGTGAGATATATTGACACAAGTCTATCCAAATATCCCACAATTAATCCACCTTCTAATAATCCTCCCCTTAATACCAATTTAGGGAATTCTCCTACAAACACCAACCCACAAATTGATATGACTCAACTTCTTACACAAGTGATATAGTAAATAAACATAATGAAAATGTATAATACCTCTCAAATGATGCAATTACAATGTAATTTGATTAACATGGCTAATCAATGTTTGACTATCAATCCTCAAGCCAATCAAAATTTTATTCCTTCACCTCTTAGAGATGCCTCAATAAATGTTATTCCTCAACCTATTATGAATAACAAAATTCTTAAAAATATCTAAAATGTTCCTTTATATGATTTCATCCTATCCATTGATATTGGTAACATATTTCCATCTATTAAGTATGATGGGATTAAATACCCTACATCCTTTATCAAAGCATTTGGAAATATTTATAAAGAGTGGATACAAACTAATACTTTCACCATAACTAAACCTCTAGTTAAAACCTTCAATGATTATGTATTATAATGGCACAAATAACTTACCAAAC
Source organism: Torreya grandis (assembly GCA_037957365.1). NCBI lineage: Eukaryota > Viridiplantae > Streptophyta > Pinopsida > Cupressales > Taxaceae > Torreya > Torreya grandis. The sequence goes on along the minus strand of JARHVA010007295.1, from coordinate 180,417 downwards.
ATTCCATTTGGCAACTTGAGGATTTATTCAATCATGTAGTCAAAGAGTTTTAATGTAATGATCTTCCTAAAAATTTCCTTAGACATTTCATCAATGTTAAGCAATATCCCACTAAATAAGCTCATGATTTTATTAAAATATGGAAATATTTGGACCATAAAAATGACCATAACATGAATAATAATAATTTGTTTAAACTCTTTATAACCATTTTAACTCCTTCACTTCAATATAAGGTTCAAATGTTTGCTCTTCAAAACACTTGATGAAGCTTTTGAATAAGCCAAATGTCAAGAGTTCCTCCTAAAGAAATTCAAACCTAATACCAAAATTTTTTAAGGATATTTTCAAACTTTTACAATGAAATCACTAACTATACTCCTCGAACCAAACCAGGAGTTGCCCTAACCAACACTCCCCCGTATTTTGACATACCACTAATTATGTAACAAATGAAACAATTATTACCACCCTCTAAACCCTTTAGTCATCCTAATAATCTTCCTAAGTGTTATGCCCATAATCAATTTTGTTGTTTCCATTCCAACATTGGTCATTCCCATGAAACTTGTTAAGAGATTACTAAATTTTATGTCTCTTACATGCTTGGTGATTCCTTCAATCATGAAGCCATGATCCAACTTTGTCATCAAGAGTACAACATCACTTCTCCAAAAATATAAGCTTATAAATCATCTTATTATAATAACCAAAAAACTTTTTCCATAGCTAATAATATATAAAATACTAAGGATATTTGTGTTATTGATGCTGACTATGACCAATATTAAGATAATTCTCAATATGTTAAAATTTCTAATGTTAATTATCATCATAAACTAGCTCACAAATATCCTATCACAAATCCTAAGAAACCATCTTTGCAATAACAACTTCTGAAAGATACTATAACCACTCATTTATCTTTGAAATCCCTTTAGGAACAACCTCCTTCTTCTGAACCCCCAATGACTTTTATTCCTTCAAAATATACTTTACCTTTAAAAACTTACACTAGTTCTTCTTCTAAATCCCATTGGAACTTTCTTGAAGAAATTAACTCCATGCCTTGCAAGATTCTACTTATGGAGTTAGTTCATACTTCCCCTTATCATCACAAGTTACTTATGCAACAATTATAATAAATTAAAGATCCATCTTCTATAGATGAAGAACCACCCCCTAATAAGTCTCAACCTACAAACATGCAATACCATTGAATCCATGTGTCTTTATTTTAAATCATCCATTGAATTTATTGAAGAAGACATGATTAATGATGGGATCCTTTTTTGTGCTGATGGTCCACCACTATTCAGTCAAATAGGCATTAATACTACCTTTATTCATAAAGTTTTAGTTGATGAAATGTCTAGTATTAATGCAACATTTTTTTGGATCATCTAATAACTTGGATATAATAAGGATTATGTCAATAAAACCTACCTTACCTATCATGGATTTGATAAAACTAATCAAATGCCACTTGGTTGTATTTGGCTTCCCCTAAAAATTATACCTAAAACCATTCAAACCAAACTATGGTACTTGATTTACCTCTATCTTATAATATATACCTCTGTCATCCTTGGACTCATAAAATGAGATTCATCACTTCTTATGGTAGCTAATGCATCAAATTCATACATAATGATAAATGGTATAAACATGAGGTTGATCCTAAACCTTGGAGTATTCAACTTCCTAATACAAAATTTCAATATCGCATCCCTACCATTTTTACCATCAACTTTCATCCCTTATCTGAGTTCATAAACATCAATCTAGACATATAAGTCACTCTTGATGATTCAGATGATGATGAACCTAATGACTTACAACATACAACACTACTAAGCTACCTCCTTATATATCAGAGTGTCTTCCTCCTTTATTACCTCATGATCTCATTATTCCTCTCATTAATGAGATCATTGATCCCCCCCTCCATGTAATGCTCAAGAACCTTCTTTACCAGAAGATGCCTTCACATCTAATGATTATGGAGTGGCCAAATTATTCCAAGATACTTTAATCATGTCTCTACATAAATTTAGTAACCTCAAAATTTCACCGTCTGAAACTCCCACTAAATCTAAAGCATATACTATTTCTCCAACCGATGATGATAACTACATCATGGCCCAAGCTCAATATAAAGACTTAGATGTTTAACATTATTAGAAAACTTTAACTAAAATACATTCTTTCAATAAATATGTTCACATCATTTCCATATATTTTGAAGTAGCTCTTGAAGGTCATGTGCCTCATGTTAATTCTCCACTTTTTGATACTCCTTGGGTGGTAGAACAACTTCTATATTATGAACCATCATAAATCATTTCATCTTCCCTACCACCTATAAATACCATCATTTTGTGTGATTTTTTCCCTATCAAAGAAACTAATGATATACCAATCCCATCTAATCAATATACTCCTACTCTTGAGATTACACTAGATGACAAGGCCATGGATGTTTGTTAGATACGTTTTGAATATGATAGCCATGGTAATTAAATTATCAATCTCAAAGTAGATGTTGAGTATTTTTTTCTTTTTCCCACTTTTCCTAGTGATGAAATTATTATTGAATTTCTTCATGCCTAAGAACCTCAACTTCCTCAACAACATCACAAATTGAGTAATTTCAAAAACAAATCCCTTTATTTTATCAACTTCATCTCTATCATTAAACCTAAATATTATATATTTTATTCTTTACCTAATGCAATATACTACTTCCAAGATGGCAATGCTATGTTTATCAAAGAAACTACTCACATTGAATATGGTACTCCATCATGCCCTAGATGAATTATAGTTTCTCATGAACTTTCACTTATTGAACATGATAACTTTAGTTTATTTTTTGATAAATATCATGAGATATTCACTTATTCCTATGAATATATTCCTTTTATTAACCCTAACATTGTGGTGCAAAATATCATCACTTATCTTGATGACAAACTTGTGCATAAAAAACACTGTAAATTTCCACCTAAAGTTTCCACATTATGTCACAAAGAAATTATCAAACTTCTTGATGCTAAGTTTGTAAAACCAATTGATTATTCTAAATGGGCTTTTAACATAGTTCTTATTCATAAAAAAGTTAATATGGACATTCACATTTACATTGATTTCTATAATATTAATCTCGTTTGTCCCAAGGATAATTTCCCTCTACCTTTAATAGATGCCAGTGTCGATTCTAAAACCAATTATGAATTGTTATATTTTATGAATGGTTTATCAGGCTATAATCAAATTTGCATTGCACTTAGAGACTACCACAAAACCAAATTTACCAAAGAATGAGGAACTTATTGCTATGTTAAAATTATCTTCAAACTCAAAAATGTTAGAGCTACTTATAAATGGAGATAGAATTTTCAAGTGGACGGTCCTTCTCATCAAATTTGATCTCTGAATTATTATTCAAAAAGCTATCAAAGGACAAATCATCACTGATCAACTTATCACATCTCCTATGCCCACTATCGATCACATTCAAGATAGTCTCCCCAATTATAACATCCTATATGTTGAAGGTCTCAATAAATATATATCACTTATAGATTACTTCCATAACTTCACTTATCATCTTAAATCAAGTAATCTAGATAAAACCACTATTATCCTTGATACTACTAAAAAAAATTAGTTATAACAAAAATTCATGAAATTAGTGTTGATCTACATGAGGTACTTAGAACCTTCACTTTAATGGTGATAAATGAATTTAAGGAACTAGGGAAAGTTGTATTATTATAATCCATCTTGGAAAAATCATCCTTTTAGCTTTTCTCTTAACATTCGACATCACTAACAACATGGTTGAGTATTAAACCTTAATCCTAGGCATGAGAGCTTCTCTTCATTTAGATATCTAATACCTACATGTTTTAGGTGATTCTTCAATAATTTTATGCCAAGTTAAAGTTGATTACCAATATAAAAGTGAGAATCTCATTTCTTATCATAAAATTATAATTAATCTTACCAAATATTTCATCTCTTTCACCATCAATCCTATCCCCCAAGATCAAAATTCTATTGTTAATTACCTTGCTTCTTCAGCATATCTTTTTCATTTACACCATGTTCTTATCGATCCCAATTTTCTTATCCAAATAAGAAAATATTTGTCCTCTATTCACCCACATGATTTAATCATATACCACATTAAGGTCATCAACATTTGGCAAAGCCCATGGTACAAAGACATCACTAAAATTTTGGAACACCAAACTTATCTTCCCAATCTAGATTCCTATGAAAAGACTCAAATTCACAAACAAGATTTTAAGTATGCATTTTGATATAACATCCTATACTATCATAACACTCAAAGTACCTTGATCTGTGGTGTTATCCAATATGAGGTACCTCCTCTTCTTGAACAAGAACATGGGGACATTTGTAGTGGCCACTATAGAAGACATGCTACAACATGAAAATACTTACATATGGGCTAATTTTGGCCCACTCTTGAAAAGGATTCCATCTAATTTGATAAAAAGTGTACTAATTTCCAACTTCATTATAATTTAATTCATTTACCTCTAGCTAAGATTCAAACCATAGAATTTCCTTGGCCATTCTCCATGTGGGGATTAGATCTCATAGGCAAATTACCTCAATCTCAAGATGGGCATGCCTTTATAATCATAGCTATAGAATATTTCACCAAGTGGGTTGAGGCTATACCTCTTGTTAATTTCACTGGTACCACCATATCAAAATTTATCATTAATCAAATCATTTGCCATTTTTGTATCCCTCATACTATTATTTTAGATAATGATGGTAATTTAAAAAATAAGTATGTCAAACAAATATGTGCTAAATTTTAAATCAATCACATATTTTACATACCCTATCATCAACAACATAATGGCCAAGATGAGGCCACCAATAAAATACTTAATAAAATTATGCAAAAAACAATTCATGAAACATGCATAGATTGGCATCTTCATCTCTATCATGCTCTTTAAACCTATCACACTAACATAAGTACTGCCACTAGGGCAATGCCATTCTCTCTACTCTATGGTTATGAATCAGTCCTTCCATTATAAGTTGAGATTCCCTCTCTTTATATATCTCTTCATGATATCATACCTAATGAATAATTACATGAAGCTTGCCTTTAATCTATCAATCTCCTTAATGAACATCATATTTCTACTTTACAACACAATTACCAATACAAGGCCTATGTTTCCAAATAACATAATAAATAAGGCAAAATTCTCAAGTTTAATTTTTGTGATCTTGTACTTAAACTATACTACACTCATGGCAAAGAAGGTATATATTCCCAAAAATGGTGGGGCCCTTATTTAGTTAAAGATATTATTTTTCTAGGTACCTATCACCTTTAAACCAATGAAATTCATATTTTCAAAGAGCCCACCAATGTGAAATTACTCAAGAATTATTTTTCCTAATCCTTCCCTTATTTTCATGCTTTTTATATGTTATCTATCTAATATATTTTTCAAGATAATTGCATGAGTCTCACCCTCTAAAATGGTTCTCTATTTTCACAAACCTTAGTCCTTCTTTTTGGTTTTTTGCTCTTTTGGTCTCCCCTTTTATTCATGAATTACATTTTAAAACCATGGATATGACCCAATCTTCCACATGATGTAATTTTATCATCAACTATCCAAATAATTTTTGGCACCCCTTAGGTTTTTCTTTATGAGTTATAGTCTAAGACCATGGATAGGACATGGCCTTCCCTAAAAATACCATATTTTTATTACCTCCTTTATGTTTACATGATTTTATACACCCCGTGGGTTTATTTTTTGTGTTATAGTGTAAAACCATGGATAATACCTAACCTTCTTCATAAAATCACCATCTTGCAATCTCATTTTAGAGAATGTGTTTTGCAATGGTTACAAGTTCTTTATCCTTATTCACAAATTTAGATTTTTCTTCTTTTGATAGATGAAATTTGCACAACAACTATGTTAGAATGTTTCCTTACATTTCCAAAAATTTTATGATAAGGAATCACACTTTATTGTCATTGTATCCTTTTTTTCACCCTTTATCACATTTTTTGTGATTTAAATTATTTTTTTTTTTCATTTTTTATTCTTATTTATTTCCTTTCCTTTCAGTCCACATTAGATAAAATAAGGTTGAATTCAAGATAGCACTTTTATATTACCTAAATTTATGAGACTCTTAGACACTATGCTCTTTGAATTCTCTCTCTTAGAAACCAAGTCCCACGTATTTAAATGAAAGTCATCTTTAGCACCCATGTTTGGTTTTCCAAATCTATATGGAGGAGGAATTAAAAAACCAATCAATAAAATTAAAATCCAAATCATTTGAAACAAAAGGCAATGATATAAAAAATGCAACATACAAATCTCATAAGTCAAAATATCACCAAAATATATGATTATAAACACATCTCCTATCTCCAATCAAAGCTAAAACTATATAGTTGGCCTCATAATATAACTAATGTCCATTGGGGTGTGTTAGGCTAGTATATTGAAATAAGAGAATTCAAAAAAACTCTATGGTGGTACCTACTTTCTCATGTAAATACCCAATCTTTGTAGTAGATCAAAAACTCTATAAGGGGTCCTGAAGAATGGGGAACATGTTGTGGGAAGTAGGTCTATTTAATTTTCATGAATATAGCCTTGATAGGATGATTTACATACTTCATTTTTTTAACTAATATTTGTGTGGCTAAGATAAGTTCTATATAGTCCTTAAAGTTAAAATTCCTCTTGTTTTTACAAACCTAATTTGATTGTCTTGACTTCGATAAAGAGTTCCTCTAACTTGGTTTTTCCTTAATTTTCCCCTTTACCCATTTCATTTCCCCCATTGATAGGCATGTGTGATTCTAATTTTTTTTCCTTCTTATATACTTCCTTGTTATTCACATCTTAAAAACATGCTAACAATAATTTGTTTTAGTTTCATCTATCCTTAGAGAAAAACAACGTGTTTGAGTAACTATGGATTAACTTATTTACACCATGGATCTACATTTATAGGTATGCCTTTCTCTCTTTTCAGTATTTTTCATTATTCTTCCACCCTTTTTTTAGACACCTGAGTCAATTTCTACTTTCATACATATTTTTCCATTGTTGAGTGAGGTTAGCTTATTACTTCTTACTAACCAATGTTGTTTTCCATTTTATGCACTTTTTTTCCATTGACGATTGAGAAAGGATTGTCCTTTCTCACTTATCAATATTGCTTTACCATTTTTGATTGCCCATCTTTATGTAAGGATTGTTACTACTTTCACATATATGTTTGATTACCATCTTTTTAACATGTATCTTTGGTTTGATTTGGTGAGTTTTTAGTTCTTAACTAAGGTTTACTTGTTTGAATATTTGGTCTTTAGTAGCCTTGGATTTTTAATTACTTGATTTGCTCTATATATTTTTGACATGGTCATTTTATCTAACATAGCACTTGTCACCTCATTTCACCAAATTTCTAAGTACATCTTGTCCATATAACATCAATTATTTTGGTTTTCTTGCATTTGTTTATTTTGTATCTTTAGTTTTGTATTCTTGGGTTTCTCGAAAGTAGTCTCTACACACTCCACAATAAGAACTATAAACACAATATACAACCATCCAAAACTAAAGGTAATTCAAGGTACACATTAAATTTACATTTCAATTATTTCCATTTATGTCATTTTAATTTTAGTTATTTTTTATTTAAAATACTACAACTTTTTTTAGCTTCCACATTGTGTGTTACTATGTTCTTTCTTGAAGAAATATCCCTTATTTCACCTATGTGACATGTGATGATCTTTAAGTGGGGCATATGTATACACATAATATTTTCAAACATTATCAATTACTAACGATTTTTATCTTGTAGGACCCCATCGAGTCTCAATATTTGTTAGTGTATGCCTTAAAGGGTACAGTAGGAAAGGGGTGGGTATACCATTGATGCTTTGCATGATTATTGTCCCTTATTTCCACTTGTTACTAATTTAACCATCTCCTAAAAATCATTCTCATAAGCTTGGTAACCTCTTTTTCACACTCCTCTAGTCTTTTACCATCTTTATCAACCCTTTTCCTAACCTAAAACCCTTTTAAATAGTTTATATGACTATGTCAGTTGTGTCAACCTTATACTCTTATTAACAAAACTTATTTAGGGTCTAGGTCAGCCCTTGGTCAACCTAGTGAATTTTTGCCAATAATGATACTAAGTCAACCAAGTTGACCTTGTTGGTTTAAACTTTTGGAAGGGTTTAGGGATATATCCTCCTATATAAACGCATCTATTTCACCATTATTTGAAAGTAGACAAGATTTATTATTCATTTGTGTTTATTTATAATTTACTCCTACACCATTTTACTTAAGGAGTCTTAGATTATGGTTTCTAAATGATGAATAATATAGACTTGTGAATAACTCTTGGATGCTTTGGCCTTTTCTTAGTGATCCTTAGAAACCACAACAACCTCTTATGAAGCACCTTTGGCCATGTGAGGGATTGAGTCTCGATGGGTTTATATTCTAGGAAAGTATATCTATCTTTGCTCCTCTATTTAGTACATATAAGTAACATAAGTAATGTATTTTGAATAATATTTCTCTTCCTATCCATGCATTAGGGTTTTATCTATACATATCTTAATTAGGATTATCTTATGCATGTTTACTTTCATTTGTTTACTAACCCGCACTTTCTGCCACAAGCTTTAGTGAGTATTAGATTAGAATTGTTTTTCTTTACTTGTTATTACTATAGTGAATATGAAAACATAGGACTTATTTAGGGTTATTGATTATTTTTACTTGAATTGATGCTTTATAACCCTCCCTAGTGATATTATTATGGTATGAAATCCCCTAATTCAATTTAATGGATATATATTGGTCATGATCCCAATTATATAATGTATCCCTAATCAAAAATTTAAGCAAGATCTATCTTCTCTAAATTAGGATTGATTTTTAAATCAGATGCATTTATGATTACATACACCACTCACTCATATTATAAAAAGGTTCTAAAATATTAAGATCAATACAAAGATTAAAAAATGCTTTTCCTTTATGTTACCTTATGTTCCTTGCATCAATATGTTCTAAGTCATTGTAATTTATTTTTTATTTGATTGGGTAAACAATCTAATTTTACAAGGATATAAGAACCATAAATTTTGATACAAAAATGTAGCAAGCCACCATGGCCAAAAAATAAAAACAAAAAATAACTAGCTATTTAACCCCTTCGGTAGTGAAACAAAAAAATAGTAGAAAATAGATCAAGATGGGGAACCCTCTAGTGGTTCCTTTTCATCTTTAGATACCTTCTGAAGTACACCTAGATTATTCTAGGAAACTTTGTTCCTCATCCTACTGTCGAGTCTAGTATCATCTCAAGGGAGGATCATACGTGACCTTTTCTATCCCTATACTTGTAGAGGTATTTCTTTATTGGGGTCATGTTGGGGACATCAGGTGGGGGGTATCCATAACCTTTAGTGATTTCTTAATAAAAGTCTAGTTTTCCTTGATGGAATGAAAAAAAGAGAAAATAGTCATGTCTATTTTCCTATGAATGGAATTCCATTCTTAAATGAGACCAGCTAAGTTCAATCCATCTTCCTACAACTTATTATTGAACATATCTAACTACTCTTTATTATTTTTCATTTATTTAGACAAGATAAAACTACCCTTCCCATTGAGCTCTTTAAAGATACCCTCATCTAGAATAAGTAGTTTATGATTATGGATAAACAATTTCAATGGGGGGTCATCAATGGGGGTTCTAGATAGGATAACTTGGGGGTTACTAATAGAAGGGTAGTAGGATACTGAAGTAGGTTCCTCTTCTGGGTAGTCCTCATTGACTAAGTACCCCTTGGGGGGCTCCCTTCCTTACAAGGTTTTAACATATTTTACCAATAGTAGTATAAGTCCTTGATGTAGTATGGGGTAAGACTCATTAACCTGATGGGTAAGGGTTGTTCATTCTAAGGACTTTAAGAGGTAAAATGGGAGACTAATCATATATCCCTAAAAAATGGTTTAACAATAAAAAGTGGTGGGAAAAAATTAAAGTATATTTACGCATGAGATTTAGGTATATCACCACTTAGGGGAAAACCTCTAGCCATTGCCATGGGATATCAGCTTAGGGGAAACTTTATCCATTTTTATGAACTTGTTTGTGTGGAAGAAATGTTAGAGGAGTTACTAATTTTTTGTTTATCTTTGTAATCCTTCATTCCTTTTCACATCATGACCATGGATGAACCTATAAATTAATTTATGACTTCAATCTTAATTTCCTAAATCACCACCATATGCTTATTCCATCCAACAGTGAATCCCTTGTAACATCGACATCATGCTCAGTAATCTACAACATTAGTTCTATGAGTCTCACCCCCCACTATAAATTTTTATAGACTTTATTTAAGCCATGTACCTCAAAATAAGAGGTAGGATATAATATCTTTCTATCACCCCCTGCCCCCCCCATTAGCTCTATGCCAATAAACTTGAGATATAAATTTACGAGGTTCTAGAATAAACTAGTTTTAATGATTTGAAATGGACTTGGGAAACATGATACCTTCATCCTTAGGTATTAAATACACCTCATTATTTCATAATGATGACTCATAATTTTTGAAACCTGTCTCTTGATGAGGATATTCATATGTTTTTTATCTTCATAGCTCTCATAGCCCATTGTACTTTCATTCTATATATCCAATTAAACACTTTTGTGGATGTCACGTCCTTCATGCCTACTAGATAATTTGTTATTTATGAAAATACTTATTTTTTTGAGTTAATTATATCTATAAATCATGATAATTATTGTTATATGCCATGCTTAGATTATTGTAAAGTCTATGTACAAATTCCTATTTATTGTTTCCATATTAATTTTCACATAGCTATCACCTATTATCATATTCTAATGGGGTTTATATGAACCTTTTCTAATAATGGTGTGGTGAATATGGAATATTAAAACATATTGAAATGGATACTAGTATAAAGAGAATTAGAGTGATGGCTTGATGAATGAATTCACTATTTCATAGAAGTAAAAATAATATGAAGTTATTCATGAGTATATATATAATGAAATATATGTTTTTTTTTGGTGTGAATTACCTAGACTACTAGTTATATGGTTTTTGAGACTTGAATACTACTATTTTTAGCCAAGTAAAATAGATTTATTAGTTTGGAAAAAAGAAAGACTAGAGAACCTACATAAGTTGGATGCTGACTAGACTTGTGTTATAGATCATTGGGTAAAAACTAGAATTGATAGAATAAATCACTAAATTTTATATATAATACTATATTGAATTTGACACTACACAAGACCTATTTTTAAGAGGAATTAGAGGGAATTTTTTGTAGTGATTACGTATTCTTGTAAAAATGTTAGTTTTTAAAAATTCCATGGTGTTTACCCCTACCAACATGGAGTAGTATCTTCAAGCATTAGAGGGACATGTGTGAAGATGAAGTTAATGATAAATAAATTTTAAGGAAAGCTTGAAATTGTAACCAAAATATGGATAACATAGAGAATAAGAGTGAAAAATAAATTATAGTGTTAGATCAAGACCTATGGTAATATAGAAAACACAAGCCTCAAGAGTGTTTCAATAAAATTCTATGAAATCTTTCGTGTAGTAGGGAATGCAACTATAAAATGTCATTTATTACAACACTACATTTAACAACCTCAAAATATATAATATATCTTTTTAAAATTGCATAATGATGATGATAATAATATTTGAATTCTCCAAAATTTTAAGGAAGACTCACCAAGAATGTCTTCATAGTTTCAATACAACATATTCCCTTTATGAAATGAAAAATTCCAAGTCTATATGTGGACATGACTGCTATGATGTAGACTATTCCTAGATGGGTACCAACCTCATCAATGTATTAACCTCAATAAATTATAAGTTATAAACCACAAGTTTCATAGTATCCTCATTACCAGGTAGGATATACCCCTCCATCTCCTCAATACCAACATATTTGGAATGTTTCATCACTAAAGTAAAATAAAACAAGATGGACCTAATGTTATCCTAAGTTATTTCATGGGGGATATTATATAAAACAACAACAAGGTTGGGGATATACCTAGAGGAAAGGAGGATATAAAGGACATCACCAGCTAGGTTGGGGTCTGAAATAAATACAAGGTGGATATAAAAGAGGATACTAAAGTAGATACTAGGTAGTAATCACTATCAAAGTGAATTACATGCATTAAAACCATTTGTCTATAGTTTATGTGGTGAGTATAACCACTTCACACATAATTGTCCCACTAATCCTCAAATGAAAATGTATTGTGTTTATTGTAAGGTTTTATACAACACCACATACAAAATTGTATATCATTAGAAAATAAGAGGAAACACACTAAGGATATTACATTATTACACGCAATCACATAAAAACAACATGCAAAATAAGGATTACCTCCTTTAGAGTTGTCATAAGAAAAAATAATCAGAAAGGTATAACTAGATAAATATCCTAACCCTAAAAAAAAGGTTTAATTTACTGAGTATCTTAGATCTTATAGGACATTTAAAATCATGTTACATTCAAAGGTTTTAATACATCCATTGATGCATAGATGTATGGGAAAAATATTCACATCATCATATAGGATGGAGTAGTTACTACCTTGATCAATCTTCTCAAAATACTAAGTATTTTTTTAAATTAAGACATATCATATAATGTTAAAAAAATTATGTATAACTTGTTGGAGTACACACATAGGGTTTAGAAATGCAATGATAAAGTAATATGGTATGTGAAAACTAAGAAGCCCTAGGATGTTGATTCCTTATAGATATTGAATTTATAGGGTATGAAGTACCAAATATTGTGTTTGATTTTGGAATCACAATAAATATGATCCATAAATTAACATGTGAGGTTATTAGATGACAAATTCTTAGTTATAGTCTAGTAACACTAAGCCTTAAAAACTATGGTAGGGTAGAACCTATTGGTCATCTTGAAGATGTGGAGATAAAAGTTAAAAATTAGAAATTTTGAGGATATTTTAAATAAATTGATATGAAGATTGATGAATCTCACTACCCTATATTGATTGGTAATAAATGGGCTTACGATGGTAAGATAACCATTAATATAGTGGCAATTATCTAGAGACACATCAAAGGGATAAAATTATCATAATTACTCTAAATTACAAATAGATTAAGCCCTATATTAATGTAGAGATCTAAATTCACCCTTAGCCTAAAATAATAATAGCTTATTCAAATTGGTACCAAATTCAAGTCCAATATACTAAAATTTAAAGAATATCAATTTTTCCACCCAAAAATGGAGCATCATTAGTAACCACAAAAAAATTAACATCTCTTTTCTATAATTGTGATAACAAAGGCACTAGTTTCACAATTCCAAATAGAATAATGCAAGTCACCATCTCTATGATCTGTAACTAAGTCTAAAGTGATTTTATTTTAAAAATTAGGTGTCATGGATATGGACTATACTAATATAATACTTAAGGAAATATACCCTAGGATATGATGTATTTAATAAGTGGTGATTTGTACACCCAAATGTTATGAGAAAATGAGGTTCATCCAATGTGCATGGTTTTTTATATAGAGAATGAACTAAATCAGTATTTTAAAACTAAAAAAATGGATTAATTAATCTTTAGGATGGATCAACATGTATTGAATATATACCAAAGTGTAATTTCACTAAAGTATGCATTGAATGGAACTAATATGACTTGGTGGCTAACACATAGAATAAAGTAGTTGTAAGGGGATGGGATTTGATAATTCTTGCAAGCATGATTCCAAATACTAGTTATTGTCTAAGAACACATGAAATTTTTTCAAGAAGGGTACAGTCTAGTGATATAAATCCATATGTGTGTATATCTATGGTCTAAACAAGGTAACCCAAATATTTGGTACATGTATTTAGGTATACATTAGATATAACTCCAACAACATAGTACATGCATCAATAACATAGTAAAGAGGCAAATAATTAGCCACATGTTCAACAATATTTCATTCTAACTTTTATGTTGGAAAATGATAACCTAGTGGTACACTAATATATATATATATATATATATATATATATATATATATATATACTGATTATATTATTGTGTCATGGTTGAGCACAATATTTTAGTAGTACAATAGACTCTGTTTAGTAGGATAAAGTAACTAAGGACTTGAATGAAGATCTCAAAAACTATAAGGAAAAGATATAGAGTGACCACTTATGATACAACCTTATAATTTAATCATGGATGATAAAGAACTAGAAGAATCCAATGATAGTGATGAGGACTTGGATTTTAAAGGATCATTTGATCTAGAGTGAGAAGTGGAAGGACTCAAATCCAAATCCACAAAAAAAATGAAGACCAATAGTTGTGAAATCTACATATTCAAGATCAAGAAGGCTAGAGGAAAATTCAAGAATCCATTCCAAAAGATTATAAAAAATACATTAGGATCTATAAAATAAATTAGAGGTGAATGTTGGAATAGATTATGACTCAAAACTTATGAATTTGGGAAACTATTGGACATAGAACCATATGTCTAAAGGATTACAAATTTTATGTGATTACCAGGATTTATTTCTAACTATGTTCACAAAAGTGAGAGGATTAAACTCTTACCTAGGTGAAATTCACATAGAGCTAAAATATTATGTGAGGCTTATGAAGAAGCACACTATAGGATAGATCCCACCATGAAGTTGAAATTAAAGGTTGAATTAGATCAGATGTAATAAGCATGTATTATATATCTAGTGGAAAAGAAAGATTAATTTACTCTAATCATAGTACAACCTAAAAGGTTAATAGAAATCAAGGTATGTGAGAACTATCATGCACTAAATGATGCTTGTAACAATTATCTATTTCCAATTCCATTCATAGACTTAGTCTTCAAATTAGTCTCAAAACATGAAGTGTATTATTTTATGGATGAGTTTAATGGTTATCATCATATTCTAATTGAAAAGAGGTTCATGAAAAAATAACATTCACAATAGGATGCAGATATTTTGCATCCAAATTAATGGCATTTGGGTTGAATAATTCTCTAACTATGTTTTCTAGAGCCATGGTCACTACCTTTAAGTATTTCATCCATGATTTTCTTGAAGTCTACCTAGATGATTAGGTTATATTTTCCTTTCTCAATTATTACTTTTCTAAGTTAAATTATGAAAAAATGTTGTTGAGTTATGTGCATTGTATTATATCTAAAAAAATATTGTTCACACTTTTTGGTGTTATGTTGGGTCATATAATATGTAGTCATCATATTTTGATAGACCAAGCCAAATTTTATTAATTTTTGGCATGCCACCTTCTACCAATTTAACATAAGTGTGATCATTTTTGGGGAATATAGGACACCATATAAAATACATAAAAGGATATGTATTTATATAGAACCCTATGTAAAACCTACTACATAGATATATTGGGTTTGAATGTACCAAGCAATGCCAATTAGTATTTGTAGATCTCAAGTAAAGATTAGTAAAAAATACTATTTTGGTATCTCATAATTGGAATAAACCTTTTCAAATTCATATTGATGGATCAAACATTATGGTAGGACTTGTTCTCACATAATTAGGGGATGGAATATTGGACCATCTTATTCACTTTGCAAGTCATAAAATATTAGCTATAGAGAAGAAATATATGACTACAAAAAGGGAATATTTATCAATGGTATTCCCACTATATAATTTAAGGTACTATGTTCTACCCACTCCATTTTAATTATTGACTAATCACCAAGATCTATGATAATTGGTAAATAATCCCATGTTCAGAGGAAAAATATCTTCATGGTTGATGTTATTTCAAGAGTTTAAGTTTAAAATAAATATCAAGCATGGGAGATAAAATTTTAGGTTGAAACTTTTGAGTAGAATACATAATGGAGAGGAACCATAAGAGTTTCAAGATGAATCACGTCCTGCACATCTATTTTAAGTCTGTATGATTCTTAAAAATGTAGAAAACATAGAAAATTTCCTAGAATAAAGAATATTTCCTATGAATTGTGTAAAAAGGGACAAAAATTAGTTGATCACAATTTATTCCCTTAAAATCTATTAATTTATTTTTATAAAAATTTGGAAAATATGAAATACTATGATTAGTATCTCTAGAACATGAATGAGGTCAACTTATTGAAGAAACACATTAAGGAATTTTAAGTGGACATTTTATAGGAGAATCCACTAAGAGAATGATTCTAAAAAGAATTTTGTAGTGCCCTACCCTATTTAAGGATACACACCATGTAGTTAAACACTATGATATATATCAAACAATAGGAAAACTACATTAGAGAGATGAGATACCATTAAATCCTATGATAACTAACAAATCATTTAAACAATGTGATGTTTATTTTTTGGTACAAATAAATCCACCCAACAATCCTAGTCATGTAGGAAACATAATCACTATGATAAATTATTTTTAAAAATGGGTGGAAGTTGTTATGACACAAAGTTATAGTGTTAAGGATGCAGCCAATTTTATTTATGAAAATATTATAACTAGATTTGGGTGTTTGATTAGGCTAGTTAGTGATAGATGAACACATTTCCTTAATAATACTATAAGTAATCTCACATAGTATTTTATGATATCTTACCATAAAATCATGGAATAACAACCAAAATTAAATGGTAAAGTAAAAAAATCAAACAAAGTCCTTGGCAATATGCTCACAAAGATATTAAATGTCAAAAGAGATGATTAGGAGGATTATATTCTTGTGATCCTATTGGTGTATAGGACATAATACAAACATGTGATAGGTTTCACCCAAATTTAGATGGTCTATGGACTTGGAGTAGTAATTACCATGGAATGCATAGTCCCTAGTATATGAATTGTGATGACCATGTGATTAGGAGTTCATGAACCTCTAAAAGTAAGACTAATGGATTTAACTTGGATGGAATAAATGATACATAAAGAATAATAGACTCAATTGTAAGTATGAATATTTGAAATCATGTCATGATCACAACTTATAAACCAAAGAGATTTGAAAATAACAAGAAGTGTTATTATATGATTTTAGATTTAGAGTATCTAAAGGAAATTTACACATTTGATGTAAAAGACCAAACATTATTCATGAACAATAAAAATAAATAAAAATTGTGTTAAGGGAATTATAAGGAAGCATTCTTATTGGGTGTGTACATGTCTATAGACTTAATCCTTACTACTAGAAATATCTATTTGATATCATATAAATATCAAGAGTGAGTACTTAGTAGCACTATATAATTTAGGGTTTTTTATTAATGCATTGATTCTTGCTTTTTTTTTAGGTTTTTATAGTATAATTAGAGTATGGTATCCATATCATAGGTTAGTGGAGCCAAAATAAAAATTTGTAGTCATAGAGTGTGACAAGTGAGAAATTTGACATAAAATGAACATGTCATCTAGGTGAGTTATTTAATAATTCTAAAAATGATGTGATGTATAAAAATATATGAGGTAAGGATCTATAATGGTCATTTAAAATCCATTAATTATTAGACACTTGAAAGGTTACATTTTGCCCAAAATTAGATCAAGAGTTACATTCAGTTGATGAATAATAAATGAATCTCAACCAATGAAAAGATGACACATCACATCAATAAATTGTGTCATCTAAAATAGTACATATAGACACTTAATAAATAATTTCACATCATCCAATGATTAATTTCATTCAATTTCAAAGGTATAACACTATACGAACAACTTAACACACTTAAAGCAAGGTGTCATGCATAATCATGAAATAAAAGTTATATATATATATATATATATATATATATATATATATATATATATATATATATATATATATATATATATATATATATATATATATATAAGGGCATGCACAACATTATGCCATGATATACCTCTAGGAACAAGATAAATATAAATTTAATGTTTAATTAATTCTCTTTTTCTTTAATTTTTCATTGATACTAATTACAAATCAAACAATTGCTCACCATCTATCAGACCATATGCCATTGATAAATCATAGCTTTTCATTCCAATCTCAAATACATAGAAAGAGGATATGGGCATTAGTATTTCCATAAAAAAAATTATATATCATGATCCATACCTATTTAAATTCATATATGTTTCAAAATCAAAAAATTTCACCCTAGATCAAATAAAAGAAGCAAAACCATAAGATGTAATGCTTTAAGATCAGGTGTGAGGGTTTTCTTATAGTGATTGATCAAATTACCAACCTTTTAATAGATAGATTAAATAATTCTCACCCTTATTAGCTATTAAAATTAAAATCCATATCTCTGTCATAAGATGTGACAATATTCATCAATCCAACTATAATGGCACAAGTAACAAGGTCTCCTACAATGGACAGACAAAGGCATCACCAATTCAATAAAACACATGGGAAAGATAAAAAAACATATAGGGGATTCACACCACATATATCCAATATTATTCAATATAAATATTTTTAGAATGCATCACAAAGTGGTTATACAAAACTAATAAAAATGAAAAACAAGCCACCAAAAATGTCTTTGACATTGCCTAGCTCATTACAAAGCTCAATGAAGATTTTAATTTGACATTATTTTTTGTGTTATAAATCATTAAAAACATTAATTTCATTATCTAGACATTTCATAACTTTCAATACCAATTCTTTTTACTTATTCTTTGATTCATATAGTGACATATACTTCTTTACTATAATAAGTTTGTCAATATTTACTAGACTAAAATAGGTCAATATTATATACAGTTGGGATGACTCAATGAATGGTTGTTGGAAAATTTTTAGATGATTAATTTTCATCCATGTGTCCCTAAAAATGTAATAAATTATTGAGGATAACATTATGTAGTGACCAAGCTCCATGATGGCATATAAATTAGAGTGCACAAGCTCTCGAAGGCACCCATCATGTCTTTTCACTTTTTTATTATTATGCTCGATGCATAGGTGAAATTTATATGTTATAAATATTAGGCTACCCTTTTAGTACCTCCATTTTGATCAATTTCTCTAGGGGAATATCAACCAGTACCACAACAACCTCTAGTACAAAAATAAGTAGAAGTTATACATCAACTTATATAAAATCAACCCCACCATAGATTATTATAGGAAAAATGAAGGCATCACTTTGTAATCCTTTCCACCTATATAAATCAAGAGGACATGTAACAAAAAATCATGTCTATATCATAATCATGTCTTAAAAAACATAGCATAATGTGATATTACAAAGTTAGGCATATAAAATTATGAAGTCTTACAGTCAATGATCGTAGACATAGGTAGGGAATTTTATGATCAAGAGAAAGGAAAATATTTTTTATTATGGAAGGTAGTACACCCTTTCCAAGTGAATTTTTTTTTGAAAATACATATGAGTTGAAATCACCACACCTCCTCCATCCATAATAATAGACACTATTTGGTAGGAGGTAAAGTGAAAATTTTGACAAGTTGAATTATTTGAATTAGACTTATGCACAATATCTTCAAGAGTCTAAAAAAACCTCATAATAGTAAGAAAGACCATAATCACCTTTGGTTTGAAAGTATAATTTTTTCTATATTATCACCATAAATTAGAGAGCATATGGTTTCTTTTGTCGATCCTCTCATATTTGAGGAAGATAAACTTGAGTAAGTCCAAGCTTCATCACTACAACAAGAGACAACTTGGGCCTATAAGAGGCTAAAGAAAGTAATACCACCTTCTAGGCCAAATTATTTAGCTAACAAGCACATGGTTTTGGATTCATCTCCTTCATCTTCCCCTTTATAGGAACAAGAAGAAATATTAGATTAAAATCAAGTTAAGCCCAAGTATCCAGATGAATAGGAATACGTCATGACCCATAAGAAAATTATTGAAGAATAAGTCAGGACAAACAATGCATAGAAGGTGTCTATAAATAAGGCTGAAGAATGAAGAATCTATTTCTTAAAGGAATTAGGAATAAGTATAGGCTAAATAATGAATGTAGCAAATAACACAATAGGAAAAATGAAATAAGAACTATGTAGACAAAGAATCTATGAATAAAGAATCCAAATGAAGAACTTAATATGTGTAAGAAACATAGAAGAAGAAGGCTAAAACTAAGGTAGAATTTGGAGAAATAAAAAGAAACCCATTGTATGCAATAAGAGTAATAAAAAAGTATGCCAAAGAACAAGAGTCCAAGAATAAGGTAGAGGTAGATGATAAATCCAAAGTACAGGTAGACACCAAAACTAAAGTATAGAGATATGCCAAATAATAAATAGAGGTAGACACCAAATCCAAGGTAGAATCAAAGTGTAACATAGAGAAATAAGTCAAAACCAAAAAGTAGTAGAGTCCTTAACAAAGTGTGTGATACACAAATCCCAAAAAAAAACTTATACATGAAAAGGATTAGGGTCCACCCAAAGGGCTGTGCAAGAGGAGGCATATCATCAGAAATAATAATTCCCCAAAAAATGGTTATGGAATTTACTTACAACCTTCATTCATACAACAATATTTTATCTATAAATGGCATAAATAAATAATAAACTTATCATATTTATAACTTCAATTTAGGATCTAGCCTTAATAGTGTGAAAAGCATATTTTAATATTTCCCAACTTCCTATATCTAAGATAATTGAAGGATCAATTGTCATTTAATATTATAGCACTTAGAAGGCTTTAGATTTAGAGGAATACACATCACAACTCAATGAGGAAAACATAGAGCTACACCTATGATTCTTCAAAGTGCATCAAATAGTTGATAAAACTTACCCTACATTGGTCATTCAATTTTTTGGTGACCAAGTGATGTATAGATATAATAAATTCTCAAATCTCTTTTTATAGCTAAAAAATACTAGATTGCTATGCAAAAACTATAAAAATGTCACACATAAGGTCAAAAAATTAAGGTATAAATAGAGGAAAATTTTGAGTTATTAGAATAATATTAAAAAGTTTTGGATATGGCTTCGCATCAAGCTCATAACATAGTTTGAGACATGCTCAACTTGAAGTAGTAACTAAAAATCATATGGACTGAGCCCAAACCAACATTTGCTAATGCTAATAAAGGTAAATATATAATAGAAGATCAATCTTATAGTTATGATACACTTGATGGTGCACTTGAGAAGTCACTTGAATCAAGAGACAATGTCATGACAAATATGCAAAACCTATTTAGAAAATGCTATGCAACACATTTGTTAATATTTTGACATAAAGGCATGCAAAAAAATTGGAGGTGCTAACATAATAGTTTAAATATAAATTATTAAATGCCAGGGATCTACTCACAATGATAAAAATTTAGGACATTAAAAGTCTAATCAAATGCCAAGTACCACTATTCATTATGATCACTATGGTGCAATAAGTTATTACTGGTTGGATAATGTTAAATAAGGACTTATCCCATTCGGATAACTCTATCATAGAGATCATTCAAGAGCTTAAACTCATCCCTCCAAATAAACTTCACTAGGCATTTAAATAGAAAAATATGGTTGCAAATACATATACAATAATCAAACCTTATCAACCACTGCTAACAACATATAATTCAACCATAAATTACTCAAAAATAACCCAATTTGAATTACATTCATAGTCTCCTCTAGTTCCTTCAACATAGTATATGATACCACCTTATTTATATATACTACACACACTTAAATGTTGATAATTTAATGTTTTTCTATAGTAAGGATTTAAACATTAGGATTGGGGTCAAGTTGGTTGAAAACATTCAAAAGGCAGCCACCTAGTTATGCTAGTTTATTGAAAACCCCCAAGGGTGTTATATTGGTATATTAATTAGTTGAAAAACCAAAAGGGTGGCTAATTAGTGTACAAGAGGTGAAAATAAGTAAATATCACCTTGAGTGATAACTAATAATAATGTTTCCAGTATGATCTTTTTCATTAGGAAACTCCATCAGATCTAGTATGTGGAAACTTTCTTGTAACTTTGTCTTGAGACCAGATAATTATTTAAGTCTAAAAAGGTGTTATTTGTTGAATAGGGATATAAAATCATAGTGTATATTTCTATGAAAAGTGTGTGTTTCACACCATTTTGTACATGGTATATTTATTTTGTATGTATGTGGATATCATTATATATCAAAAGTCTTAAGAATGTGAATAGTCCTATTCTAAGTTGTAGTGAAACACTGGAATATGAAGTGATTTTTTTTTTGGAAAGTTATATAAATATTTATTTATTATATTGACAATTTTTATAAAATATTGAGATCAATATATAGATTCACAAATGGTTTTCCTTTATGTTTACTTATGTTCCTTATCTCAATATGTTCTGAGTTATTGTAATTTGTTTGATACAAAAACACTAACTATTTTGAGTTGATTATATATGTGAATTGTGATAATTCCTATTATATTTTGTGCTTATATTAATGTTATATATTTTTTTATTTCATATTTTCTATTTATATATTACTTTTCACATAGATATCCCATATTATCATGTTTTGATGGTTTTTATAGGAACCTCATATAATAAAGAGTGGGTTTATTGTTAATCTAGAGACCTTCAATGCTTGATAAATTAGTATTTTGAAGGTGATATCAACATCAAAGCAATTTAAAATATATTTGAAATATAATATACAACTAGGAGAAAAAAAAGTGAGAGATGGAAAGTTTACAACTATGAGGAGTGACATGATTTTGAGTTCAATGATATTAACAATTTTTTTAATTGATGAAGATGAATAATTTAATGGAAAAAGGAGTTTTGACATCATAACCACTTGATATGATTTACATTATCTGCTAATGGGATATTAAATACTTAATTTTATCATTTCCATCCTTTATTAGTGTGGAAGAGTTAATATTCTATTTTATCACATTGCCATCAGACCTCTCTATGCATAGGGAGATATTAAATACTATTTTATCATTGCTATCAGACCTCCTTGAATGTGCTAGATAGTTAGTGTTTTATTTTTATAATGATTATCAATGAGGTCACCTATGTATGTTATTTTGAATCAATAATTTTAATATCATGCATTATATTTTTGTAATTTCATGGTCCCCCAGGTTGGCCATGATATCAATAGATTGATTAGCCTCCCTAAAACAATAATTGTTTTTACTTTTAATGAATTTTGGGAGCATTCTTAGAGAACATTATTGGTTTAAAGAATGTATGATCTTATATTCTAATTATAGGAGGATCATTTCTTTAATTTTGAATTGATTTTATCAATATCAAATATTAATTACTTAACCATTATTTTTTAAAAACTTCAACAAATTAATAACATTCTAGAATAATATCTACTACTAGTTATTTAATAAATTTTAATTCCATAAAATTTTAAAATATAATCCATAAAATATGATAATTAATTCCAATAAACACAAAATTGGAATCCAATAATAGTGAAACTGCATTCCAATAATTGAAATAATTGATATTATAAAAATCTAATAATAATAATAATAATAATAATATCAATTTTTAATCTAGACTAGAATATGTCCAAATTTAATGAAATGATGGTTGCACAAGCTATGATGAGATGGGTAAAACCTATAATTTTATTTTTGTGTATTTTACTATTGAATCTTAATCTATAAAATAAGCCATTATTTATTTCCCCTCTTTTTAGGTGAGTTTTGGATCCAGCATAATAAGTTAACTCAAAATAAAATGTTATGTAAGTGATATTATGAAAATATGTAAATTTGAGTAGTAACTATAATATGGAGGATCATGGCATCATCATATCAAAAATGAGAAAAATGTTGTAATGTAATATGTATTTAGGAATCCAAGCATCCATAATATCATGTCTAAATAGATGTTAAAAATTAATCATGTAGTGATAAATTGATCAAAACTAAGTATTAAAATTTGAATAGGAATAATTACACAAGGATGCATGTTGTTTATAATGACATCAAAAATGGGTAAGATGAATGCTATCTATCATGGGATCAAAAGATGCAAAACTAGGAGAAAAAAAGTGTCATGACAATGACACACACATAAAGAGTACACAAAAAACACATAAAGCATGAAATAGAAGGCCATGTACACCTTATGAAGCATCTTCACATTCCTTGAACATATCCAAATAGGACTGCCACATGTCATCAAGACATTCTTGAACTTATTAATGAGAGTCAACAAGAATATCAGCCATGACATTTTCTTCAAGATCCTTCTCATTCATGTATTCACCATGTTCATTATCCAAGATAAGTATCTTAGTATTTTGCTCATGGGATATAGTTTTACCATCCAAGCTTAAATAAAAAATATCTAGTTATTCCTAAAATGTTTATTATTCTTGATTACTTGAAAGTATGCCAAATTCAATCTCATTCTTACCATTTTATTTAGGCATAATAGACTTATAAATCACTTCAAAATCCCCAATGGAATCATGATATATAAATATATATATATATATATATATATATATATATATATATTTAATTCTTCAAGTTGCATCTCCTACTCACTATAATCCACTACAACTTCTTTCAAATATTCATCTTGTTCATGAGACTCAACAAGACTAGTAGCCAAAGTGTCTTCAAGAAGGTTTCTCTCATACTTAGCATTGAGACCAACACCCCATATATTTTTTTTGAAAGGAGGACCCCTGTATTTGTTTCAAAAAAGTTTGTATTCTGGACTGAATGTGAAGATTTATCTTATCTTAGATTTTTAAAGTCAAATCAATTCTAAAAGAGGAACATGCACTTTGATATATTTGATCATGTTTACATTTCATGGCTCAAAATTGATAATAATTATCATCAAGGTGATTAGTTGAAAGTTCTATGGAAGAAGCTAAGGTTTATAAGGAAAAAACCCTAAAAGGTTTTAAATTTAAACATTTACAAGAAAATACTAGCGAGATATTTTATTTCCTTTTGATTAAATGATCCTAAGTCTAACTTTATATTATGCTTTAAATATGTTTTTCTTTAAAATATGATTGAATATTAATATAAAACCTTAGACTAAACTTAAAAAATTATCAAGTATTAATTTAAAACTTAAATGCCCTTTTGTAGATCTAACGGTGATCATTTTCTCAGAGGTTTCAATCCAATGGTATGAATTAAATATGACACACAAAAGGAAGTTAAAAATTGTTAACCACTAAAGATTTGATCCAATAGTGATCATTTGCTGAGAGATTTCAATCCAGTTGTGTGAATTAAATTTTACACCCAAAAAGATGTTAACAATTTTTAACCACTCGAGACTTGATCCAATGGTTCACATTGCCTCATAGGTTCTCAATCTAATGGTGCACATCAACCCAAAAGCCTCAAGATCTCTTGAAGGTTTTTACATGTGGCACTCATTCATTGGACAAAGATTTTATCATCTTAAATTTGACAAGTTTCCTCCCTTCATTTGATGTCTATGAGGATGTATTTGATGGGACCAAACCCATCAACTTTAACTTAGACAATCCTCAAAGCTTTGAGATCTCCTGATGGTTTTACATGTGGCATTCAATTATTAGATCAATAAATTTCATTGTTTTAAATTTGAAAGGTTAACTCCTATCATTTAATGTTTGTGAGGATGTATTTGATGGGACCAAACCCATCAAATTTAAATTAAAATAGAAATATTTTATTGTCTTAAATTTTCTAGGTTCACCCCCATCATTTGATGTCTGCGAGGACATATTTGATGGGATTGAACCTATCAAATTTAACATAGAAATTTTTTTAAGTCTAATCAAAGGGGGAATTTCTAAATCATTTAAATAAATTATTAGTTTTATTTTTAAGGAAATATTGAGATAGAAAAATCTTGGCCTAAGTCATTTTTACTAATTAAAAGGGCAAGCATCTTGTAGGATCCAATGGTGATCGCTTTCTCACTGAATTTGATCCAATGTTGTGAACAAATTGAAGACTTTTCAAAGGCCTAAAAAGATTGACACATGACACAATCAATAATATCAAAGATCAAGAACCAATGAAATACAAGAACCTAGATTTTGATTTTCAAATAGAAATAAAAGGGACTTTTGAAAACCAATGATCACTCTTCAAATGGAATTTATAAAAAAATTATCGTGAAAGGCATAGAACCCTACCACCTAAGTTACATGTAAGTATGGATAATCCAAATTAAATATATCTCATGATTGAAAACACAAGATATATGATAGTAAGGTTCCATCATATCTAAGGCACATATGAGATCAAAGTTGGGTGTTTAGTCATTAAATCAAAAAAACACCCATAAACCCTCTATAAAGAAGGCCAGAGTTGGTTCAAATTGATTATGTGACACTTGAGATAATTGTGAATTAAATTTAGAGTAGGTACCTTAGTAATAACTTGGATATATTTAAAATTACAATACATTGTTATTAATGGCAATAGGTAGGCAATAGATGAAGATTGAAGTAGATCTTTATCTAACTTCAAATGGTGAAAGAAGGGTCTTTAGAGACACAAAGTTGGATTCAATAGCATTGAATGTACATGGAATCAGGAATTGGTCTAAATTATTCTTCTTTGTCATAGATTTGTAACCAATTTCCTAGGAATAAAATATTAATGCTTCAATTTACCAAAGTTACAAGTTTTAGTATCAATTCAAATGGTAGGCCTTCATCATGTAGCTTCTAAACTAGAGGTAATGAATTGCATCAAACTTCTTGTTACTATTTTCATTGACTAGAGAGTAGATGGATAATGGATTATTCATGAAAGAAATGTCAATAAAGTTTCATGCATATATCCCATGGCCTTTGATACTTATTATAAGCTCCTTTTACCTCATGTTGATCTTCCATCTTTGAGAGAATGGATAAATTGCCAAAACCTAAATTCAATTCTTTCACCTTGGTTAATCTAAGGTTCCATGTTTTTAGGATGATTAGTGGTGAGATTCATATTACCCACTTAAGAGAGGGTGTTAGGGTAGCTATGACCTTATTAAATAGAGCCTTTGGTGCCTCTTCTACAAATTATGTGAGTAAGGTATGGGTGTCTTATATCCATTGCATGTTGCAATGGAACCTAACCCCTCCAATTAGAGACTTAATAAGTTTCTTCTTGGCCAAAAAATTTATATCCATCAAGAGAAAGACCTCTAGACATTTATGTATGATGTCTTACCTTTTAGACTCACTCTTGGCCTTTATTAATTTCCCTGGCATCTAAAATTGGTCCCTTGATGGTAGGACTACTATTTTCCATCATTAGTGCAAACTACATGTTTTAAAATACAAGAATCATATACAATTCATATGTGATGGTGTCTTTCTAGTCATTTTTGAGACAATCAATGGTATTCCTATGCCTAGACTTCATCCTCTAATCAAAAATCAAGTGGAGACCATGGGGGATGTGTGGTTCTATCTAGATTGCACTGTAATAAGGATAGAAGGAAACATGGTCAAACCATACAGACTACCCATATATGTTCCAAATAATCTTGTAGAGTAATAAATTGCTTATCAAATCATATAGGGCATAGATTGGCACTACAAGAAGAATAAAAAAGCACAAGTTCATCCCTTCCCACTAGACATTACTAGAATTGTAATCAAGGATTGGAAAAAGATAGATATCATGGTGGTACACCAAAAATATTTTGATTTCCAATTAGATTATATTAAGATGTGGGGCCCCAATAATAGAGTGCCTAACCATATTGGGGATAAGAAGGTCCCAAAGACTAAGTATAGGCATCAACCAAGTGTGGGAGATGGTATTTACACAAAGGCAAATTAATTTTAAGAATTCTTATCTAGGGTTAAAAACTACAACATAAATTTGGAACATAAGCTAGTTAGGGATAATAAGTCTTCAAGAGAAATATGGTAGTTACATCCTTTATAGTATCACTTGTTACTAGGACCATCTAGGACTACACATCAAGAACCACCTGTTGAGGGATAATATTCTGATCTTCAATAGGGAGAATTGACAAAGTCATATTAGATAGAGTAACATGAAGATGAAAAAGAAAAGGTAAAGCTATAAGTGAAGAGTCTAATATTGAGGAAAGACCTATTAAAAGCCTCCAAATTTAGGCATCCCTACCAAGGCCTTCTTCCCCAATAAAAGTTATCAGCATAATTGTTTTGAAAACTAGAGAAATAGTGGAGATTTCCCTTAATAACATCATGGATACTTATGGTTTTGATAAGGAAGAAGACCCATCTAAGGAAGTAAGCAAGGAATTGGTTCCATTGGGTAGTGGAAAGAGATAGGCAAAATCAACCTTAGTTACTCTACCTCCAAGAAAGAGGCCTAGGTTAACTTTCACTCACCCTACTAGTGAAATAAACCTCTTTAGCGATGAGAATCTTATATATGGACCAACCATTCCTAATTGGTTTATTTATGGGAAGTTGTGAAAAATCCCATCTCTTTCTCCTTCATTGGCTTTGACTCTAGTGGACATATGTGTTTATCATAATGTCATTAAGGATATGTTGAATAAATAAGTAGAAAGAAGCATCTAGATTCTTCACAACAAGAAAAGCCAATGGATTAGTACCCTAGGAACCTTTGGGAGTTCAAATGTAGAGATTCTTGAACAACCATAAGTGAAAGAGTTTGATCTTCAGGTCCAATTTAATCTAGAGACATCATTTCTTGAAATATTAGTGACTAAGAAAATTAATATTGGTACTAAGGAGTTCACCTTTCAAAAGGTGGAGCTATTTATAGGCTTAAATCCTATTTGAGGGTAGGTAGTAGGGGAGCATCCTATTTTTCAAGAGGATGTAGCTAGTGTGGTAATGGCCCAATCAATAATAAACTTGGTTGGAGTTCAAGAATTAAAATATAAGATTCTCAACTTGGAAATAGAAAAGCAAGATTTGGAAGCTCAGGGTTTCTTGACAAATCCTAAAAATATATTGCAAATGTTGAATAAATCATTGATGGATGAATTTGAGAATTTGAAAAGCATAAATTATATATTGAATGATTTGGACCATCAAGTTGAGATGGCATAAACCTTAATCACACAGTGTAAAAATTCTCAAGCTCAGATGGAGGAGCTCATCAAGGTTCATAAGACAAAGCAGGCCTTGAACTTCAAGATTATCAAACTCAAACATCTGGACATCCTCATGGTAGTTTTGGTAGATAAAAAACAATATTTGATCACATAGATTAGTGATGTTAAGGGATTCATCAAGAGAGACACAGACTTGGTAAACCAAACTAAGAAACTTTTACGAAATCTATTAAATAACCCTTCTCAAAACACTACTTTAGGCCTGATTAATGATGAAGAATTCAAGCAGAGGGTTGGTGCCCACATCCAAGGAATTAAATATATCCAAGGTCATTTAGATAAGTACAACCAAAAGACCCTTGATACCATTAATTTTTTAGGGAAGTAAATTGTAGAAGCACAATTGTCAAGGAACTTGTATCTTGGGCAGATAGTGAATTTGACAAGTTAGTAGATAAAGAAGTGGATTGTCTAATGAATCCTGTAGTGGATTTTGAGTTGATCTAGGAGTAATACACCAAGGTGAAAGACTTCCTTAGATAGTGTTAATTGGAAGGACCCACTAATGAAATTCCTAAAACAATATTCTTTTTGTAAAATATATACTAGTCTGTTAGCATATACTCTTTCTTGTCAAGTTGGTATGATTTTTTTCACATTGTGGCTTTGTATCAAAGATAGCTATCCTTATCCACATCTAGATATTTTCTAGAGTTAACTTATTAACTTCCTATATTTCCTATGAATAGTCATGTGATTACCATTTGTAAAGGGAGAGTTTTTGAGTAATTAATATCAAGAGCATTTAACATAACTAAAGAATTTTGAAAATATTATCTGGATAGTTTTCATTAAATGTCTATGCCATCTCTCAATTATAGGGAGTTCTCTTGAATTTGAATTATTCTTATTGTTTGAGTTAAATTCTTTGTCATAGGTCTATTAATTTTTGCTAAATGCTAAATTGATTATAAAGATCTCAAATATACTTCATTTTATTTGCTCTGTATTTAGATGTACTCACGTTATTCAGATCATAATACCAAACCTTTAAAGTAAATTTGGTTCTTACTAATGATTTATATTTTTCCTTTGAATTTTGCCTAATTTGTGATATAATTTGAGCTTATGCTATTTTATAACATAAATTGGTTCAAATGTGTTCAAAGTAATTGGAATTTTGTCATAATATTTGAGATGAAAACTTACAATCACGTTTCTTTCTTCCTTACCCTTCCTTTTTCTTACTTTTATCAAGATTCACTCTAGCTTAAATATCATTATTAATAATCATTTAGTTTAAATATCAAATCCTTGGAATTATTAAGTATTCAAATAGTATAGACCCTCATGGCTCCCAACCACTAAATCAAATAAATATTTTAGATAGTTTTCATACTTCACTTCTATTCCACCATAGACAATCACTGAATAGTCACAAACTACAACTCATGACATGGATTCTCAAAATCCTAAAATGAGAAGTGTTCTTCAACACTAACATCAGCTATGGTACAATTAGAAGCATCAATAGAAGAAGCTCCATTGGCAATAGAAGAAGGTCCTCTTTAAAAATGATTAATATGTTTTGAGTGTATTTGGTTAGAATTATCAACATTTTACATGATTATGTTTATTTTAACATAAATTATGTAAATATTGGTGACCTTTATAGAAATACAACTTTAGTTGTTAAAAATTTATTATTATTTGGAGTTAGGATAACTTATTTTGCTCAAAATTGAAAATTCTTTGACAATAAGAAGTTTATTTGAGTCATAAGTTGTAAAGATTGGTCATCTTTGCATAATTCAATACATATTTGAACTTGTTTACTTAAATATTGATTTCCTTTGTCCTCTTATGAACAAATCTTTATAAATTAAGTTTAGTGTGCATATTACTTGTCATTATTTGGAAATTAATGTGTTAAATCATGTTTTAAAATAGGATCGTTAGTCTTCAAGCTAGAATTACCAAGGATTAGGACCATATCACATTCAGAGACTAGAGAACCCTTGCTCAAACTAGAAACTCATAAAAGGACTAGAAAAGATAGAGGTAAGCATAGGTATTATAAATATCTACCATCATCACCTTTGAAATGGATTCCTATGATTGATTGTAATCCTAACATGGCATGGCTTGGAATTTCCCCTATCAATTTACCAAGTTTGGTTCATGATTTATCATGTAATTTGGAAAAATATTTGCCAATACTTAGTCCAGCTAGTATTACATCTACTGAGGAACATGTTAAATCTTTCAAAGCTACATTAAGATTTTTGGATGTTACTCATGAAGATGTAGAATGTAGTTTATTTCCATTTACATATAAATATACTACATATGAATGGTTCCTTAATTTAACTGACAATTGTATTGTCTCATAGAATAATTTTGACACTATTTTAATTGATCAATTTGGAAAGATCATATGTCTTTGTGTCATTTATCATCAATTTAAAAATATTAAGAGAGATACAAGTGAACCTATTAGGTCATTTAATGCCAAGTTCCAAAAGATGTTTAGTCAGACCATGGATCCATATAAAGCTAATGAAGCTTTACCTTTGGAGATTTTAAAGATGTTATCGACTCTATGAATTCTATGCTTTTGAAGAGAGTTATTACACGTATCATCACATTATCTCAAGCCTATTCTGAAGTAAAGGTTATTAGTGACCAAATGCAACCCCAAGGACATATGGCTTATTCTATCCCAAATGTTAATCCTCAAATGCCTGCATTAAACCTTTTCCCAAGTAATAACCAAAATACTCCAACATTAAACAAGTTTCTTGATTTGAATGTATTACCTACTAATCATGTTTTAGATTAAGGTAAAATCAGGTTTTGAAGGGACCCCAAAACCCTTTTACAAAGAAAAAAAGAAGAAGTGATAACGCCCAACTGGAAGAACATTCCTAAAACTTACTGTAAAATAGTATCAAAATCAGGTTTTACAGGGACCTGAAACCATAGACCAATACCATAAAAGAAGATCATAGGTTTTACAGAGACTTGAAAACTCAAAATAAGTTTTTAAAACTAAGAACCAACTTTTAGAACCAATTATAACATCCAACAGAAAGGACTAGACCAAAATCAATAGCAACAAAGGATACCTTAGTCTTCTAATTCCAAGATCATCTTCACAGCCTCATTTCCAACCATTGATGTATCCTATATGGATATTGCAGCCGATGTAGCAGCTTCTGTTGAGCTTTCTTCCTTGAGCTCTGCCTAGCTCTCTTAGTAGGCCCCTCTAAAGATTTTATTTCTTCATTAGCTCATTTTCCAAGGTTAGTTGTAGCCGCACATATGCTAGAAGTAACCTCCTCCATTTTCATTCTACTTTCCTTGATGAGCCTTCTCAGATTATTCTGATAATCCTTAAGTTTAGTTGGAATATCGCTCATTTGCTTCTCCAAATTATTGATTTTTATCCTATCAGCTTCCTAGTTATGTTGCATTATTTTTACTTTCTTATTCAGCTCCATCATTTCCTTATACATCCATGAATCAACTTGGAAAATTTCATCAGCTTTGAATTTAGTCAAATTCTTGAAGGAGAGCTTAGTGTCCCTCTGTCGAGCCTCACAACTGTCATCTACATTTTCCTATGGAAAGGCCTCATACTTTTCTATTTGGTCCTCCCTTTCCATCATTTTCTCCTCTTTTGTCTCTGCAGGGTCTTTATGTTGTTCATGATTATCCTTTTCTTTTTCTCTAATCTCCATAGCATGATTGGAAACTAGAACCAAATGTTCCTTTTCTCTTGTCAAGACTGGATCATCAAGTAAAATATTTGTGTCTTTAACACTTCCCCCCACCACAGTCTGATCATCTTCATGATTGGAATTATTTTGTTCTGTATTGTCCTCTATTTTATCCCCTTCATTTTCTTTCTCACTTTCATCTTCATTTTCCTGATACCCTTCCAGATTTGAACTAAAATCCCCAGTTTCCATCCCATCTTCTTCTTCCAAAACATTCTTCTCAGAACTTTATGTGCTTTCCCACTTAGATTCCTCTTCAACATTTTGTTTTTTTAAAATGGAGGGTTTAGGTTTTACTTTTTCTTTCCCCTTCACTTTTCCACTCTTCCTACACTGTGAATCCTTTTTTTTGTTAGAATAAGGATTCGAGACTATGGCATTGTTTTTGCAATAGCCCTCTATGATAAGAATCAGTCCTTCATGAAAAATTGGTTGAGAATCCTTCTTTTTATGAGCAAACAGACTTTGAAGTAGGGAAAAGTGCAAATAGAAGGGGAAGGAAATTTTATCTTTATGCCTAAAATGATTAAGAAAGACAAAATGAAATTTATGAACTCTTTTGCTTCTACCATCTAGGATAAAATACTCATGAATGCAGCATAATACATCTCTCCATATTCCTTTTATCTACTCCAAATCAAAAAATCTCCACTCTTTTCCAATTTCTTCTCCTCTACATCCATTTTTGGAAATTTCTTGTAAGCTGCATTGGAAATACTAATCTTCTTAGAGAATTTAATGCCATCTGTGGAGAGCCCTATAACCTTAGCAATGAACTACTCTGTAAGCTTCACAGTAACACCATGGAGCGTTACTCTATCATCAACCCAATTTTTGAAGAATGCCATCGTGATATGGGGTTTAGACCCATGCAATCACTCCATGTAACTTACCACTCTCCCTTTCTAAAGAATCTTCCATACATCTTGTTTATCCTTCCAATCTTCATAATTTTTTAGCTCTTGCTTCTGTGGTTCACCCTTCATTTTACAAAACAAATAATATTCCAAAACACCTAAACACTAAGAGCAAAAAAATGGACCTGGTTGTTCTTTACATGAAATGGAAGTCACCTATATGCTGGCACATGCGAAAACCATGTTACATTCTCATAACTATACCTGTTTAGTGAAGGTAATCTATCCACCTTAAGTCCACTCCTCCAAATCATTAATTTACTAATCCAAGCATATCTTTCCCTCTTTTGAATGAATGGCATCATAATCGATAAGCACTTTGAGATCAACGTGCTTATTTAATGCATTATGCCATCTCACCTTTTGCCCCATTTGATCAGCATGATTTTTTATCCAGTCAACAACCCCATTGGCTTCTCTATATGTATGGGATATGGTCACTGCTTCAAATTTTAGGATTAAAGCTTTAATTTCCATCACCGTAGCCTCAATAGACCATGAACTTGAGTTTTTGTTATTTAGGATATTTAAAATATTCAAAGAATCACCTTCCAACCATAATTTGGAAAATCCCAATTCAACAGCAAGTTTAATAGTGTATAGGGCTACAGTAGCTTCTGTAATATGACTATTCGACTTACCAATTGGGATAACAATGGCATCAACTACATATCCCATATGATCTCTCAGAATTCCTCCACATCCCACTCTTACCAGATTCCCTTTAGCTGCTCCATCAAAATTTCCTTTGATCCATCTAGTAGGAGGAACATTCCATTTAACATTCAATCTTGGATTATCAATTTTTAGATTAGGCCTTTCAGATCGTAAGGGGTTATCAAATTGAAAGGTTTGATTAGAATCCCTCTATGATTTAAAATTCTCCTTAATAGCTCTAATAATATTTTGACCAACCACCCATCCTAGAATTTCTTTACTTCTAAAAATTTTGTTGTTTCTTTCTTTCCATATACCCCACCATATATGAAGAAGTGTTAGTTTCCAGAAAAAATTAACATCAGGATTTTTTGAGGGACAACACCAGCTTTTAAAAGATAGATCCACACTTTTTTGATGTACCCATGTTATACCCCAGAAATTAAGGATCTCAGTCCAAACTTGCTGAGTGTAGAGACAGTTCAAGAACATATGGTCTCTATTTTCAAACCCATTTTTACATAAAATACACCTGTTAACCACATTAATTCCTCTTTGTTGTAAATTTTCAAGGGTCAATATTTTATTTTGAAGCAAAGTCCAGAAGAAAATATTTATTTTAGGGGTGAGCCCCTTAATCCAGGCTTGAGACCACAAAGGTTGATTACCCTTTTCCTTTGAAGTAAAGATAGTAGAGACTTTAAATTGTCCACTAGGATCATCATGCCAAATAATATTATCCTCCAAATAGGGATAAAGAGAGACAGCATTGAGAGATAATTGGATATTGCTAAAATCTTGATTAACATCAGTTAAATTCACCCAAGAATTATTCTACCAATACTGACTAACTAGTATACCATATCTCTGCTTACATCGGTCAACTAAATCCTTATCTTGGAAATCTTCCATCAAAGGATAATCCTTTAACTAGACATCATCCCAAAATTTCACCTTTAGTCCATTACCCACTTTCCAGGAACATCCTTTTTCTAAAGTTTTTTTGGTCCCCTGAATTGCCCCCCATATGGAAGAGGGACGAATTACATCAGAATAAGAAAAGAAATCAGAAAGGGATTTTGCATTGAAGAGGTACTTATGTTTCCATATAGTACTCCACTCTTTGTTTTCATGATAAACTCTCCATCCCAACTTGGCTAAAAGAGCTTTATTCATACTTATGATTTTCCTGATTCTTAATCCCCCTTCCCTGAAAGGTTTGCAAACTTTGTCCCAAGCAATTAAAGGCATTCTCCTTTTTTCCTCAGTACCAGTCCATAGGAAATTTCTTTGAATTTTTTCAATAGCCTCTACAAATTTAATAAGAATTCTAAATAGACTTAAGTCATAAGTAGGTATGCTTTGAAGACAAGTTTTGAGAAGAGTTAACTTTCCTGCCTGACTTAAAAGGTTTTCTTTCCATCTTGCAAGTTTCTTGCTAAAATTGTTAATAAGATCCTCCCAGAATGCATCAAGGACTTTTAGACCAAGAGGAAGACCCAAGTAAGAAGAGGGGAGAGATCTTATAGAACATTCAAGAATTTTAGCAATTTTATTTTGTCTCTAGATAGGAGTGTTAATAAAGAACACTACACTTTTATTCCAATTAATCAATTGACCAGAGATCGAAGAATATAAATTAATAGCTTGCTTCAAAATTCTTACTTCCTTGACTTCAGCTTTCCCCATAAAGATGGTATCATCAACAAATTATCCATGAGAACAAATTAGAGGCTGGGAAGAAGGCTTTAAACCCTTAAATAAACCTTTATGGACTAAATCCCCAATATATCTCCCCAAGCAATCAGCCATAATTACAAAAATGATGGGGGATAAAGGGTCGCCTTGTCTCAATCCCCGAGATGGATAAAAGAAATGGGAAGAGCTACCATTTACCAAAATAGAAATAGAGGAAGTAGAAATCAACTGATAAATAATACCAACCACCTTTTGGTCAAAATCAAAAGCTAAAAGACTATTTGAAAGGAATAACCAATCAATTCTGTCATAGGCTTTAGCAATGTCAATTTTCATAATAAACCCTTGATTATTAGAACATGACAATGAGTGAATATTCTCATGAGCAGTAATAATGAGTTGAGAATTTGTCTACCTGGGATAAAACCATTTTGTTGATTAGTGATTATCAAAGAAATCACTTGAATAAGTCTAGAAGTAAGAACTTTGGAAATAATTTTATAGAAAGAATTATAGAGGTTGATCCGTCTAAACTGATCAGGTGAATCAGCACCAATTTTCTTGGGAATCAAACACAGAAAGGTAGAATTCACTTCTTTAAGCATTTGTTTTTCTCCATAAAATTCTTTCACAACATCACTAACATATTTTCCAACATATTTCCAAAGTTTTTGAAAGAAAAACATGGGGAAACCATCCAGTCTAGGAGCTTTATCTCCTCCTAGAGAGCATACAACTTTGAAGATTTCCTCATCCTTAGGAATTGAGCTTAACATTTTATTTTGTTCCTTCGAGACCAATGGAGGAATCACTCTTAGGATTTTAGGTTGACTATCCAAATTTATATTGGGATCAGCCTTCATTAAGGATGAGAAAAAAGACTCCATTTCCTCCTTTATATCCTTTTCCTCCATAATCTTCAAATCTCCCTTTTTTTAGTGTGACATGTGAATTTTGGCTCTTGCTTTAGAGTTGATAGATGGAAATTTTTTGTGTTTTTATCTCCTTCTTTCAACCATAACAACCTAGATCTTTGTCTCCATTAGATTTCTTATTTTGTGATAATATCATGATATTGAGCCAACTTTTCATTTTCTTCAATAAGGAGATCATGAGTATATCCATCCTTCTGAATTTTTTCCCTAAGTTTTAAGAATTTCCTCCTTAATGGCAACTTTATTCTCAAAGATGTTTCCAAAGCTATTCTTATTCCATTTTTTGACTTCCCTTTTAACATTTTTGAGCTTATACACAACTCTAAAGAGTGTTGTACCCTCAATATCAATATTCCACCATTCTTCCAGTTTACTTTCAAACTGTGGGTGTTGCATCCACATCTCAAATCTAAAAGGAAAATTCTTCTTAGAATTTATCTGAATAGTAGTGAAGATGAGAGGAAAATGATTTGATCCAATTTTTTAGCACGCTTCCAGCTTGCATATGAATTCTTTTATCCAATTAGAGAAATAAGGGCACGATCAAGCCTAGCCTGAATACTCTCATTCCATACTCTCTTATTACTCCAAGTATACTGAATCCCTTGTAGTTCCATATCCATTAGTCCCTCTTTATTTATAAACTCTAGTAAGTCTAATCTCCCTTCCATTTGGGTAGCATTACCTCCCATTTTCTCATGATCATAGAGAGGCACATTGAAGTCTCCCATTATGATCCATCATCCAAAATAGTCCTTACTTTTAAAACTAGAAATAGACTCCCATACCTTTTTCCTTAGGTTCTTAATATTAGGAGCATAAATATTTACAATATACTAACCTTCCTTCTGGTCCATTGTAGTAATTTCTAAAATCATAAGATATTTACTAGCCATAATAATAGTTTCAGAATAATAATTCTTCTTCCATAATATCAGAGTTCCCCCTGATGCACCTTCTGAACTATTGGCTTTATAGAATAATTTTTAAAATCTTTGATTTGTTCTACTTTCTCTTTATTCATTTTGGTTTCTTGGTGCAAGAGAAAATCAGGCTTTTGTTCTCTAACAAAATTCCTAACAATATCCATTTTATGAATACTATTCAACCCCCTAATATTCCAACTTATGATTTTCATATCTATTTTTTAGGGGCAAAATCCAAAATAGTTACCTACCTACCATCAGCAATATTCTGAATACTTTCTACCTCTCTGGTTTTCTTTATGGATCTTCTGCCAATTTTGTCAAGGGAACCAACATCTGGTTTCACCTTAGAGTGTTGTTCTGTTCCTTTTCCAGATTTATTTAGAGTAGAAGCAATAGATTTCGTCTTAGTTTGTTGGTCTAATTTTCTACTTCTAGTTTCTACTCCCTTGGTATTGTTCTTTTTTTCAACCCTTTTCCTTTGATTTAGTTTATGCTTTGAGTTTTTTCCAATCTCCCTCTCTTCTTCTTTAAAAGGAAGCTCATCCAAAGGAAAATCATTATCATCCTTAGATAACACCTATCTCTCCCTAGGTAGAAAAGTAAGTAGCTTTCCCTCCTCTATTTTATTTCCATCTTCAGGCATAAATTCACCTTCCTCTAACACATTTTTCTCTTCTTCATTTCTGCATCGATCTTCTACACTTTGGTAGACAACAATTTGTTTTGATAGATCTGTCAGTTCCTTTATTATTTGTTCAGATTTTATGATCTCTGTTTGCAAATCATGTCCTCCTTTTTGAGAGTTTACTTTATTTAAATAAAGCTCTTTATCCTCTCTATATATAAAGCATTAGAGTCTTCAATAGAAGAGTCTTTGTTCATTTCTACATTTAGAACTTTTGGATCTTCATTATTATTTTGCTCCTGCCAATGATCTTCCTTGATTTTCCATATTTTCTTTTGTTGGATCTTAACTTCTTTCACTTTTGATACATTTCTTGGATGATTTTTACTCCTAAAAGGACAATTCTTAACCCAATGCCCCTGTTTCTTACAAGCATAGCATGAATTGGGCAAATCTTCAAAAAAGATTTCTTGAGTTTTCTTACCAAACTTGGATATTAATTCGACCTTTTCTGGAAGATGATTTAGATCTGCCACTTTAACATAAAGTCTAGCACTTTCAAGTTTAGTTCTAGAATCTATAGCATTATCCAATGCCACAAGTTCACTAAAAGAACTGGCAATTCCTTTAAAAATGTCCTCATGCCAAAATTCTAGAGGGAGACCAGGAAGTCTTGCCCATATGGGCTTAGTTAAGAAAAAAGAATCTGATAGATCCATATTTGGCTCCCATTTCTTTATAGTGAGAGAACATTTACCAAAAAACCATAGCCCTCCACTAATAACCATGTTCATATCTTCCTTACAGTTGAATATAAATGAGAAGAACCCATTCAACATTGGTGCAATATCTACCTCTCCTTTAATAATCCAATTCCTTTTAACCATTTTTTTAAGAGAATCTATATCTGGTCTTGCTCCTAAAAATTTACCTACTAAGTTAAATTCCATTGAAGACACTGAAAAATCAAGT
This sequence comes from Torreya grandis, assembly GCA_037957365.1. Taxonomy (NCBI): domain Eukaryota; kingdom Viridiplantae; phylum Streptophyta; class Pinopsida; order Cupressales; family Taxaceae; genus Torreya; species Torreya grandis. The sequence goes on along the minus strand of JARHVA010007295.1, from coordinate 140,700 downwards.
AAAGGATCTAGGATAAATACTTGAAACTCACCTTTCTCGCAACAGGATTTAGATGTCACCGATGGGAAAAGAGATTTTCCCATAGGTTTCTTACCAAACAGAGATGACCAAGTCTTTCATTTTGAGATCCCTACCTGCATTCCTTCTAAATCCTTTTCCTTATTAGATTCAATACTATCTTTACCCTTCTCGATATCCTATCCCAACACATGATTCAATGGGGGACCACAATCCCCACTAAAAGGCACATTAACACATGAAGACTTTCCATCGTTCAAATATTCTAACCCTACATGCTTCCCAACACCCCCTACTATTCCTCCAGGGTCTATACCTCTTGCTAGATTCTCCCCAATTAGTTTCCCACCTATATGCAAACCAGCTAATTTAAATTCTGAAAGAGCGCTCATTGTTAGATTAATGTTTTAAAAAAAAAAAACCTACTAATCATGTTACCCCTAATCAAAATCTAGGCTTCTTGAGCCATAAAACTACCAATGGATTTCATGACAATGATCAAAAGGATTTAGTTCTTGTCAATGGCATTAATAGTAACCAAAGTCAAAATGTTGAGGTTCCAAAAAATAAGAATGAGTATATATTGAAAATGGTACAAAAGCTTAGCACTAATTTTCTCCAATTGAAAAAACAAGTTGGTAGAGTTAATGACAATTATGGAAGGAACTTCACTTTCCAAAAGTTTAACAGACCTGGGAATAGTTTTCGTAATGATAGTTTCTACAATAACAAAGCTCATGAGTCTTTCCCTAGAAAAAGAATATGGATATAAACCTCACTGATATTGCCTTACCAGATTATTTTAGGGTGCATGCTACTTCCAAACATGGTGAGATTGATTATATTGAGTTTTGTAAAGCCTTTGGATCTTTTCAAGAAGAACTTGACACATTTGAAGTGGTTCTAAACAAAGAGGTTGCTATAAATTCTTATGAATCTAAACCCTTTCACCAAGTGCATATGGTGGAAAATTTTAATTTCCCTTTTTAAGAGGATAATGAGCCTGAGAATATTCCTAAGGAAATTCAAGCATTCTAATAAATTTTTGAAGACATATCCTCTAATAAATAGGGAATAAAAACAACCATTGACTACCTCTACCTCTCCTAAAAATTATGGGACCCCTCCAAACACTATATCAAAGAATAATCCTGAACCTCTTAGAGGAATTTCTTCTAAGTTAACATTAATTGTTGATCTTCCAAGCAAAGCTAGCTACAACATTGTGGAAATATGAAAAGGATTGAAGCTAATATCACTCTGCACGAGCTAACTCAAATAATAGAACAAAAGACTTACTCTTCAAATATTTTTCAAAGAACATTTGGAAACCCCCTAAGAATGAAAGTATAAATGTAATTACATAAGTAATCAAAGCAGAGTCTCTACCTTTTTTACTTATAGTCAAGATATTTGGAAAAAATATTCATAATCATCTTTTAGATTTAGGAGCCTCAATCAACATTATGTTTTTTGGGATATGTGAAAAAGTCATTTTAACTCCAATAAAATTTGATAATGTAGTCACTCAATTGGATAAATATAGAGTTAAGGTTGTAAGAGAATTATTGAATGTGCATATATAGCTAGATAGTGAACCAAGGGTTCAGCAATTTATTGATATCCAATTGGTAGAAATGCCTAGTGCTTATGGATTGCTTTTGAGTAGAGAATGGACTAAGGATTTAAATGAATATATGTCTACTAATTTTTAACACTTATGGTTTCCATGGATAGGTGTACTAAATCAAATAAGATTAGAAAGGGAACCTTTAATGAAACACATGATATAAGAATATAATGCTATTAACAAAAGGGTAAATTTCCTAGATTTTGATTTGGGAGTTTTCACTTTAGAAATTACAAAAGAACCAATTTCTAAGAGTTATTCTTAAATGTGTGGTATGTGGAAGTTATACATTGATGGTTCCAAGTGAAAATTAGGAGCTAGTATTGTATTGATAAATCCTTTAGAAAAGTAATACCATGCAATTTATAAGTTACAATTTCCTTGCACCAATAATTTAGCTGAGTATGAGGCTCTCATACTTGGATTGTAGTTTGAAATTAAACACAAAGTTAAAGAACTCCTTGTTTATGGAGATTTTAAACTTTTGATTAACCAAGTGAGAAGTAAGTATCAGTGCAAACTATCTTACTTAAAGAGATATAAGTTTAAGGTGTCGGATTTGATCAAATCTTTCAATGCCTTTAACATCTTAGATGTTCTAAGAGAAGAAAAAAAAAACTACTAATGATCTTGCCTATACTATAGCTAACCTCATGCCTAATCATGATTCTCAAAGCATCAGTATTGAGATAATACCTTATCCTTCAATTCTTGATAATATAAATCATTTCCAAGTTTTCAATGATGATCAACAAATCATAGATTTCTTAACTAATTTTGTGGCTTTTGAAGCTCACATTATAATGAGATTGATGAAACTTCTCATGAGAAAGAAATTAATGGTAAAATAATCTAATTAAGTGATAATAAGACACCTAAAGGGATGATTTCTTTGGAAAGACTATTTAATTTTGACAAAAAAATTGAAGTGCCTAAGCAACCAAAGGTAAATGATAAGGATTATCATGCAATGAATCTTGGTTCACATGATCAGCCCCAAATGGTAAATATAAGGAAGGATTGCACTGAAATGGAAAATATAAAATCTAGAGAGTTGATTACAAAATAGAAGGATGTAATTGCTTGATCTTGTGAATATTTGAAAATATTTGACCTGAGGGTCATTCTCATACCATACCTCTTCAATAAAGTTGTAAACCTTTTAGACAGAAGCAAAGGCCAGTCAACCTTGTTTTAAAACCCATGATTTTTAAAAAATTCAATAAGCTATTTGATGTAGGGATAGTGTCTCCTATTAGACATTTCACTTGGGTGGCAAACTTAGTCCTAATTAGAATAAAGAATGGATAAATAAGATTATGCATATATTTTATAAATCTTAATAGAGCATCTGAAAAGGATAATTATCCTTTACCTTATCTTAACCAAGTTATCAAAACTATTTTAGGATCTTCCATGATGCATTTTCAGGTGGATTTTCTAGATATAACCAGGTGCTTGCTTCTCCAAAAGATAGGATGAAAACAATTGTTACTACTAAATGGGGAACCTATGCTTACAAGAGAATGCCTTTTGGATTAATTAACATAGGGGAAACTTTCCAAAAGGAAATGGACCATGATTTCCAAGGTTTAGTGGGAAAGTGTATCATAATATATATGTGGATGATCTTACAGTATTTTCTAAAAATAGAGAAGAGCACTTCATACATTTGAGACAAGCATTTGATAGATGCAGGAAGTATGGTGTATCTCTTAACCCCAAGAAAAGCATATTTTGTGTTACTGAAGGAAAATTATTAGGACATGTCATTACCAAATATGGAATCTATGTTGATCCTGATAGAGTAGATGCCATTTCTAAAATTAAGTTACCTAATAGCTAAAAATAACTTAAGTCATTCTTTGGCAAGATTAATTTTTTGAGGATGTTTATTTTAGGCTTTGCTAAGATTGTTAAACCTTTGAATGACATGCTTAAGAAAGATGATATAATTTTTTGAAATGAATAATCCAAGAAGGCCTTTAGTAACATTAATAAGGCAATTATTAAAGCTCTAATCCTCATAAGTCTTGATTTTTCAAAGGATTTCTATCTATATTCATTTACTTTTGAGCATATTATGGATGTAATGTTAACTCAAAAGGTTGATGGGAATGATCATCATATAGCTTTCATGAAAACCAAATTTAGGAATGTAGAAGTGAATTATTCTATGACTGATAAGCAAGCTTATACATTGGTCAAGGCAATAAAAAAAATTAGACATTACCTCCTTATAAATAAGGTACATGCTATATTACCTGATCTAGCTACAAAACTTATGTTGAGTCAGAATGACCTTGGAGAAAGAAGAGGCAAATGGATAGAAATTCTACAAGACTATGACATAGAGATGAAAATAGCCAAATTAGTGAAATTTCAAGATCTAGTTTAGATGATTTCTAGTATTGACCCAAAATTTCATATCATGCAAGCAGATCAACAAAACCTTCAACCTAATGAGTGGTATGAATCTATTATCCATTTAATTTTCAATGGTGTTTGTCCCCAAAGATTTATAAGAGAAAAAAGAGAGCCCTTGAGGCTCAAAGTAGCTCATTAACTCATCAAGAATGGATTCTTGTATAAGAGGAACTTTGAGGGAATTTGTTTGAGATGTGTGTCCAAGGAAGAAGCATCTTGGATTATGACCACCTTTCATGAGAAACTAGGAAGTGGACACCCTTCAAGAAGAACCACAGCTCATAAGATTCTCATGGATAGATATTATTGTCCCACACTATTTAAAGATGGTTATAAGCATGCGAGGGAGTGTCATTCATGCCAAATATTTAACATAAAGGAACCAAAGGCAACCATGTTTATACAACTTGTGATCGTAGATAAACCTTTTGCACAATGGGGATTAGACTTTATTGGAGTAATAAACCCCAATTATTCAAAAGGTCATAAGTATGCCTTGACTGCTATGGATTATTTTACTAGGGGGACTAAGGTAGTAACCAATAAGAAATGTAGAATAAAGGAAGCGATCAATTTCCTAGAAGAAAATATTTATACTAGATTTGGAAACCCAGTTACTTTGGTTTGTGATAATGGATCTACATTCATTTATATTAAAATGATAGAATGGGATTATGACCAAGGTATTATAGTCAAGTTTTCTTCTAATCAATATCCTCAAGGAAATGGTGTTTCTAAATCCATAAATAAAAATCTAATGAAATCTATCAAGAAATTTGCTAAAGATAGACCTAGAACATGTCATAAACTTCTTAATTTTGCATTATGGGTAGATCAAATCAAGATCAAAAAATCTATAAAGGCTTCACCATTTTTGTTGGTATATGGCCAGGAACCCATCTTTCCCATCACTTTTAATTTGCCTATGTTCATATTGATGTAAGAATACATGGAAGACAGTCAGGAAATTGCTAATTCTCAACTGTTAGACATTATTAAAATGGAAGATGCTAAAGAAAAGGAATTTATAGACTTTAGTAGACACCAATAAACCATGAAAATATGTTTGATAAGAGATATAAAATGAAGTTATTTAGATAGGGAGATCTAGTCTTTCTTTGGGATAAGGCGTCAAAACCCAAAGGTAAACATGGTAAATTCACTCATTTATAGATTGGTCCTTACCAAATTGTAGAAATCTTGTGAAACAATACTTTCAGGTTAAAAGATCTCCAAGGAGTATAGTTCAAATTGCATATAAATGGAAAATATCTCAAACATTACTTTTCCACTACCCCACCAAAGGTGTTCATTGAATAAATGTGTAAGATTGTTAAAATTAGAATTGGTAGGCTAGTTAGTTCCCTTTCTTTCCTTGTTTTTAATTCCTTTATGGACTTGTTTATATTTGTTCTATTTTTTTATTTTTATTTTAATTCTTTCTTGGTGGTGTTCCTTGGTTGTGGTAAGGTCTCATGGTATTATTTTTTGGTTGGGAATTGTTGAAGAGAGTGTGGGTGAATTTTACAAAAGTTGACCATGGCTGGTACTAAAGTAGTATGAAGCAACTGGGGGTGTTGGTATAAATTGGTATAGAAATTTATTTTCCTACAAAGATTTAAATCTTATTCCAAATTAAAACTTGGTTTTAAGAATAATCATATGTATATGATGTGAATTTAATTTGTTTACTCATACTCATGCTTACACTTAAAACATATCCTTGTCATGAACTCAAGTTTCAATTAAAGGAAATTGTTCTAAGGTTAGAACATTTGATAAAATCCATAAACCTGTTTAATCTAGTTCTCAACCTTATTGGAAGCAAAAAAAATCTTATTATCAAATCAAAATATTCCAATGAAAATTTTATTTAGGTAATCTCCACCGAGGCTATAGATGTCTAGCTAGTAGTGGATCAAGACCTTTAGTGGAACCAAAGGTATTTTTATTAGGGATATAGATGCCTAGCTAGTAGCAGAGGAATGCCCAAGCCTTCCTTGAATTATTAGTTATTATTCTCAAATAATATCTAAAAATATTCAAAATCAAATTCTATGGACCAAAAAGACATGAAGCCAGATATTTTTTCTTAAATTTTATGACAAATAGTAGGTGGAATCAAGGCACACACTGTATGTTTGTGTTCTAATACCTAAGTTATGTTTTTATACATAAGGAACTTGTTTCAATTTAAGGTTTATTTAGGAAAGAGCATATGTTTAAATGGGAGATAGAGTTCATGTAAAAGTTTAAACCAAATTTTTATGTTCCAAAATATTGCTATGTTTCCCTTGTGAGTCACCATTTGTTGAGACCAACACCCCCTATCTTTTTTTTAAAGGAGGACCCCTATGTTTATTTCTAGTAACTCTATATTTTAGATTGAATGTGGAGATTTATCTTATATTGGATTTTTGAAGGAAAATCAATTCTAAAAGAGGAACATGTGATTTGATATATTTGATCATGTTTACGTTTCATGGTTCAAAATTGCTAATAATTATCTTCAAGGTGATTAGTTGTAGGTTCCATGGAAGAAGCTAAGGTTTCTAAGGAACAAACCCTAAAAGGGTTTAAATTTAAACATTTACAAGAAAATACTATTAGGAAAGTTTATTTCCTTTTGATTAAATGATCCTAAGTCTAACTTTATATTAAGCTTCAAATATGTTTTCTCTTTAAAACATGACCGAATATTAATATAAGACCTTACACTAAACTTAAAACATGATCAGGTATTAATTTAAAAATTAAATGCCATTTTGTAGATCTAATGATGATCATTTGCTCAGAGGTTTCAATCCAATGGTGTGAATTAAATATGACACCCAAAAGGAAGTTAACAACTATTAACCACTCAGGATTTGATCTAATGGTGATTGTTTGCTCAGAGATTTTAATCCAATGGTGTGAATTAAATCTAACACTTGAAAGGACATTAAAAAAAATTTAGCACTTGAGACTTGATCCAATGGTTTACATTTCCTTAGAGGTTCTCAATCCAATGGTGCACATCAATCCAGAAGCCTTAAGATCTCCTAAAGGTTTTTATGTGTGGCACTCATTCATTAGAAATAAAGATTTTTATCATCTTAAATTTGATAGGTTTGCTCCCATCATTTGATGTCTATGTGGATGTATGTTATGAGACCAAACCCATAAAATTTAACTTAGATAATCCCTAAATATTTGAGATCTCTTGATGGTTTTAAACATGGCATTTAATTTTTGTATCAGTAAATTTCATTATTTTAAATTTGATAGTTTCATTCCCATAATTTGACATCTATGAGGACACATTTGATGGTACCAAACCCATGAAATTTAAATTTAAATAAAAATATTTGATTGTCTTAAATTTGATGGGTTCACCCCTATCATTTGACATCTGCAAAGATGTATTTGACGGGACCAAACCCATCAAATTTAACTTAAACAATTTTTAAGCCTAATAAAAGGGGGCATTTCTAAATCCTTTTAAGAAATTATTAGTTTTCTTATGAAGGCAATATTGAGATAGAAAAATATTGGCCTAAGTAATTTTTACTAATTAAAAGGGTAAACATCTTGTAGGATAATAATGATCACTTGCTCACTAGATTTGATCCAATGGTGTGACAAAATTGAAGACTTTTCAAAGGCCTTGAAAGCTTGACACATGACACAATCAATAAGCTCAAATCTCAAGAACCATTGAAATGCAAGGACTTGGATTTGGCTTTTCAAAGCAAAATAAAATTGAATTTTGAAAATCAATCATCATTATTCAAATGACATTTATGAAAAATTGCCATGAAAGGCATGGAACCCTACCACATAAGCTTCGTGTAAGTATGGAGGATCCAAATGAAAGATATATCATGATTGAAAACATAGGAGATATGATAGTAAGGTTCATTCATATCTAAGGCATGTATGAGATTAAAGTTAGATGTTTTGGTCATTAAAGAAAAAAAAAACCTAAACCCTCTACAAAGAAGGCCATAGTCGATTCAAATTGATTATGTGACACTTGAGATAATTATAAATTAAATTCATAGTAGGTACCTTAGTAAGAACTTTGATAGCTTTAGAATTACAATATAGTGTTATCAATGGCAATAGGTCAGAAATAAATGAAGATTGAAGAAAAGCTTTATCTAACTTTAGATGGTGAAGAATGGTCTTTAGAGACACAGAGTTGGATTAAACAACATTGAATGTACATGAAATAAAAAATTCATCTAAATTATTCTTCTTTGTCAAAGAGTCACAACCAATTTCATAAGAAGAAAAGAGGAATGCTTTAGTGTACCAAAGATACAAGGATTTAGTATCAATTCAAATGGTAGGCCTTCATCATGTAGGTACTAAACTAGAGGTAATTAATAACATTAACCTTCTTCTTTCTATTCACGTAGACTATAGAGTAGATAGAGAATGGATTATTCATGAAGTAAATGTCAATAAAGTTTCATGCATAGCTCCCATGGACTTTGAGACTTATTATAAGCTCCCTTTACCTCATGTGATCTTCCATCTTTGAGAGAATAGATAAATTCCCAAAACACGGATTCAGTTCTTTCACCTTGGTTAATCTAAGGTTCCCATGTTTTCAAGAACCCTAATGGTGAAATGCCTATTACTAAATTTAGAGAGGGTGTTAGGGTAGCTATAACCTTATTAAATAGAGCATTTGGTGCCTCTTTTATAACTTTTGAGTAAGGTCTAGGTGTCTTATGTCCATTTCATGTTGAAGTAGAACCTAACCCCTCTTATTGGAGACTTAATAAGTTTCTTCTTGGCTAAACAATTTATAGCTATCAAGAGAAAGACCTCTAGACATTTCTTTATGATGTCTTACCTTTGAGACTAACTCTTGGCATTTATTAATTTCCTTGGAATCTGAAATTGGTCCCTTGATGGTAGGACTACCATTTCCCATCATTACTCCAAACTACATATTTTCAAATATAGGAATCATATGAAATTCATATGTGATGGTGTCTTCCCAATAATTTTTGAGATAATCATTGGTATTCCTATACCTAGACTTAATATTATAATCAAAAGAAAAGTGGAGACCATGGGGGATGTGTGGTTATATCTAGATTACACTATAATAAGGATAGAAGGAATCATGGTCCAACCATACAGACTACCCGTATATGTTCCTAGTAAGCTTACAGAGCAAGAAATTGCTTATGAAATCATCAAGGGCATAGATTGGCACTACAAGAAGAATAAAAAGGCTCAAGTTCATCCCTTTCCACTAGATATTTCTAGAATTGTAATCAAGGATTGGAAATAGCTATAGATCATGGTGGTACATAGTAACTCTTCTAATTTCCAATTAGATGATCTTAATATGTGGGATGCCAATAATAGTGTGGCTAACCATATTTGGAATAGTAAGGTCCCAAAGACTAAGTAAAATCATCAACCAGGAGTGGGAGATGATATTTACTCAAAGGAAAAGAACTTTACAGAATTCCTATCTAAGGTTAATAACTATAACATAAATTTAGAACATGGGCTAGTCAAGGATAATAAGTCTTTAGGAGAAATATGGTAGTTACATCCTGTATAGTATCACTTGTTTTCATGACCATCTAGGATTACACATCAAGAACCACCTATTGATGGACAATCTTCTGAGCCTTAGTAGGGAGAATTGACAAAGTCATCTCATATTGAGAAAATTGAGGATGTAAAAGGAATAGGTAAAGTTATAAGATAAGAGTCTAAGATTGAGCAAAGACCTATTGAAAGCCTCCAAATTTAAGCATCCCCACCAAGGCATTCTTCTCCAATAGAATTTATCAGCATAATTTGTTTAGAAACCAAATAAATAATGGAGAGTGACCTTGCTAACATCATGGCTACTTATGGTTTGGATAAGGAAGAAGACCCATCTGAGGAAGCATGTAAGGAATTGGTTCCATTGGGTAGTGGAAAGAGACATGCAAAATTAGCCTTAGTTCCTCTTCCTCCAAGAAGGAGGCCTAGGTTAACTTTCACTCACCCTACTAGTGAAATAAACCTTTTCAGTGATGAGAATCCTATTTATGGACCAACCATTCTTGATTAGTTTGTTTATGGGAAGTTGCAAAAAATCCCATCTCTTTTTCCTTCACTAGCTCTAACTCAAGTGGACATAGGTGTTCAAGATAATGTCAAGCCATGGATTCAGGATATGTTAAACAAAAAAATAGAGAGAAGTATCTATATTCTTGATAATAAGGAAATCCAATGGGTTGGTACCCTAAGAACCTCTGAAATTTCAAGTGTAGAGATACCTGAACAACTATAGGTGAAAGATTTTGATCCTTAGGTCTAATTTAATCTAGAGACATCAACTCTTGAAAGAGTAGTGACCAAAAAGGTTATTTTTGTACTAAGGAGTTAACCTTTTAGAAGGTGAAGCCATTTATAGGCTTAAATCCTATTCTAAGGTAGGCACTAGGGGAGCATCCTATTTTTTAAGAGGATGTAGCTAGTGTGGTACTCGCCCAATTGACAATGACCTTGGATAGAGTTCAAGGATTGAAATAGAAGATTCTCAACTTTGAAATAGAAAAGCAAGATTTGGAAGATTTAGGTCTTCTTATCAATTCTTGAAAATATATTTCAAATGATAAATAAATCCTTGATGGATGCATTCAATAATTTAAAGAACATAAAGCTAGATTGAATGTTTTAGACCATCAAGTTGAGATGACATAATCCTTAATCACCCAGTGGCATAATTCTCAAGCTCAGATGGAAGAGCTCATCAAGGTGCATAAGATAAATTAGGCCTTAAACTTCAAGATTACCAAACTTAGACATCTGGACATCCTCATGGTATTTTTTGTAGATAAACGAGAAGATTTGATCCCTTGGAACTATGATGTTAAGGACTTCATCAAGAGAGACACAGACTTGGTAAAATGGAATTAGAAAATTTTGGGAATCTATTAAATAACCTTTCTCAAACCACTACTTTAGGTCTAATTGATGATGAAGAATTCAAGAAAAGGGTTGGTAACCATATCTAAGGCATCAAATATAACCAAGGTTATTAAACTAAGTACAACTATAAGATCCTTTATACCATTACTTTTGTATGGAAACAAATTGTAGAAGTAATGCGTTAAGGAACTTGTATCTTAGGTAGATAGTGAATTTGACAAGTTAACAAATAAAGAAGAGGATTTGTCTAATGAAGCTTGTAGTGGATTTTGAGCTGATCAAGGAGTAATAAACCAAAGTGAAAGACTTAATTAGATAGGGATATTTAGGAGGACCCACCAATGAAATTCCTAAAAGAATATTCTTTTTGTAAAATATATGCTAGTCTGTTAGCATATACTCTTTCTTGTCAAGTTGGCATGATTTTTTTTACATAGTGGCTTTATATCAAAGATAGATATCCTTATCTACATCTATATATTTTTTAAAGTTAACCAGTTAATCACCTATGTTTCCTATAAATAGGCACATGGTTACCATTTGTAAAGGGAGAGTTTTTTAGCAATTGATACCAGAAGCATTTAATACAACTAAGTAATTCTAAAAATATTGTCTAGATAGTTTTTATTAAATGTCTATGTTATATCTCAATTACAGGGAGTTATATTCAATTTAAATTATTCTTATTATTTGATTTACATTCTTTGTCATAGGGTTGTTAATTTTTGATAAATTCTAAACTGGCTGTAAAGATCTCAAATATACTTTGTTTTATTTGCTCTGTATTTGGATGTACTTAGGTTATTCAGAGCATAATATCAAAACTTTAAAGTAAATTTGGTTCTTACTTATGATTCGTATTTTTCATTTGAATTTTTCCTAATTTGTGATATAATTTGAGCTTAAGATATTTTATAACACAAATTGGTTAAAATGTGCTCAAATTAACTGGAATTTTATCATAATATTTGAGATGAAACCTAAAATAACATTTCTTTCTTCTTTACCCTTCCTTTTTCTTATATTTATCAAGGTTCACTCTAGAGTATAAGTCATTGTTAATAATAATTTAGTTTAACTATCAAATCCTCAAAATTATTAAGTATTCAAATAATATAGACCCTGGTGGCTCCCAACCACTAAATCAAATAAATATTGTGGATGATTTTCATACTTTTCTTTTATTCCACCATATACAATCATTGAATAGTCACAAACTACAACTCATGCCATTGATTCTTAGAATCCTAAAACTAGAAGTGTTTTTCAACACTAAAAGAACCTATGATACAATTATAAACATCAACACTCAACTACAACTTGATCAATTACTGCATGATTATCTTAAACCCCTTCATCAAGACTCAATCCATGATAACTAGATTTGTATTCCTCCTCTTCCATGTAGAATGGAAGTTCATCTTACCACTCTAGGTATAATTCAACATGCTTTTATTTTTACAAACCTAATTTGTCTTCTTTAATTATCAAACCATAAATGTTACTTTACTGAGCTTCAATTGACACTATGATCTCATGTTCATTTGTAGTTGTAACCTCATCTTGATCATTCAATATTTCCATACCAAGATTATTAATATCTTCAAGGAAATTAAAGTAAAATTACTACCAAACATCATCAAGCTCATTAAGAGTGTTTGTGCCTTAAATAATGAGTTCATTTGAGTTTATTTCAAGAGTGTCTTCTGATAGAGAAGTTATCTTGAACTCATTCATACTTTCATCAACTTATTCTATATGATTTTATTTTTATTCCATGAAGCATGGGAGTGTATCATGTGATTCAAATAATATTATGTCATCATCAATCATTCATCAATCTCAAATACATACTAATTTGAATTATTTTCTTGATCATTAATGTCATCTTGAGTGTTATCTAACTATTATCTAGAAGGTATAGACATCTCCTCTTATCAAGGGAAACTTATAAGAAGTATTTCTTCATCATACACACTTGAATCACTCTCCTCATAACCTTATTGAGTCTCACTTATATTTGACTAATTTTTATTCTCAAGGACAACCACTTTATCATCCTTTCTTAATAGGCTCTCCTTTTCAACTGAATGCTCATACTATACCCTCAATTCAACAATATCTCCTTCACAAAAGTAGGGGGTGGGAGGGAAATACAACTTAGTATCTTGCTTGAAACTTGATAGGGTGTCCTTCTAATTAGGATTTTAAAAGGGCTAGGTTCATTAATGGATTCTTGAAGATGTGGAGAAAGAAATTTTTATAAGGATGCTGCATTCTTCTCCTTCTACTCCATAATCACTTTATCAAAATTTTATGTATCTCAAACCTCATGAATAGATACAACTTTAGGGGTGGGTGAAGGAATTGAGATACTTGGGAGCTCTCTTGGTTTGACCCCCATGTACTTTTATTTTTATTGACTTTGGATAGGAATGGGAAAAGGTTATTTTTTAAGTATTATCATGATATAATCAAGGATCATATTCCAAAAAGGTCTCCATGATGGAATGGTTTGAGACTCTTGAGGAAGAATAGGTGAAGGTGGCATAGGCATATGATTTTATTGATGATATGTTGCAATTTGGGTTAGATTTGGTGAAAATAAAGGTTGATTTTTAGTAGGAGAGAACATATGATATTGATGATATTGAATTTATTGCCTCTCTTCATTTGATAATATATTCTACATACATTGAATCAAGCCTCTTATTTCTATCACATCAATGATTGGCATTTTTTGATTCTTTCTCTCTTCATCTACCCACCCAGACTTAATTAAATGTACATAGTCTATAATCATTCAAATACTTTAATTAAAAATAAAAGTGTTACGGGAAATCATACCAAGTTATTTTTCATTATCAAGCTCCCTCATTTTCATTTCAATGTCTACAAGGGTTTATTTGAAGATTAATAGGGCTAGATTAGGAGAAATATAACTTTGAAAAAGTTGACTAGAGGGATAAGTATGCTACCAAGGAGGTTGAGTTGGAGTGAGAGGGGGAATATAGTGATGTTGATAACCTTGGTAATATTTTCATGATATTATTTGAGATCCACTTGGGGTGAATACATGAACACTATCAATATGATATGAATAATGTGAAGTCATGAATTATGCATTATGATTGAATGAGTGATGAGAATACATACCAATTTTTTATTTTAAGACACTTGGAATACTTATACAAGTATTGTCTCACTTGGAGTCACAATTTTTTCTTGTGTTCATGCCTCTAAAGGCAATTGTATATAAGAATATCATCAAGATCTCTTCAATGGATGAAATCCTAGTCCCACCTGGTATGTTAGAACTATTGTCACTCTAAATTTCACCCTTGACGAGGTTATTCAAACCTCCTTAATTATTTTATTACATGGAGAAACCTCTAAGATTTGGGTGGCCTAATAGATAAGAATATCTCCCTTGATGTTTCACCTTGAAACTAAAACAAAGCCTATAACTTGTTAGTGAAAAGGGAGAGAGAGAAATTAAACAAAAAATAGAGGTGATGCATCAAATTAGGACACTCTACTTGATTATATTGCACTAATAATATAAATAAGGACTGAAACCTATAACAATAACTCAATATAAGCCTCTAATAATTAATATTTTAGTATGAAGGTGTAAATCAAGATAATAACTAAGAGGGGGAGATCAAGAGGTCTCATAGAAAACACTAAAGAAGAAATATCCAAAATTATCCAATTAATGATTATATACTACACTCCATATGAACTTCTAAGATGACTAAAACCTATAAATGGGTAAGAAGATAGGATATATGAGAGAGAGAGATATGACACCACTACTAACATTCATCAATTAACAATGAAATACATGCTAATTTCAGCATCAAGAAGGTTGGAAATCAACTTATATTCATATCAAATATAATTACATGTCTTTACATGAATAAGGCTTTTCCATACTTAGGTTGAAGATCTATTATAATTATAAATAAGGAAATACATATAGAAGATAATAAGGAGAGATAAGATGGACATTGGAGAAGCCTATGACATGTGTCATCTCATGATTAAATAAGTTACAAATAATAAATCATACCAAGAAATGGTCTTGAAATCTGTCTTCAGCATGTATTCATGTCATTTGATGATGATCTTCTTAAGGAGGTTTAGGAGTTTTGTCTTGATCGATAACTCTTCCTTGAGCTCTTAAAACTACCCCTTATGATTGATTAGGAAGTGATAATTCATCTTCTTAGAGTCAAGAAATTTATTCTTGTCATGGATACTTTTTAAAGATCTATATCCCATCATATTTCCACCTCTTTTATGTATTTCATTCATAACTTTCACATTTGCTCTCCTTGAGGCCTATTTCTTGTATCCCTATTTTGACATAAGGTTCATAGGTTTTAAAAATATACAAATATTATAAGAAATAGAAATACATATTTGAGTACCATTTATATTTATTTATCTTCACCCAAATTTTCATGACTCAAATCCAAATGTAGACCTATTAACTGAACACCCTCTTTCACAATTAGGCCTAATTAGGTCTAAACCAGGAACATAGTACTAGGGACTATACCATACCATATTTTACTATTAAAAACCCATAAGAATACTATAAGTCACATACAATAAGGTTATATGGAAAAATTTTATGTAATTCCAAGGTTTGAAACTCAAGTTATGCCAAAAGTAAGATTTTAGCCCTAGGTTGGTCTTGACATAGGCCTATTTAGGATGATAGTGCACAAAAAATGATTGGAATATTTATAAAACAATATAAGGATATTTAAGACATTTTTGAGTTCTATCCCATCTATCCTGAACTCTTTTAATAGTCATTTACTCTTAAAAACTCTTTATATCTCTCCAACATGCCATGTTTTTAGAATTATGTGTATGTTTTAGGACTATTCAATAGGCTATGATTTTTCTTATCCTTTTAAATCACTTACGAAACATATTAAAAATATACCATAGTATCTTATTATTCAAACAAACCTTTATTAACCATCAAACCTCCAATCCCAATGTAAATATTTCATAATTTCTTCAATTCTTGGAAGTGAACTTATATTCTCTAACGGGCCTATAGGTATGTGCTCAAGATAGGGTTTTAGAGAAAAATATTATTATGGTATTCATCTTTTATTTTAAATGATTCATTGTGAATTTATACCATATATATTATGATGTGAAGGTGACCCTACCCTACATTTAAATCTTCATCATGCATATGAACTGAATCTCTATAGTTAAAGGGCTTAGGGAGGGATTTTTAGGATATTTTAGGCCTCGTGACTCTCCTGATGCACTTATAAATTTTTTACACTTGTAAAAACATCTTAATATACTTTTATATATTTGTGTATACACTCCCTATTTCCTCCACATACTTTATATCATGAAAGCTAACTTGTAATCTATTTTAGTCTTCTTTGTTATAAGTGTACATAGTCCATTGAATGCATTCTTTTTGATACGTTATGACTTGATATTGGGTTTACAGATTTATATATTTATATTAAGAGTGATATGAATTATTTGAGTAATATTTATTGATGTCTCAATATTCATATTATGTCTTTCAATCCCAAATACCTACACAAATGTTTTAATTTTTGTCTCACTAACTACTTGTGTACAACTGAACACACTCTTTCCCTCCAAAGGGTTCATGAATACCTTGGTCAGAATTTTTTGGATTCCTAATTAAATTTTAAAATACTATTCATTGTAATGATAAGCTAATATTTGATTGGTTTCTTGATATTTAACTCCATATGAATAGAAGACCTTCTTTCAGGTTTTGTAAGCATGATAGCTTCTCTTAGGTATTCTTAACCATTATAATGTTTTTTTTAACATGGCATATAAGTAATGTTATGTCTTCCTATGATATCTCACACACTCTATGTGGTTTATCATATTGATATCCCATCTTAAACTTTGGCACTTTATGTTTACCTTACAGGCAGACTTATAAGTGATTGTTCTAGGCCCAATAGTACATCCTTATGTCACCACGTGGCTAACCTTCATTGTTTTAATGATATTATTTATAAACATAAATGTGTATGAAAATTTTTCATAAAAATTATTACTCCCAAATGTCTTGGAAAATTTATTATTGATCACATGCCTAGGTTCACTCTTTCATATTTATAGACTTGTTAAAGAACACTAAAACCAAAGTCTTTCATAATCTATTACATACCCTTTATATTTGATATCTACAATTTAAATATATTTATAGGATACATTATAGGTTTATGGAGGTTTCTCAAAGACCATTTAAGGTAATAAATATTTAAATCCACCAAAACTGTATTTGTAGTCATCTTATATAGGTCTATAACCTATATAATCCACTTGAAAATGACTTTGAACTCACATTTGAACCATTTTGATATTATATGAGACCTGATGAGGATAGAGGAAGATTTTTTTACATTATTACAATGTTTTCATTATAAACACAACTTCTTTCGTGATTGATTATGTTATAGCTTCAAAAACCTTGCATGTCATCTTCAAAAATAATAAAACACATAATTTTTTATATATTTACTACTCACACATGCCAATTTATGGTTTAATATGATGTGTGAGGATAATTTAAAATATTTAATAAATTAAAAAACTATAAACTTGCATCCATAAACCTGAAAACTCAATGAGAAAAGGAAAACTATGTCTATGGGGTTTTAGGAGAGTTTTGGGATACTTATTTTGTTAAAAATTATTCATAGATAATATCCCTTCAAACGAAGAAATAATTCCTAATATTTCAATAGAATAAGGTCCCCTAGATTCACCCAAGAGAATTGGATCTAACTCTCATTCTTCTTCGTGAATTAAACATTTGAAAATGCCCACTATCTTGTAATGAGCTTGATGAAATAATTGAAATGTTTTTTATCTTCTTTGGACCTAACATTACTTATAAAAGCATGATTTAACCCTGAAACATCATAAATACTTGATACCATCCATTTATGACCTGAACTAACCATCTCTACATTGAAAAGTTGTTTTATAATCCCTTACTAAGTGCATTTCTATGTTATATTTCACTTTCTTGGATTTTAGAAGGTCCTACCAGTTATTGTACATTGAAATTGACCTGAACCAACATGTGTAATGAATTAAAAACCTTGGCATATATTTTAAACATATAATAAACCTCAAAATACATTTTATCCTTTTAATTTTCAAAGCCAATAATTACCTTAATGTCTCCAAAACTACCTTAAACTTTGATAAACATGAAATAATAGTGTTTCCATATTACCATATCTTATCTCTATAAGCTCTCATCCACCATATTAAATCATGTCACCTTGGAAGGTTAATACAACAATATTATCACCATGGAACATCATACCTTAAACTTTGTAAAGTTACTTCAAGCTCTACTAAGATACCCTAATTTCACCCAACACCCAAATAAGACCTTCATGAAGGGGATTGATAACAAGACTAGGCTCTTCACTCACTCTCCTAGACCTTGTAAGATACCTTAAGATGACCAAACACTTGACAAAATTGATTTCTATAATAGGGTATAACATATAAGTCAAGACAAAACTTATCAAAAGGCCATAAACAAAGTTAAAGAAGGCTTAACAACAAAGTTTTACATTTTACTTACTCATGCTGTCTAATTTTTGGTAACAGTAACACTTATTTTATTTTATATGTTCATAACAAAGAGTAGTGTATGCAAAATTTTGGGAACACATGAAATTAGTATTATAATATATCCTATTAAATCCTAATAGTATATGAATTTTTAAAATTCATCTTGATCATGCCTTGTGAGATGAAGAAATGCAAGTGTGCGTACATTTTATCTATTTCCTCATATATTTCCACATGTTATCTTTATTCATTCTCAATGAAAACATGAATAGTCAAAGGATTACTTTTGTGATGCTTTTTAGTTTTTGCATATGTGACCTAGTTTTTGATCCTTAGTAAGTTATGGAATGGGATGTATAATATTAATAGTGCCTTTAACCTTATATTTCTGAATTTTATATTTTAAATTTGAAAAATTGTCTATACTATTCCCTATGATTCTTTGAAAATGACAAAAAGTTTTTCCTTCTTGATTTGACAACCTGCTAGTATGTTTATGCCATATTGTTTGTAATTAAATTAATTCCCTATCAATTAACATATGTAACTTCACATGTGGCCTATCATGTGAACTATTATATTTTATTCAAATGACTGGATCTATATCCATAAGTTCCAAATTATTTATTGAATTTGTGGATGTGGACCTATTCATAGATGTAATGCATTGATCAATGTGGATGCCTCTTACTCTCTAAAAATTCTAGATTTGGAAAAAATGTTAGTCCATGGTATGCTTGATAGAAATGTGTACTATGTAATATCTATTTGGAAACAAATGTTTTCTCCTTTATCAACATTTTTAGTCATTATTTTTATTTTATATGTATCAACTAAATTTTATTTTGAGTTATCTCTATATTCACTTGGGAAAACTGTTGTGTAAAATTAAAAAAACATAAATAATCAATTGCATTTGTATCATTATCATATTTAACATCAGAATCATCATCAATGTCCTTGATAGATATAAAATTGAGATCTTGTAAACTGACTAATAAATGTAATATTTGTACATGTTCCTCTTGTTTTGCCTTTGTAAGTGAGTATTATGATTTTGAGATATCTTTAGATTTTAGATTTGTATCTTTTAGACTAGACTCAACAACCTCATACCAGTAAATTTTATCTATATGTGTGGTGGTACTATAGTAGATTGAGGTTCCTCCAACTATGATTGAGTCTTCTTAGTAAACTTTGTAATTTTAAAATATCTAAATGGTTGATTATCAGTTAGACATGTATATAAGTATCCATAATGTAAAAATATGATACACCTATGTAAATTAGATGGTATGAATTCCATGGCATGTATTCATGGCCTACCCAATTGTAAATTTTAGTTTAAATGATTAGGAATTACATGAAACTTGGTAAATCGAGTTTTTAGCCCCACTATAATATCCAAAGTGATATAACCCAAATTTTGGTGAATCACCTCATCAAATCCTTTGATAAAATTATATGTATTTTCAAGAGTAACCATTTTAATACCCATTTTTTGTAAAAATGTAAGAGTGAAAATGCTCAAACCTAAACCATTATAAATAAAAACCCTTTTTACTTCAATGCTTTTTATTTGAACTTGTATAATCAAAGGAAGATTCTTATTGATAGTAGACTATGAAGGTAAATCCTCATTACCAAAATATATAATGTCCTATATATCCTTCAAAGTGTTTATAATAGATGAAAACTAATAAGGATTATGTCTAATTCAATGCTTGGTAATGAATATCCTTAAATTTAACAACCTTATAAATAAATTATAACATAGAAATATTAGTTGGTGTATTCCTTAAATGATCAAAAATATCATATCATTTAGGATGATTAACTAGTACTATTGTTTTGGCTTAAGGACTAGGAATAATTTTATGAATTGGTTCATCTTAACTTTTCTAATGAGGCACCCAACCTCAACTAGTGATAAAATATTCCACCATGGGGTGTACTATAATATTAGGGTGAATAATAGAGGTAGGATGTGAGCTAAGGTAATTTTTAGGTCTAGGGCTATGAGGAAAAAATAGGAACCATTTGATTCCTTTAAAGTTTAATAGTAATAGGTGTAAACTCAAACTAAGTTGTGAAACAATTAACATCGTATAAATTTTCATTATTAATGTTTTTATTGATATAATATGTTATATTTTCCCTTAAATTATGCATCCCTAGGCATACATACATGAAAAAGATTTTTCATTTTATATTAAAAAACATGTTAAGAATACAAAAAGCATATGATCATGATGACTTTAGAAATTAGAAAATATAAAACCCTAATGAGAGTGCTAAAAATATAAGGATTCCCTAAGGAAAACTATGGTTTTGGAATATTTGACCAATAGATAGGTTCACCAATATGTTTTACAAAATTTGGGAATTAAGAGATATTAAATATTAATTAGACAAACTTATAAATAAAATCAAAATGATACACATGTAATAAATGACACAAATTAATTTAAACATTTACCAAATATTGAAAGAGACTAAAATGGGAAAATGTTAGAAGGAAATAATTTACCTATAAATTCAATAATAAAGGATTAAGACAAAAATATAAAACTGAATAGGAGGATTTATAACAACATTGTGAATCAAGAACAATGTTTTGCTTAGATCTGAGACAAGACCATTGGAATTGGATAGGGACAACCTAAAATAGTGTCCTTATGGTGCACCAACATATTATGAGGATTTGTGGTTTGTGAATTATGTGATAGGTTAAATTCACCCTTGTATTCTATTTGAACTTGTAGAAGCCATATATCCATCACATAGATAACGTTATGCCATCTTATTCACTTATAACCCTAGCTCAATATAATATGAATGATAAATGTGATAAAATAAAAAGGGGGTTAGTAGTTGAATTTGTGCTAGACATCAACACTAATTGTGTTAAGGGTTTATTACATACCAATAATCTAAAAAGGGATCAAACTCCACATAGTTATACCATGTTATTGTGGTGTGTATAAAAGGTTTGTGTAATGTTAAATTTTGGTGTAATCCTTGTGTATTTATGTGCTTTAATAATGACTTGTGGCATTTAGAAGTGTATAAGTATTTAGTTTAGAGATATTAGGGTTGTGTGGAATATGTATTTTTTTTAAAAATATTTTTTTATCACAATTTGTAGTTAGATGTTATATCATGTTTCCATGTGTGAACCTCTTGGTAAAAAATGGATTGAATTTATGGATTTATAGTGATTATTTAATAATTTATTCAAATGGGGATTTCTAAACATGTGGGATGACCCTTTACATAAATTTAATTTTGATAAATTAGTTTTTATTTGGTAGATGTATGTGAGTGATGGAACTAGACAAGACTAGGGAGTGTGATAGTCCAAATTGAGTAACCTTGTCTAAGGAGTAAATATAGTTTGAATGAGGAATAGTTAATTTTGAGATCATTAGTTTCTTGATGGGAATGGGTAATCCACATATAAAGTTAAATAAGGGTAGTCAAGGACCATGGAATGAGGCATGAACTAAGTAAATATAAGGAGTGGTCACAAGTACACTATTTCAAATTAAATGATAATTTGTGTATGAAAGGTGAAAATATGTTTTAAAAAATATATTCAATAAGATTATCACCAAATACACATAAAATATGTTGATGTTCATAGGATGTATTTTAGGATAAGGTATGGTCATTATGAGTTCAATGTCATGACTTTTGAATTAAAAATGCACCTATTTATTTTATGAACTTGATGAATAGTGTATTCAATGATCTATTAGATCAATTTATGTTGGTATTTTTATGATATTCTAACTTAATCTAAGAATGAAATAGAGCATGAGCAACACCTAAATTTGTTATTTCAACGAATAAGGTAACATTAATTTTTTGGTAAATTTTCTAAGTGCTCTTTATATAAAATAGAGATTCATTACTTATGTCATGTTATCTCTAACTTTTGAATTAAAAATGCACCTATTTATTTTATGAACTTGATGAATAGTGTATTCAATGATCTATTAGATCAATTTATGTTGGTATTTTTATGATATTCTAACTTAATCTAAGAATGAAATAGAGCATGAGCAACACCTAAATTTGTTATTTCAACGAATAAGGTAACATTAATTTTTTGGTAAATTTTCTAAGTGCTCTTTATATAAAATAGAGATTCATTACTTATGTCATGTTATCTCTAACTGAGGTCTTTCAGTAGACCCTTTAAAAATTAAAGCTATTATTGAGAGGCATGATCCTAATAATGTGAATGGATTTTTTAGTTTTATGGGGTTAGATAGTTAATATGATAGGTTTATTTAAGAATTATAAAAGGTTAAAACCCATATAAATTATTTTTAAAATAATGGTAAGAAGTTTATGTGGACTCCTCGATTTGAGTAAGCCATCAAAAACTTGAAAAAATTGTTAACTTCTACTCGTATTCTTATTATTCAATATCTTAATGGAAAATTTGAAATATGGGTTGAGGCTTTTAAAGCTGGAAATGTAGATGTTTTGATCCAAGATGGTAAAGTGGTTTCTTATGATTCCTAAAAGATAATAACTCATGATTAAAATTACCCAACCCATGACATCAAATTAACATATGTGGTTCATGTTCTCAATCAATGGAAACATTTTTCCCGTAAGAAACACTTTGAGGTAAGTTTTTAACATCACAACTTATTATATTTTTTTACTCAAAATAAATTAAATATGATACATCATAGATGGTTAGATTTTATCAATAATTTTGATGCTAGTATTGTTTATGTTAAAGGAAAGGAAAACATAGTAGTTGGTAGTCTTAGTAGGAGAACATATCTTGATGTAATTTATGTTTTGAGGTTAAATTTTAGAAATTTTGTTTTAAATTAGTATGTAAGAGTCCCCAAAGAATTTTTTTTTATGATTTAGTCAATGAAATTGCAACTACATTTGTTATAGATTAATTATTTGGTACCAAGGTAGAATTTATGTTCCTAATTCTAAGAATCTAAGGGAATACATATTAGAAGAAGTGTACATTGCACCTCATTTTTCTTATCCAGGTGTCACTAATATGAACATGAGATAATAAGGTTTTATTTCTATCCTAGGTTAAATAAATATCTGACTAGTTTCATATAAAATGTTTAGAATATTAACATGTCAAGGTTTAACACTATCATACATGTTGTTTATAGTATCCACACGATGTTCTATAAATAAACTGGGCAGTAATTTTAATGGGATTTATCTCAAGATTACCTAAGTATTGATTTAATAATGATATAATTATTGTTGTGTTTGATAAATTAAGAAAGGTTGCTCACTTTATTTTGGTGAATCTTACTAATGATGCCCCCATTATTACTAAAATGTTTGTAAAGGAAATTGTCTACTTTTAGGGTGTTCTAAAATTCATTATCTTAGATAGAGATAAAAATTTTAATTCAAGGTTATGGAATAAATTTATTTATCCATTTAGTAAAAATGTAAACTTATGTTCAAATTATCATCCAAAAAAGGATGGTTAAATTGAAAGACTAAACCAAATAGTGGAAGATATGTTAAGAATGTATGTGATGGGCCAATAATATAAATAAGATGATAGCCTTCATTTAGTTTAATATTTATATAATAAAACTTATCTTTATATTATCAAAGTGGAACATATCTAATCCTTTTATTGGTGATAGTGTATAAATTCCCTTAGCTAGGGTTGTTTGGAAAATAGGGTGTTTTTAAGTCCTAAGAATTTGTAAGAATATGATGAAAAATGGATTTGATATGTCAAAGGTTGAAAGTTTCCTCTTATATAAAAAATATTTACTATTATTTTAAAATATCACCAATAGATTTTGAGGTAACAGACATGGTATTTTTGAGAGTGATACCTCAAAAAAGTTACATATATTTTGACAAGGTATCCAAACTAGCTCCATGCTTTATCAATCCATTCAACATTGTAGAAAATATCAACCATGTTGCCTACCACCTAGTCCTTTATCATTATCCATCTATAATCCATGATGTGTTACATGTGGAATTATTAATAAAATATTTTTTGATCCATCTCATATTTTGGATTGGAATAATGTCCAAGTGATGAGATGATTTATCTAGACCCAATCAATATCCTATCCCATTGAACCATTACCCTAAAAAATAAGGAGATATAACAAGTGTTGGTCTAATGGGACCAATTGAGTGAGAAATTTTACACTTGGAAGATTAAAATATTTTCAAGCATCATTATTCTCACCTCTTTATTTATACCTCAAGATGAAGACTCTTATTAAGGGGAGTGTATATCATATCCCACTTGGGAATACAATGAATAATTTTTTATGTACTATTTAATGAACCACTTTGGCTATTATGTTATTTTTAATTTTATATAATTAGTATTTACTTTATGATAATGTAATTTAGTATTTAATTTTATATTACAGTTGGATCTATTTCAGTCCAGTATTTGATTTGGTTCATGATTATATATAATTGGTACTATAAATGTCATTTTGTGATCAAGGCTAACAACTAGATAACTAAGTTATGTTTGGGATTAGAAGACTTAAATGTCTAAGAAACATTATAAAGGTAAATGAAAATAAGGTAAAGAAATAGATCAAATTAACCATCCACCATTTCATTTATTTTTTCCTTCTATTATGATTATTCAATATTGTATGTGTTGGTTGAATATTTTGTTGATCAGCGTACTAATAAACAAAATAGGTTTGATCATCCAAAGTAGGAAGATTGGTTGTCCAAATGTGTAGGTTTACCACATCAAAAGGGGAATAATCTCATCAAAGGGAGGTTCCCTATAGATATGTTATATATATATATATATATATAATAATACTCAAGGGTAGGATAAACCATCCATCTCTCTTTCTTCAGAGATGATGCATGCAAATCAAAGGAAAAATCTCAAGGGAAATGATAGAAAGCACTCCTCTTCTTTCATAAGTACTATTCACCAAACCATAATAATACTCTTGGTAATAACTACAAAATGTAACCAAGGAAGTAGTAACCAACAAATTGAGATGTAACACAAAGTCTCCACCTGAATTTCCCAAGAGTGAGATACGAAGGACAATGAGGGCACAAAGTCATCCCAAGGTCCTTTACACACAAAAAAAAAGAAAACACACTAAAGGCAATTGTGGGGGCACAAAGTCCCTCCACAGTTGGCTTCAAGATGCCTTCTTGACTACTTTCACTAATTTTACTTATTGAATTAAAGGAACAAAAAATATATTAAGGAAAAAGACATAAGAACATTTTCCTCAACAACAAAGATATCATAGCACAAAGTCTAAAAAGTCACTTGATTTCTTATTCCAATAACAAAATATGATCAACAATCTGAGCTCAAAGTCTCAGTAATGCCTTTCAATTTGGGTAGAGTTTTATTTCAGATAATTAGAGAGATAGATCTCCCCACAATAAAAAGAGAGTCCCTTATATAGCCTCTCTAAGAAGGACTTGGGAATAGTAACACATCATGTTGCATCAAATTTTGTTAAGAAGACATGCTGAAATTTATGGGCATTTACCCATTTGCTTTTCTCAAAGTAGAGAAATGGGTCATGCTATTAAAAGTTTGCATCTTTCAATATCCACCTGGTGGTATACTTCTAGAAACATATCTGATGTGCAAATGTTTCTGGTCATTCTTTCTCTTTATGCTCCTTTTAGTGGTTCTTCCTTTTGGCCTTGGCCTTAAAGCCTTTGAATGCATTTGGGTCCATTTTGGGTTGGGAAGAGCCCCCCATAAGGGTATCTGCCCTTCAGGTGGTTTTTGGATGGCCTTCAGGCTTCTTTTGGTGGGTTGCTAAGTTCTTTGTCTCTTCTTTAAGGCTTTTCAAAATCAATAGCTATTTTACAAACCTTGAAATTGACATTCGTGCACACGTCACTACATTTGAATTTCCAATAGCTAGTTCACTATTCTTGACTTTGACATATGCAGGCACGTCACCCCTTGGACTTTTTTTAGCTTTCTCTTGATTCAACCTTTTTTGCTACTTGCTTCCTTTAGATTTCTTGTTTTGCATCCTCTTGAAGGGAAGGTGACCCTTTAGCTTTGGGGAAGTGTCCTTTAATTTGGTAGCTAAAAGTCCCCCATAAGGGCACCTGCCCTTCAAGGTCCTTTGGTGGCCTTTTGTCTTCAGAGTCATTCAGAGCTTTCTTATGGACTTTTTCCACATATATTTTCCCACAGACAAAAAGTCTGCAAGAATTGTTTCGGCTACTTTGTCTTTGGCCTTCAAAAATTATTTTGGGCTTTCCTCCCACATCTTCCCCAAATTTCTTTAAATTTTTTGTCCAAAGTAATTCCTTTAGACAGAAGTCTGAAAGAATTAATTTATTTCCTTAGTCTTTTTGCCGACCTTTGCTTTGTTTTTCAGTCTTTTCTTTCTTTCAGAGGAAAATGTCCAAAGGAATTCTTTTAGAGAATTTCCCTGAAGGAATTGTCTCTTTATTACTTTTGCTAGGGAACCTTTTTTAAAGTAAATCCCCTTGATTTTTTGGCCTTTGAATTGGTCCATTTGGCCCCCTTTCTACCCTCTGCAAGGGATATTTGTCCCTTGGAAATTTGACTTAGTCAATTTTATGTGAATTTCAAATTGTGACACATGGCAGCATCCACTATTCTTAGAAATAAAGTGAAATGAGGCTTGGAAGATGACACTTGGCAGCATCCATTGAGTTCTATCAAGTTTTTGCTCACTTCCCTCTGCAAGGGTTATAGGCCTTGGTTCACTGTCCTCCACAAGGGTTGTTTGATCCTTTGGCTTTTGGGCAATCCATTGAACCTACCGATTGAACAAACTTTGGTTCAATGATTCAATGGTTCATTCCCTTGCTTCTATTGACTTCTTGAACCAAGAATATTTGAAACAAGCCTTGTTGAACCCATTGAACCTTTGAACCAAAGTGGTTTAATGGTTCAACAATTCAATGGTTCATTCCCTAAAAATGACTAAGTGTCATAAACTTGTTCTTTTGATTGAACCTGCCTGTAGAAGCTTTTCAACCTACTGAACCATTAGTCCATCACTTCCTTGTTATTTCAAAGTTCTTTGATCTTCATCACACTATTTGAACCTTTGAACCTATGAACTCGTTGAACCCATTGAACCAAAATGGTTCAAGGTTCAACGATTCAATGGTTCAATTAGTTCATTCTTTTTATTTGGCTAAGTCCTTTTGATCTTTTTTATACCAAACGTGTTAAACCATTTGGTCGCTGAACCTGTTAAACCTTGAACCTATTGAACCTTTGAACCAAAGTGGTTCAATGGTTCAATGGTTCAATGGTTCAAGCCTTCTTCTCTTTGATAAGTTTTTTGAAGTCGTTGAACCTTAAAGCGATTGAACTTTGAAGTGGTTGAACTTTGAAGCTTGACAAATGCACTTGACTCTTACTATTGATGTTGAACCTTGACGTTGAACTGTTTTAGTTGAACTTGGTCATTGAACCAACTTTGAAATTACCTAACTATTGAGTGCTTGCTTCTTTCCTGTAGAGTTCATAGAAATCAACCTGTGAAGCCCGTAGAACTTGGCCTGCAGAGTCCATAAGCCTATAGAGTCCATAGATTCAAGCCTGTAGAGTCCATAGATTTTCTTCTTGAAGAGTCCATAAATTTATAAGAAGCTTGAAAAATGAGTAATTTGAATGCTTAGAACAAATTTCAAGAAGGGCAAAGATTATTTTGGTCTGAGGACCAAAATAGTTCAAATGTTGTCCCAAAAATGAGTGATATTTTTGGGGGACAGCAGCTGGCTCCAGTTAGGGAACTTCTATCAATTGTTAAAAAGAATTGAAGGGAGTAGAATCTAGAATCTCCAGTGTCTTCATGTGTACCATTAGGCTATGGAGTCATGTTACCCAGAAATGGAAGGCATCAAAAATGGAAACAAACAAAACAAAATAGAATTAAAAACTATACAAATATACATATGTACAAATGCAATAATCTTATACTTCAAGAGTTGAAGTGTTTCAGATGTTGTTTCCTGAGAGGTAGTGAAAATAGTGCTCTATCCTGATAAACCAGTAAGAAGACATTTTGTCCCTAGAAACGGTGATGGGCGAATGGAACTCTCCACTAAGAAACCAATTTTTTGTGTCTTTCTCTTGGTTTTTTCTTCTTCTTTCCCCATGGCAAGATGTGGTCTTTAATTTGAAAGCCATAACTCCTTTCTTTCTTGGTAAAGGGTTCATTTGCCTAATTTTGATTTGCAATAGCATGGTCCATTACCATAATTGGTTGTTCTTCTAGTTTAGTCCAACGCATGATTGGATTGTCCACATCAAACTCTTGACAAACTATCAGCTTAGCATCTCCTTTGATGTGAAGGAGTTTGATCTCTTCATCTTGAGCAATCTTTAATCTAAGCAAAAAATATTCACATCCAGCTGTGTTGTTGGTGTTGCTAAATTACAAATTGCATGAAGGAGGAATATCTCCTTAAGGAGATATTAACATAGTCCCGACTCCATCGTTGGTGGAATAATTGATGCCATCAGATTCTAGGATCCAAGCATCATCAGAAGCTAATCTCCTATCATATTTCTCTTCATTAGAGATGGAAGATCCTTCCTTATTTATATTACACCCTACCAATTCTCCTGACGTCTTGTTTGGATCAATTCTTGGATTGTCAGCTACAAGACTTTCATCTATAGAAACATGAACATTCTCTGTGGTCAAGAAATAATTACTCCTGCATGAAGACTCAAATAGAATTTATGCTACAGGGGTTGACATTTGGGTGACCACATATTTTACCTCTTTTTTAGGGAGTAATCTCTTCATTATGCCTTGGACAAGGATCCTTGCCTCAGACAGGTCCATGCTTAGTTCTCCTCCCATGTCCTTACAGAAAT
This sequence comes from Torreya grandis, assembly GCA_037957365.1. Taxonomy (NCBI): domain Eukaryota; kingdom Viridiplantae; phylum Streptophyta; class Pinopsida; order Cupressales; family Taxaceae; genus Torreya; species Torreya grandis. Next base: position 111,178 of record JARHVA010007295.1, on the reverse strand, counting down.
TTCATCCAAGTAGGATACCATAGGATGCTGGGACATCAGCCACCAAGATAGTCATCTTGATTCTCTTATTTGGAAAATTTGCAAATGCAAATTGGGCATCTTTGATTTGCCCTAGTAGTGGTACTTGCTTGTTCTCCATGGACAAACAACTCCCAAAGGTTCTGGTCAATGTGAGACCCAGAGACTCAGCTACTTTAGTAGGCATGATATTGTCAGATGCCCTATAATCAATGATGCAATTGTTGAGTTGATAACCATTTATCAATAAGAAAAAATAGAAAGGTTCTATTTTCCTAGGGGTAGCCGGAGGAGTAGTAACAAGATTATTTGGAATGGGCATGTTTTTTGGGGAATCAAGAATTATTTTCTTAACCTCTTGTCTTATAGGGATGGTTTGGTTTTTAGCACATTAGACCAACTTATCCAATTTATTAGGATTGGACTGCAAATATTCAAATTTAGACATTTGAATTTTGGTCTTCTTGACATGATCAATTATGTCAAATGGCTAAATTAGACTAGGAACAGAGGAAAGCATTTCAACCTTTTGGGTTTTAGGAGGGATGGGAGGAGGGATATTTTTTTAAATTGAAGTAGAAGGTGAAGGTGAAATTGATGTACTTACCTTTTAGGTGATCACCAGATCCTTTAACTGGAAAGGCAGAGTGGTTCTACACTTAGCAATTGTAATTGCTAGTTGAGGTTGCTCCTTTATCTTCCCTTTATCAACTTGTTGAATTGATTGGTTCTTGGACCTAGTTACACTACATATGATCCATCAATAGCTTATCCTTTGCTTTTGGGTTCATCCTAGTAATTTAGGAAACTAATGTGGGAGTTACCAGCTGATTCTTCTTGATCTTTTGTGAAGAGATCAACGTCATTTTCTTGCTCAAACTCAAGTTGGAAAGAGAAAGCATGTTCTATTTCCAAATATCCAACTAATGAGTTGGTTGGAGGAGCTTTAAGGGCAAGTTTCCCTTGTGGGGGTGGAAGACAATCTTGTTTCCCTTGATTCCTAGTAGCATTGCCCTAATATGAATGATTTGGAAATGTCCTTCTTTGAATATCTTTATATGGAGTAGAAGACGTACCTTGTGCCATTTGTCTTTTCAAGGCTAGCAATTCATTTGATAGCTTTTGTACCATTAGATCAATGGTGCCTATAGATGAATATTCAGAAGATGATGAGGGTTTATTTCTATTTGGATCTCTTCTTATCTTCACTGCTAAGATGAGATCATCTTCTACCTTAGTGGCCAAAAGTTGAGCTGCAGCAAGTTCTATTTGACCAGCACATCTCAAAAGAAAACTCACTTTAGGTAACTAGAATTAATGAATAAGCATTTGAGATTCTTAGCTAGAGGCTGAGCAATTACAAGAATTTTTTTCCTCAGTTTGTCAAATTTGGCTATGAAGTCTCTCATTAGTTCATGAGGCTCTTTCTTCATTTGTGTAAGTTGAGCCAGAAGTGCATGTGAATCTTCTATAGGTTTGAATCTGACTTCAAACTTATCTTTGAGGGTATTCCAATTAGTTACTGGCCAAGCCTGTAGATGATAAAACTAATCTATAGTAGCACCTTGTAATGTTTCTACAAATAGATTGACTGCTACATCTTCAAATTCTACTCCAATTATGCCATGGGCTATGCTGAAGGCTGCATTGTGTTCATCAGGATGAACTTTCCCATCACCATAGAACTTGGGGAAATTCTTCCTTGAACTACGTGGAAGCTCATGTAGAGGTGGAGTAAGATTGAGAGAACCAAAATAATTACCCCAGGGGCCTTGAACTACCATTATATGACTATGAAAAGGAGGAATAAAAAATCTCAGAGGGGTAATTATTGGCAAAGCTTTATCAACAACAAAAGTGGATACTTCATTTGGCAATGGAGATATGACTTTAGTAAGAGGAAAGCTCTTGGTTCATTGGAGGCGAGATGGTGAAGGAAATAGATCAAAATTACTTTGTTGTACCAACTTGAATATAGGGTCAACAATACCTTTAGCCCCTTAGCTTTGTGTATACCTTGAATCTGCCAGATTGTGAAATAAAAATGGAAAAGAATTGACTTTGCTTTAGTTTGAAGCTTGAGTCTTTAAATTGTGCACTCTTTCCCAGTAGCTCTGGTTTTACAAACCGGATAAAATAATGGAGATGGAGGAAGATGGTAAGGCTATAAATGGATAATGGGCAAGACATGAAATGGAGTCACTAGAGTATATAATGGATAAGGGTTATAATGATAATGGGTAAGACATAGGTGATGTTTCAATCTAAAACTTGAGGTTATAAATTGCACAAAATTATGTATATCCCCAATAGAGTCACCAAAAACTGTTGGTTAAATATTTTTTCGATCATGTACTGATAAACAAAATAGGTCTGATCATCCAATGTAGTAAGATTGGTCATCCAAATGTGTAGGTTTACCACATCAAAAGGGGACTAATCTCTCCTCTCATCAAGGGGAGTTTCCCTATAGATATGATATATATATATATATAGAAAATAATACTCAAGGTTAGGATAAACCATCCATCTCTCTTTCTTTAGAGATGATGCATGCAAATCAAAGGAAAAATCTCAAGGAAAATGATAGAAAGCACTCCTCTTCTTTCAGAAGAACTATTATATATATATATATATATATATATATATATATATATATATATATATATATATATATATATATATGTATATATATCAAAAATAATACTCAAGGTTAGGATAAACCATCCATCTCTCTTTCTTTAGAGATGATGCATGCAAATCAAAGGAAAAATCTCAAGGGAAATTATAGAAAGCACTCCTCTTCTTTCAAAAGTACTATTCAGCAAACCATAAGAATACTCCTGGTAATAATTATAAAATGTAACCAAGGAAGTAGTAACCAACAAATTGAGATGTAGCACAAAGTCTTCACCTGAATTGCCCAAGAGTGAGATACGAAGGACAATGAGGGCACAAAGTCATCCCAAGGTCCTTTACATAGAAACAAAAAGAAAACACACTAAAGGAAATTGTGGGGGCACAAAGTCTCTCCATAGTTTGCTTCAAGATGCCTTCTTGGCTACTTTCACTAATTTTACTTATTAAATTAAAGGAACAAAAAATATATTAAGGAAAAATACATAATAATAGTTTCCTCAACAACAAAGATATCATAACACAAAGTCTAAAAAGTCACTTGCTTTCTTATTCCAATAACAAAATATGATCAACAATCTGAGCTCAAATTCTCAGTAATGCTTTTCAATTTGGGCAGAGTTTTGTTTTAGATAATCAGAGAGATAGATCTCCCCACAATAACAAGAGAGTCCCTTATATAGCCTCTTCAAGAAGGACTTGGGAATAGTAACACATCATGTTGCATTGAATTTTGTTAAGAAGACATGCTGGAATTTAGGGGCATTTACCCATTTTCTTTTCTCAATGCATAGAAATGGGTCACACTATTGAAAGTTTACATCTTTCAATATCCACCTGGTAGTCTAATTCTAGAAACATATATGATGTGCAAATGTTTTTGGTCATTCTTGCTCTTTACGCTCCTTTCAGCAGTTCTTCCTTTCAGCCTTGGCCTTAAAGCCTTTGAATGCATTCGAGTCCATTTTGGGTTGGGAAGAGCCCTCCACAAGGGTACCTACCCTTCGAGTGGTCATCGAATGGCATTTAGGCTTCTTTTGGTGGGTCACTAAGTTCTTTGGCTCTTCTTTAAGGCTTTTCAAAATCAATGGCTATTTTACAAACCTTGAAATTGACGTTCGCACACCCATCACTACATTTAAATTTCTAATGGCTAGTTCACTGTTCTTGACTTTGATGTCTTCGGGTGCATCACCCCTTGGACTTTCTTCAGCTTTCTCTTGATTCGACATTTTCTACTACTTGCCTCCTTTGGATTTCTTGTTTTTCATCCTCCCGAAGGGAAGGTGACCCTTCAGCTTTGGGGAAGTTTCCTTTAATTTGAAAGCTAAGAGTCCCCCACAAGGGCACTTGCCCTTTGGGGTTCTTCAGCGGCCTTTTGTCTTCAGAGTCCTTCGGAGTTTTCCCACATACTTTTTCTATAGATATTTTCCCATAGACAAAAAGTCCGCAAGAATTGTTTCAACTGCTTTGTCTTTGGCCTTCAAAAATTCTTTTGGGCTTTCCTCCCATAGCTTCCCAAATTTCTTTGGAATTTTTATCCAAAGGAATTCTTTCAGACAAAAGTCTGAAAGAATTCATTTCTTGCCTTAGTCTTTCCACTGAACTTTGCTTTGTTTTTCAGTCTTTTCTTTCTTTTGGAGGAAAAAGTCTGAAGGAATTCTTTCATACAATTTCCTCAAAGGAATTGTCTCTTTGTTACTTTTTCTAGGGAAATTTTTTTGAAGGAAATCCCTTTGCTTTTTTGGCCTTTGAATTGGTCCATTTTCCCCCCTTTCTACCCTCCACAAGGGCTATTTATCCCTTCGAAATTTACCTTAGTCAATTTTATGTGAATTTCAAATTGTGACACGTGGTAGCATCTGCTATTCTTAGAAACAAAGTGAAATGAGGCTTGAAAGATGACACTTGGCAGCATCCACTAAGTTCTATCAAGTTTTTTCTCACTACCCTCCACAAGGGTTCTAGGCCTTGGTTCACCACCCTTCGCAAGGGTTGTTTGATCCTTTGGCTTTGGGGTAACCCCTTGAACCTACCAATTGAACCAACCAATTGAACCAACTTTGGTTTAATGGTTTAATGGTTCATTCCCTTGCTTCTATTGACCGCTTGAACCAAGACTCTTTGAAACAAGCCTTGTTGAACCTGTTGAACCTTGAACCTTGAACCCATTGAACCTTTGAGCCAAAGTGGTTCAACGGTTCAATGGTTTATTCCTTGAAAATGACTAAGTGTCAGAAACTTGTTCTTTTGATTGAACCTACCTGTAGAAGCTTTTGAACCTGATGAACCATTAGTCCATCACTTCCTTGTTGTTTCTAAGCTCTTTGATCTTCATCACACTAGTTGAACCTTTGAACTTGTGAAATTGTTGAACTTGTTAAACCAAAATGGTTCAAGGTTCAATGGTTCAATGTTTCAATCAGTTCATTCTTTTTATTTGGCTAAGTCTATTTGATCTTTTTTAACCAAATGCATTGAACCATTTGGTCGTTGAACCTATTGAACCTTGAACCCATTGAACCTTTGAACCAAAGTGGTTCAATGGTTCTATAGTTCAATGGTTCAAGCCTTCTTCTCTTTGATAAGTGTTTTGAAGTCGTTGAACCTTGAAGCGATTGAACTTTGAAGCGGTTGAACTTTGAAGCTTGACAAATGTGCTTGACTCTTGCTACTGATGTTGAACCTTGACGTTGAACTCTTTTAGTTGAACCTGGTCATTGAACCAACTTTGAAATCACCTAAGTGTTGAGAGCTTGCTTCTTTCCTGTAGAGTCCATAGAAATCACCCTGTGAAGCCCATAGAACTTGGCCTACAGAGTCCGTAGATTTTATTTTTGTAGAGTCCATAGATTTAAGCCTATAGAGTTCATAGATTCAAGCCTACAGAGTCCGTAGATTCTCTTCCTGTAGAGTCCGTAGATTTTTTAGAAGCTTGAAAAATGAGGAATTTGAATGATTAGAACAAATTTTGAGAATGGCAGAGATTATTCTGGTCTAAGGACCAAAATAGTTCAAATGTTGTCCCAGAAATGAGTGATATTTTTGGGGGACAATAGTATGTAATTGTTATTATTATTTTTTCTAAGACCATCATGATCTTGTAGCCAATTAAGCTTGATATTTTTTTTGAAACTCATTTCTATTGGAAAGCTATTTTGAGATGCCAAAATCAATATATTGAAGCTTCTAACAAACATATAGGTGATTTCATTGGTTGAATGAAAAAGTGTATAATTTTTAATGCTTGTCACATTTTTTGATGATGAACATCTATTATTACCTTTACACTGTTGAAGTCTTGAGAATTTATTGTTCATGAAGAGACATATGTCATAAGTCTTTTGCTTGTTTGAATTTGTAAGGAACTTATGACTTATTAATTAATTTTTTATACTCATAGCTTAAGGTTTATTATTATTGGCTTAGCCCAAGTATTGTTTTAGATTAAGGTAAAAATAGGTTTTGAAGGGACCCTGAAACCTTGAAACAAAGGATGAAGGATATAACATTAACGTCCACAGGTGAAAACTATAACCTAATTCTAAGAAGTATCAAAAATAGGTTTTACATGGACCTAAAACCACCGATCAAGAACATCAAAAGATAGACCCCAGGTTTTACAGAGACCTGGAAACTCCAATGTGATAAGAAAACAAAAAACCAAAAAATAGAACCAGATAGTACATCCAACTAAAAGAACTAGGATAGTAAGAACTCAATGGACCTATTCTTCTAATTCCAAAATCATCTTCACCACTTCCTTACCTATCATAGCAGTGTCCTGTATATCTATAGCCACTGATGTAGCACCCTCTTGCATTGCTTTCTTTCTTGAGCTCTGTCTGGTTCTCTTGCTAGGCCCCTCCAAGGATTTAATTTCCTCATTTGCCCATTTTCCAATGTTTACAGTAGCTGCACATATGCTGGAGGTAACCTCCTCCATCTTCATTCTGCTTTCCTTAGTGAGTTCCCTTAGATTTTTCTCATAGTCTTTAAGTTTGATGGGAATATCCCTCATCTGCTTTTCCATATTGTTGGTTTTATTCCTATCTGCTTCCTGATTATGTTCCAATATTTCCATTTTCTTCTTGAGGCCCATTATCTCCTTGTACATCCATGAGTCAAATTGAAGGATACCATCTGCTTTGCATTTGGCCGAGCTCATTAAGGGGTGCCTCCTGTCATTCTACCCTATATCACTTAAATCTTCTATGTTCTCTTTTGGATTGTCTTCATCCTCTTCCGTATGATCCTCCCTTTCCATTCATTTCTGTTCCCTAGTTTCAACAGGGATTTCATTATGGATAATATCATCCTTTACTTGATCTCCAGTTTCCATTGCTTGATTGGCATTCTGAACTAGATGTTCCTTCTCTATTTTCGAAGCAGGATCTTCAAATTGAACGTCCATATCTTTTTCAATTTCCCCTAGCACTTGCTGATTTTCCTCAAGATCATAGTTATTATTTTCAATTTTTTCCTCTATAGTGACCCCTTCTTTCTCATTCTTACCTTTACCTTCTTCTTCCTCGCTGGAGCTTGATTCCCCACTTTCTGTTCCTTCCTCTTCCTCCATACTCTCCTCCTCAGAACTTTCAGTGCTTTCCCACTCTGTTTCCTCATCAGCATTCTATTTTTTGAAGCTGGGGGATTTAGATTTAGCTTTCTCTTTTCCCTTTACTATTTCATTCTTATTTCTTTGTGAGTCCTTATTTTTATTCGAATAAGGATTCAGGACAATGGCCTTGTTTTTGCAGAAACCTTCAATTATTAAAATTAATCCCTCATGCAATATAGGATGAGACTCCTTTTTCCTACGAGTTAACAGACTTTGGAGCAGTGAGAAGTGAAAATAGAAAGGAAAGGAGATTCTAACTTTGTGTCTAAAATGATTCAGAAAGACAAAGTGAAATTTATGGACTCTTTTGCTTCTTCCATCAAGTATGAAATACTCATGGATGTAGCATAAGACATCTCTCTAGACTCCTTTAATCTGCTCCAGGTTGAAAAAATCCCCACTCTTTTCCAATTGCTGCTCCTCAACATCCATCTTTGGGAATTTGCTAAAAGCCTCATTAGAAATGCTGGTCTACTTTGAGAATTTTATTCCCTCCATTGGAAGCCCTGTGACCTCTGCTATGAATTCCTCAGCGAGTTTCACCATGATGCCATGGAGGGTAACCCTGTCATCGATCCAATTTTTGAAAAAAGCCATCGTTATATGGGGTTTTGAACCATGTAGCCATTCCAGGTAGCTCAAAACCTTCCCTCTTTAAAGGATCTTCCAGACATCTTGTTTTGTTTTCCAATCTTTGCAATTTTTAGGTTCTTGCTTCCTTGGTTCCCCTTTCATTTTATGAGCCATAAAAATATCCAGTAACACCCAAACACTGAATACTAAGTAATGAAACCAACTATTATCAACTTGTAATGAAACTCGCCTATTTTTTGGCACATACAGAATCCACTTCATGTTCTCTAGAATATTTCTATTTAATGAATGTGATCCTTCCTCTATGAGGCCACTCTACCAAATTATAGATTTTCTATTCCAAGCAGATCTTTCCCTCCTTTGAATGAATTGCATCATGATTAATGAGCACTCTAAGATCCACATTCTTATTTAATGTATCCTGCCAACTCACCTTGTGTCCTGTTTGAACTGCATAATTTGTTATCCAATCAACAACCCCATTGGCTTCACAGTAAGTATGGGTTATAGTTACTTTCTCAATTTTTTGAATTAAGGTTTTCATTTCCAACACCATTGCCTCAATAGACCATGAAACTAAATTTTTGTTATTTAAGATATTAATGATGTTCAGGGAATCCCCTTCCAGCCATAATTTAGAATATCCTGATTCAACAGCTAATTTAATGGTTTGAAGGGCTGCAGAAGCTTCAGGAATATGACAATTCAACTTACCAATGGGAATATAAATAGCATCAATTACATTTCCCACATGATCTCTCAAGACTCCTCTACATCCTGCTTTTCCCAGGTTCCCTTTAGCAGCTCCATCAAAGTTTCCTTTGATCCATCCATAAGGAGGGACATTCATTTAACACCTAATCTTGGATTTTTAGTTTTCACATTAGGCCTTTCTGATCTTAAGGGATTATCAATTTGAAAGGTTGGATTAGGATCCCTTTGTGATGAGAAATTCTCCTTTATTGCTCTAATAATGTTCTGACCCAACACCCATCCTGGAAGTTCTTTACTTCTAAAAATTTGATTGTTTCTTTCTTTCCATATACCCCACCAAATATGGGGAAGAGTTAATTTCTAGAAAAAAAGAACATCAAGATTCTTAGAGGGACAATACCAACTTTTAAAAGATAGTTCCATGCTTTTTTGATAAACCCATACAATACCCCAAAGATTGAGGATCTCATTCCAGACTTGCTACATATAAGAATAGTTCACAAACAAGTGATCTCTATCTTCAAAACCCTTTTTACATAGAATACACCTATTTACCACATATATTCCTCTTTTCTCCAAGTTGTCAAGAGTCAGGATTTTGTTTTAAAGTATAGTCCAGTACAAAATTTTTATTTTGGGGATAAGCCCCTTGATCCAGGCATGCGACCACAAAGGTTGATTACCATTTCCCTTTGAAGTAAAAATGGTAGATACTTTAAATTTTCCACTAGGATCATCATGCCAAATAATCTTATCCTCAAGATTAGGATAGAGAGAGATAACATTGAGGGATAATTGTATATTATTGAAATCTTGATTAAGATCAGTTAAATTCACCCAGGAATTGTTCTACCAGTATTGATTTACCATAATTCCATATCTTTGCTTACATCAATCAATTACCTCTTTATCTTGGAATTCTTCTATCAAAGGGTATTCTTTTAACCAAGCATCCTCCCAGAATTTCACCTTTATTCCATTACCAACTTTCCATGAGCATCCTTCTTCTAAAATTTTTTTAGTTCCCTAAACTGCCCCCCATATGGAAGATGGTCAGATAATGTCAGGGTAAGAAAAGAATTCAAAAAGGGATTTTTCATTGAATAAATACTTATACTTCCATATGTTACTCCATTCTTTATTTTCATGATAAACCCTCCATCCCAATTTTGCTAAGAGAGTTGTATTCATACTTCTAATTTTCCTTATTCCCAACCCTCCTTCCCTGAAAGGTTTGCATATATTGTCCTAAGAAATTAAAGGCATCCTCCTTTTTTCCTCGATACCAATCCATAGAAAGTTTCTTTGGATTTTTTCAATAGCTTTTGCAAATTTGGTAGGAATTCTAAAAATACTTAAAACATAAGTAGGTATGCTTTGAAGACTTTCTTTAAGGAGGGTTAACTTTCCTACCTGACTTAGAAAATTTCCTTTCCATCCTGCAAGTTTCTTACTAAATTTGTTAATAAGATCCTCCCAAAAGGCTTCAGGGACTTTCATCCCAAGAGGAAGACCCATGTAAGATGAGGGGAAAGAACCTATAGAGCATCCAAGGATTTTAGCAATTTTGTTCTATCTCTGAATTGGGGTATTGGTGAAGAACACTGCACTTTTATTCCAATTAATCAAATGACAAGAAGCAAATTAATATAAATTTATAGCTTGCTTCAAATTTCTTGCTTCCTTGACTTCAGCTTTTCCCATGAAGATAGTATCATCAACAAATTGTCCATGGGAGCAAATTAGAGGATGAGAAAAGGGTTTCAATCCATTAAATAGACCTTTATGGACCAAATACCCTATATATCTTCCCATACACTTATCCCACGTCTTGTTAACTAAGGGCTATGATGATGTTTAAAAGGTCACTTTTGGAAATAGTGCATCATTATCTTAGCACATACATTGACCTTAGTCTTATAGGATCATCATTTTATTAGGGTTTCATGGATATTTTTGGGTTTTTATATACTTTTGGTCATTATATTTTTTGTTGAATTTGAAGAGGATGTATAATAATATGGACAGAAAGTAGGTCCCACATTACATTTTGGAAACAATCATTATGGTAGTGGATGATATTATGGGAATCCATGCCTTTGATACATTAATGCATTAGTTTTGGCCATGAAATTCATAAAAGTATTGATTTTTGTGGGGGACCATATAAAAACACATGGGAAAGAAGGTATAGTTAGTGGAATAAGAAAAAAGAGGAAGAAAGTTAACAGAGAACAAAACCATTCTGCAAGCCATTCTCCTTGTTATACTTTTCATTTTCCATGCTTGTATACTATTTTTTCTTTATGGGAAATCATATCATGATGTTTGGGTTTCATAGAGGGCATCCATCCTTCTTATAACTCATCCATCACCATTCTAAGTGTTTCTATAGATTATAGTTGTTATTTAATTATTGGATGTGAAAAATTGGTTATTAATAATAAGGTAATATAAATTTTAAATTAAAACAAAAATGGGTATGCTTGACATGGTGCATCACACCTTTATGTATCATATATATTACATGTATGCATTTAATAAATCTAATGATACTTTAATATTGTTTGGAGCATTTATATTATTTTTTTTGTGTTACCTAGTTGCTGTTGTATGTGGTTGACTTTGCATATAAAATCTAAATATAGTGTACTTAATCTCTTTATAAACCCTTTATTTCATTTAATATTATGATCTTGTGATTTTTTTAGTGAGATATTCCAACCCCAAACCAATGGCTTGGGCGGTATTATTAGTGACTTAGATTTGCACGCTAGCTGGGAAGGGGATTGTTCAGGTCCTCTTACTCAAATCTATCCCAATAGGGGACTAATCCTAGGATGTGGGTATCCTAATAATGGATCACACCTCTAAATAAGACCAAATTCCTTTTGGATCTATCACCTATACTAAACCTAAACTAACACTTACTTGGAAAAGGGAGAGAGATTTTAATTATAACTTATGAAAACATGTAAAAATAGGTGTTGCACTAATGGTTAGATCACTCAAACTCACACAAGACACACTATAGGATGTATTAAAGACCAAATAAAATAATTCCCACATAAATATTTCACAATAAGGCATTGATCAATTATTAACTAGCATGAGAGGGTAGATATCCACTTTTAAGTTGAACAACAAACTGTAAATTATACTTATAATGACTTGGGAGAGCTACTAAGAACTTAATAAACATGATAAAACTTAGACATAGACAAGGAACATACACTCACTTAACCATAATACATGATTTCATAAGACACACTTCAATCTAGCTTAGAAAATGATGGAATTCAATCTTTATTGCATCAAAAGGTGTTACAATATAAATCTTAGTAGAGTTTTATCATACAAAAAAGAGGGATTCATTTGAAGGCTTAGGACCCTATATTTATATAAAATGGAAAGAGAGATAGAGATTTATGCATTGAAAGAGGCCTAACCATTTTTAATGGATTAACACCAGTTTGAGGATGTTGTGTCATGATCTTATCAAGAGAGGTCTTTGTAAAAGAATTGAATGTTATATAATCTTTATCCAAATACCAGTCACTTCTCAGGACTTTATGCCATCTTTATTTAATCTACCTAGGAGGACCAAATATTCATACCTTGGAACTAATAGAGCCATGCCACTGTATAGATTGAAAACCAATAATTTTTATTGGTTTTCCTATAGTGATTATGTCTAGAGATGGATTTATTTAGCTATTTGATCTTGATTTGACAACATTCACAAGCCCTTAATCTGTATTAGGTCTTAAAAGACATATTTTGTGTTTATGGAGTTTTGCTGGTAATATTTGGTCTCATTTTGGTTTAATTTAATCCTATCTAGACTTAGCTCTTTTGTTTTTACATTATTCAGGTTGAAGAATGCCATATTGACTTCCATAAAAAAAAATTGGTTTGCCTTTGTTTGATTGGATTTAAAAAAATGAATTGACCTATCAACATTTTAACCCATTTCATACCATTTATCTTGATTAGTATGAATGAGTGAGATCCACCAATCCTACCCTTGACTTGTCAACTCTATTTGAGGTGGTGCTACTTGGTAGTCATATATTATTTAACACCATTTATCTTGATCAGTATGATTGAGTGAGATCTACCAATCCTGCCTTTGACTTGTCAACTCTATTCAAGTTGGTGCCACTTGGTAGTCCTATATTTACACTGAAGATCCACCATCAATCTACCTACTTTATGTGCTTATGCCACATGGTGGCTACTAAATCTCTTTAACCCTTTGATTCATCTCATGCCATCGATATTTTGGGTATAAATGAATGCAAACCTTTGATCTTCTACCATTATAATGTGTTTGTGCCAATTATCATTCATGTATTTGCTTTTGAGATTTATTGACCCCTATAACCCTCTGCTCATTGTTAGATTTGAATCCATGATTGAACATGATTCATTAGATTTTCTTGGATCACTATCTTATTAATCACCATGCATCATTAGATCTTTTTTATGATTAAACACTGACCACTGATCTTTGCATTTAAAATCAAATGACTATTTTCCATGGCTTAAACTTTGATTTTTGCATGCCTATCAATGATATCTGCATGAACGTGTTTGAGATCCAAGTGAATGTACCTCAAATATTTGAAAACTAATGGTCATTTTATGTGACTTAAATTTGGCACTCACATAACCATCATTTAACATCTACAGGAACATCGATGATGTCTATAATACCATTAATCCTTCGATCCTAATGGATGATTATTGAGATTTATGTTGAAAATTACATGAAAATATTCAAGACATTTTAAATACAATGGATATTTTCTTTGGCTTAAATGTTATAGTCACATGAACATCTTATTGACTTCTTGACCTTACTCATGCCATTAGATCTTAATCCATCATTAAACATAGACCATTGATCTTGGACCCATTTGAATATAAATGGTTATTTTTCATGGCTTAAACTTTGACATGTGTATGCCCATCAATGAAATTTCTATTCCCATCATTGCATATTTAAAAACCAATAGCCATTTATTGTGCTTGAATTTGACACTTACACACCCATCATCAGACATTGACATTAATATTTTCTTGATCAACTTTGCCCAAACAAACAATTTCCCTAAGGTTTTATTTTAGGCATATTATTTGGACAATTTTTTGGGACTTTTTTCCAGGCAATTTATTCAAAAGAATCAAGTCTATAGGTTTTTTTATTTAAAATAATTTGTCCAAAAGAAATAAATAGTTATCTTTTTTGCATCAAAAAATTTGTCTGAAAGAATTTGGTCTTTGAGTAAATTGTTAAAAAATAATTGTACTGAAAGAAATACTTATGCCCCAATTTCTTTTTAAAAATTATTAAGACTTAGATTTTTTTTAAGTCTTGAAAGATTTTGATAAGTGAGAATTTAGACTAAAAAGTTTTTTCACTTAGCTTTTTAAAAAGCTTATAGGCTCTTCTGAACTTGTGCTTAATCTTTGAATGCTCAAATGACTTTATAATGCTTGTGTAACTTATCCCTAGCTTTTGATCTAATTGGTTTCACCATGAAACCTATAGAATAACCTTCTCTTTTTTTTTGTAGACCTATCTCTCAAATATTGATGAAAGTACACTTTAAGTAAACTTGAAGTATTTCAAAATCTTTAAAATCTGCATGTGATCCTTTGATCACTCATTCCATCTAAAAAATATGTTCAAGCCTTGTTCCATATTTGATCTTCAAGACACTGCACTACATTCAAGTAAGTTTGCTATGTAGGCCAAAATTTGGCTAACATATTTGGTGACTCAGTTGGAAAGAATACATAATATTCTTGATAACTCAGACCATTTACATTAATCTTGACTCATAACAGATAATACATTTGTTCCATGAATATAAAAAACTTCTTGACTAAAAAGATAAAATAATTCCACCAAAATAGGCAAGGAAATAAAATAAAAAATAGTGGAACTACTTAAGAAACAAAATTTGAAAACAAATAACTTATTTGGGACAAAAAATAAACAAAATAATGTGTTAGAAAAAAAACTTAAAGGAAAGGAAATAAACAAACTATGTACAAGAAACTTAGCTTCCTGAATAGTAGTGCTTCAGATGTATCCCATTGACTAGTATAGGAAGCTCCTCACCATCCATTTTTGTAAGCTAGAAAACATTGTGGTATTTGTAGTAGAAGATTATGTATGGACAAATCCAAAGAGAGTCAAACTTTTTATGCCTTCCTAGATTAGCTCTATCTTCATAGTCAACATAAAGAAGTTCCTTTGTCAAAATATCTCTTTACTATTGCTTGAAGGGCCTCTATAGCCAACATAAACTGATGCTTTTCCTTTTATAGATCCAAGAGCTCATCATATCTAATTTCCATTGGCTCATTCTCTAAAATCTCAAGTTGATGCATCTATTTCAAAATAGGGAATCTAATAAAAATAGGCATTCTTTCTTCCTTACCATATACTAACTTGTGTTGAGAATTGGCTATTGACCTCTTATAGGTGATCTTATTAGCCCATAGAGATGAATTCAGTTTTAAATTCCATGAACTTTTATTGTCTTCAATACTCCTCCTAATTATATTTAACAATTTATTTATTAGTGGACTCAATAAGGCCATTACCTTGAGGGTAATCATTTGATGAGGTACTGAGATAAACACTATGTTGAACTACCCACTGGCTAATATTAGACCCTAAAAAAGCCATAACATTATCAAAAATTATGTTTTAAGGAACTTTAAATCTTGTAAGTAAACCTTCATAGAAGTCTAGAACATTGGTTTCATTGGCTTCTTTCAATGCCACTACTTATGTCCATCTAATAAAATAATCTGTGTTAGTTAGGATCCATTTGTGTCCTAAACTTGAAGGAGGGTTAATGAGACTAATAAATTATAATACCCATTGGACAAAGGTTTGATTCACAAAATTTGGTTGGAGAGGTAAGGATGCAAGCTTAACTTTCCCAATAAACATAACACATTATGTGCATTTCCTAGGCCATGCATGACAATCACCAAATATACTTGGATAGTAATGCCCACCTCTCATGATCTTGTGGGATGTGACCCTTGATAAATAATGACCTCCACCATGTCCATTATTGAATTATTTTATGTTTGACCTAGCTCTATACACCTTAGAAACATGTCGTTGATATCCTTTTTAAACAATACGTTATCAACAAGAAGAAAATGAGTTAATTATAATCTAAAATATCTTTTTCTTAAAGGGGTGAGATGAGAAGGATAAACACCATATTATAAGTATATTACCATATATTGGAACTAGATGGAAGGTGAGGTGTGATCATTTACAACTTCTTCATCATTTGACACCATAACCACCCAATTAGCCTCTTGTAAGTCTTGGACTAGATGTTCACAAATTCCTTTGCCTCTAATCAACTTGTGACCTTGATCTCAACAACATATTCCATGAATTTGGTTATCCAACTAGCTCTTTTGTCATTTATATCCTTGTTTAGGATAAAATCCTTGACACTTGGATGTATAACCATCAAATGTAACTTATTATTAGATAGAAAGTATCTAACGTTCTTAAGATACATTATAATTCAAAGTACATGCTTCTCAAAAAAAGAGTACCTTATTTCATATTATTCTATGCCTTGAATGAAGAAGGCTATTATATTATCTAAAATCTCTTGATTTTGTTGCATAAACATACCTAAAATTGTGTCAATGTTATCATATGTGTACAATATTAAATCCTTAATGAAATCAGGGTTCATGAGTGTAGGAGCATTGGTTATAGCTTGATTTATCTCTTCAAAAATTATTACTCCTTTGTATTATCTAAAACTATGACCCTTCTTTATAATGGATTTGAATGTCGTAGCTAAAGTAGCAAAATATGAAAATGCATCTTCTTATGAAATTAATCTTGCCTAAAAATCTTTGTAGAGATTTATTATATTTAGGTAAGGAGGGTGAAAGAATTGAATCTATCCTATCAGGATCTATACTCATACCATGCTTGGAATTCAGATGTCTAAGAATCTTACATTCAAAAACTGAGAAGACACATTTTTGGGGATTTAAAGATATCCTAAAATATCTACATTTTTCAAATACTTGCTCAACATAAATCATGTACTCAACAACACTATCATTGAATACTGTTATGTCATCCAAATAAACAAGTATGAATTTGTTAATGAGACTTTAGAATGTCATATCTATGGCTTTCTAAAAAAATTCTCCAACATTAGATAAACCAAATATCATCTTCCTTTATGCAAATGTCTCCCACTTTGTGGTGATGGCTATTTTGAATTGGTCTTCTTCTTTGACCAAAATATGATTATAACCACTATAGCCATCTAACAAGGAGAGCCTTTATAAACCTGCAACTAATTGTAAAATTAGCTCTATTGATGGTAATGGATGGTGGTCTTTAAGAGAAGCCTTGCTCAAGTCATGAAAGTTTACACATAATCTAATTTCACCACTCTTTTTCTATACTGGAACAAATTTTATTATCCAAATTGAGTGCTTAATTGGAAATATTATAGCTAACTTAATGAGCTTATGTATTTCATATCTTATCAAGGTTTCAATCTCTAGGTTAATAGGCCTTTATCTTTGTCTAACTAGCCTAGTCTAATCGTCTAACCCAATGGTATGTTGAGCTAGACATGGATCAAATCCTTTGATATCACTGTACTACCATGTAAAGACATCTGCAAAACTTGAACATAACTTAATAAAAGTTTCCATCTCTAAAGATGTGAAAACTTTTTCCAAATTTAATCTCTTACCAGTTGTAATTTCCAAATTTGTATAGTATTGTTCCTTGGTTGATAAAGAATTTTTTTTCCTCAATTCATCATCTCTATTGAATATGTTTTCAAGGTTGACCAACCCTTTAGGAATCTTATTTGTCTTCAATTTCCCAATCTGGTCACCATATTGCTACAAGTGTTTGTCTTGGTTCCTTGATGAGAATTTAGCTTTCTCTTGTAAGACCCTGATAATCTAACTATCATATTCAAATACTTTCCAATTGTCATGGTTTTCTCGGATAGAATGCCTTAAAATCACTTTTATGTGTGATTGAACCTTTTTATTCTTTATGTCATCTGGGATATTGAGTTGTGGCCCAATGGAAATTAGTTTGTCTACATGTTTATTCTTATTTGTTGATATAGCATAAATATTGAAAGCTTTAAAGTCTTCAAGTAAGTCCCATACTCTATGCTTATAGGACCTAAGTAGTGGATTCTTGCATATATTTATACCTATTACTTAGTGAACTACTAGTTCACTATCACAAAAAACTTGTAAGGTACTCACCTTCATCTTTCTTTCCCATTGAAAACCATGCACTAGTGCTTCATATTCAACAACATTATTGGAACAACCAAACTAAAAATTGAGATAAGATAAATAGCTTTTATTATTTATATAAATTAACATCATTCCATCCCTATTACCATGTTTATATCTAGATCCATCAAAATATAGCTTCTATAGGCCATCACTAGAATGATCATCCTTCATCAAAGCTAGAATTGGTGTATCATTTTCATGAAGGAAATGGACACCAAGCCCTTCTTCAATTAAATTGTAGGTATCATGCTCATGAAAATCAGATTCTGACTCATCAATTAAAATATCTATAACTCTATTCGGATGTGATTCAATTTCCACCTCACTATTTTCTAGTACCTTATCTGAGATAACATAATTAGTGTTCACTGTAATTGGCATATATGGCCCCAAATGAAATATTAAAATAGGTTTAGAATGTATTATTACATTGGTAACATACCTAGTCTTAAACATTAAATATGTCCAATCATCTGACAAATATCATTCAATATTTGAAGTAAAGTCCCTTGACAGGCACATGGAAAAATAGGGAGGTAAGTCCACTAATACTACATCTTGTTGAATGGTAACATTCAGGAAGCATGTAATGTCAACTTTAGATTATTTATTATGCCTATTGTTTTTTTGGTGACCCATCCAATTGTAATACTCCTATGGTATTTGGATCATAGTTAAGATGCAGTTTGTTTACAATTGACTTGGGTATGATAGTGATACTAGTTCCACTATCTACCATACAATTATGGACTAAGCAGTCACCAACTATTAAAATTTGGCATTGGTTTTGTCCACCTTTGTCATGTTATGTAACTATTAATTAGGTTACTTGGTAGGTTGATCTAAATTGGTCAAGAAAACTCCTTATTTATCAATTAGTTATTTAGAGACCTAGAGAACTAAAAACTCTTGAATGAGCACGTATTTTTACCATTGAATAGAAGGGGAATCCCACATGCTAATTATAACATTTTATTTATTCATTTTATCTATTATGTTGAATGATGCTCCACTAGCCTTTGGCTACAACTTTTGAACCACTAGTTATTTTTAAATTAGAGGCATTTGAGGAACCTTTCCTATATTATAGGGATAGTAGGTTTATCCTTGACACTCTTAGAAATAAAATTAGTAACACTAGAAGCATTGCTCACATATTTAGCTTTCTCAACTTCTATTATTCTAGCTCTAGTTAGAACTATAACTTGACCATTTGTGTTGCTAATTTCACCAACTTGATTAAATGCAATATGATCATCTAATTGCTAATTAACACTTATGGTATTAGGTTGACCTAAAACTTGTTAACCTCTCTTTGGGATTTCATATTCATGTTTGATACTAACCACTTTGAAGAGAGAAGTATTCTTATGTCATTTGTGGCATAGTAATATCCTTTGATATTAAGGCTTGGTTTTGAGTGTCATTTGGATTAAAAGGCTAACAACTTGAATCTTTCATCAAGTTATTTTGAGGAATAATACATTTTTAAATAGAATGTACATTAGGATCAAGGGTTGCATATGGCTAAGTTTGGGTTATGGCTCCTTGGTTTTGGTAAGGTTACCTATTGTATTTGAAACCTTGATAAGGAGGTCTTTGATTATTGATGGACTGATAGGTGTTCTAGTTTATCAGTATAGTTTTTCTACTGATAAGGACTACCTTGGTACTATTATCTCTTGAGTTTAACTATCTCATTCCCAAAAGCTTGTAGCATACTTTTTAGATCTCTAATCTCACTCTCTTGATTGGAAGGGGCAATAACTTAGATTTTTGGAGATGGAATATAATATATAGATGGAATTTGAATAATTTGAGGGGAAGTAATAGGTTATAGCTCTAGGAATATGGGAATTAGAGGCCTTGGAGTAAGTTTACTAGCTTGTATCAAGTTATTTTATACTCTTATTGAAAGTTCATAGTTATTTGGAAAAGTATTACCACCTATGGACTCTATCATAACACTAATATTAGAATTGAATGATTTTAGATAGTATAAAAATACATACTCTAGAGATGGCCTAACCAATATAGGGATCTTAGTCCATATCTTTTGGAATCTAAGGTTAAAATCAAACATGAACTCATGGGGGTACCTTTATATGGTAGTTAGTTATTCAACCAATGATACGTGATAAAATTTGTCTTCAAAATATCTAAATAAGGCTTCACCTAACTCATCCAAAGTATAAATGGAGGATAAAGGGATATTTCTATAGATTTTTAATTATTTTCCTTTGAAGGAGGCAACAAGTAGTCTGATAGCCACATTATCTTGAATAATATTATGGATAAAACATAGGTTGGAAACATCCTAAATATGCTCAATAGTAATAGTTTTATCCCATTCTCCTAAGAAGAAAGGGATACTCTTTAAGTTAGACAAGGATGTCATCATATTAGTAAAATTTATGGGACTACCCCTATTGAATGAGACAAACACTTTATTCTTGATCACCATTTGGGAAAAAGGGATTTGGCTTATGGGGATAATATTTTGGACTAAAAAAATAGGATGACCAATAGGTAAAAATTTATTTTGAGGATAAGGTCTGGTCTTATTGAATCTTGATTTTTTGTAATAAGTAAAAGGTAGCTCAATGAATTCAAAAGGAATACCTTTACCTAATGACCTTGTTGTAACCTTTGGCATGAAAACACTATCTGAAAGATGATATGAGCTCTATAACCTGAAGGATCTTCAAATTTTGATGATGGTAGATGTATCCTTTTTAAATTTATTATTTTGAATCTTCAAACTTAAATTAAGCCAAGGAAACTCTGTCTCATTGGGAGTGCCAAAACTATTGGTGACTTAGATTTGCACCCTAGATGACAAGAGGATTGTTCAAGTCTGCGTACTCAATTTTAGTCTAACATGGGACTGATCCTAAGTTGTGGGTACCGTAATAATGGATCAAACCTATAAATAAGGTTGAATTCCTTTTATATCTATCACCTATAGTAAACCTAAACTAGCACTTTCTTGGAAAAGGGAGAGAGATTTTAACAATAAATTATGAATCATGTAAAAGAGGTGATGCAAAAATGATTAAATTACTCAAACTTGCACAAGATAAAATATAGCCTATATTTAAGACAAAATAAAATCAGTCTCACATAAATTTTTCATGCAATAAGGCATTTATCAATTATTAAACTAGTAAGAGAGGGCAGATATCCAATTTAAAGGTAAATAACAAATTTTAAATTGCACTTATAATGACCTATGAGAGATATTAAGCACTTCATGAAGGTGAGAAAAAATAGACATATATAAGTAACATACATTCACTTAACCACATTACATGAATTCATAAGACACACTTCAATCTAGCTTAGAAAATGATGGAATTCAGTCTTTATTGTATCAAAAGGTGTTACAGTGCAAATCTCATCAGAGTTTTGCCATACCAAAAAGAGGGATCCATTTCAAGGCTTAGGAGCCTATATTTATATAAAATGGAGAGAGAGAGAGAGAGAGAGAGAGATAAAGAGAGAGTTGTGGAATGAAAGAAGCCCAACCACTTTTGATGGATTAGCACCAATTTGAGGATGTAGAGTCATAATCTTATCAAGAGAAAATGTCTTCATAAAATAATTGAATGCTCCATGATCTTTATCCAACTATTAGGTCACTTCTTAGGATTTAATGTCATATTTACCTAATCTACCTAGGAATACCAAACCTTTATACCTTAGAAATGATAGATCCATGTCACTCTATAGATTAAAAATCAATCATTTTTATTGGTTTTACTATAGGTATCGCATCGATGAGATGAAGTTTGCCAGCTATTCAATCTTAATTTAAAAATAGTCATTAACCCTTGATATATATTAGGTCTTAAAATAAATAATTTATATTTATAGAGGTCTACTGGTAATTATTATTCCCATTTTGGTTCAATCTAGATCCTATCTAGACTTATCTCCTTTGTTTTTACCTTGGTCAGGTTGAAGAATGCCCTATCAACTTCTGTTGAAAATGTCTAGGTTTGACTTTGCTTGATTGGCCATAAAAAACTTACTCATCCTATCAAAATTTTGGCCCATTTCACACCATTGATCATTATTATCATGATAGAGTGAGAACCATCAATCCTACCATTGACTTGTTAACTCTATTTGAGACAGTACCACTTGATAGTCCTATATTTGTACTCAAGATCCATTAGCAGTCTCTATGCTTTATGCACTTATGATATATGGTGGATTATTGAGTTATTTTACCTTTAGATTCATCTTTCACATTTTATCTATTAGATATGAATCAATGTAAACCTTTGATCTTCTACCAATCTAATTCACTTGTGCTAATTTTCATTCATATATTTGTCTTTGAGATTTACTAACCCCTTTAACCCTATACTCACCATTGGATTTGAATCCATGATTGAACGTCAGACATTAGATCTTATTAGACCTAATATCCTATCATTCATCACTCATTATTAGATATTTTGGATGATTAAATGCAAATCATTGATCCTACCATTTGAAATCAAATGGATATTTACTATGTTTTGAACTTTAACATCTACACACCCATAAATAATGTCTGCATGAGTGTATTTGATATCCACATAATTGTTACTTAGATATTTGAAAACCAACAATCATTTCCTATGAGTTAAATCTGACACACATGCAACCATAATTTGATGTCTACAAGAATGTCAATGATGTCTATGAGACCATCAATATTTGGACCCTAATGGATGACTATTGAGATTTACTTTGACATTTGTGTGAACATCTTCAAGACATGTGAAATCCAATGACTATTTATTGTGGCTTAAATTTGATAATCGCATGAATGTATTATTGACTTCTTGACCTTACACATGTCATTAGATATTAATCCATGATTAAATGTAGATTATTGATCTTGGACCCCTTTAATACAAAAAACTATTTTCCATGGCTTGAAATTTTATGTTTGTCCACCTATCAATGATGTATATGTTCTTGTCACTACCTATTTAAAAACCAATGGTCATTTTCTATTATTGAATTTGACACTTGTGTACCCATTATCTGAAATCTATAAGAATGTCAATGATATCTATGAAATTGTCAATACTTTTTGGATCAAATTTGCTGAAATAAACAATTTCCCTAAGGTTTTACATTGAGAATATTGTCATGGACAATTTATTTGGGACTTTTGTTTTGGATGATTTGTTTGAAAGAATCCAGTCTACAGGGTTTCTATTTTGGAAAATTTATCCAAAATAAATGAATAATTAGTTGTTTGCGTCAGAAATTTTATCTAAAATAATTTGGTCTTTGAGGAAATTATTGTGAAACAATTTTCCAAAAATATATACTTATGCCATAGACATTTTTTACGAAAGAATTAAGACTCATCTTTTTTTAAAATCCCAAAAGATTTTGACAAGTGAGTATTTAGCCAAAAAACAATTTGCACTTATATTTTTTAAAATATTTTAATCTCTTATAAACTTGTTCTTGAACTTTGAATGCTCAAATGAATTTTTATATACTTGTCCCTGACTTTTGATCTACTTTGTTTCACCGTGAGACCTACTCAAGAACCTTCTATTTTCTCTATAGACCTATCTCTCAAATATTGACAAAAAGACACTTTAAGTAAACATAAAGTGTTTCAAAATATTTAAAATTTGAATGTGATCCTTGGATCACTTATTTAATCCAAAAAATATTTTCAATCTTTGCTCCATATTTGATCTTTATGACACTTCACTACATTCAAGAAAGTTTTATATGTAGGATAAAATTTGGCTAATAGGTATATCTACCACTAGATGGATGGACTTAGCTTTCAAATTTCTCTTAGTTTTCATGCTTAATGAAAACATATGAAATCAATAATATTTTTTAGTTATTTATGTTATTTTATGTATACTATAGTTATATTTGAAGTATTAAAAAAAATTAGACTTATCTCTATTACATGGTAGTCCATAAGGAATCTTCATTTGTGATTTGAATCAGTTTTATTCACTAATGTTCTACAGTCCAATTGGTAGTTATGGAAACATGTATTATATTGTCAAATAATTATCTTGCTTACCCATTGTTATATGGATTTAATTAGAATTTAAATAACTTGTTACAATGGTATCCATGGATTATGAAACATTGTAACTACTTGTCATTAATATTTACCTTATTCATTGATTTGCTTGGAAAAAGTTGATTCATTGAGTATTGAATCTACTTTGGTAAAGATTATAAGTTCCATTAGTTCTTATTAAGTGAAAATATTGATAAGGAAATGAAATATGTTGTTTATCCTTGGTTGTAGCAATTGGTAAAAGTGACATGTATGGGATCATGATTTGTGTTTATATATATAATGTAATTAGTTTTTTTTTTCAAGGTTTAAATGTGCTCCATTTATGATGTATGTGTTTTAAACTTAACTATGATCATGTTGTAGTCTAGTAGACTTTATTGGGTAAAAAATTTCAATGTGGTTGGATGTTGGCAATAATTATTGTCTTGTTTTTTTAAATGATTATTGAAATATTTAAGTATGAATGTCTATTGTTGACTATCTTATGTAAATTATGGCAAATATTTTCTAAGTACTTGATACATATTAGTTATTGAGGAGGTGATACTTGAAATCTAATGTCTCGTGATGTATTAGTTTGGCATATAGATTTATGATGAAGTGAAGTGTTGCATTCATTTGTAGGTGTCGAAACCTTGATGACCATGTATCTTAAAATAGAAATGAATGTGATGATGATTATGTAAGATTTTTAGTTATTTTAAAGGAATTATTGACTATTATTGTACATATATAGCATGTATTACTCAATCAAGGGTTGTTTCAATAAGATATAAAAATAGGAAAAACAAATTAATATCTAATTAAAATGTGGTTTAGCATTTAGGATTTATCATTTGATCTTGTTAATGATTTTGAATTAAAAGTGGAAGCATATTGTATATAAATGTTTTAGTAATGAAGATTTTAATTTTATTCACTTATTTACTAGGGTTTCAAACTACATTAAATATTATTTAGGATGATGGTTATTCCTTTAAATTTGGTAAAAGGATAAGAAGTACCATATGTTACAACTTGACTTTGTGGCAATATTGTGTCTATATAATTTTAGTATTTATTAACTATATCATACAAATAAACTAAACTTGTATGGTTTTATAATATTAAACAACTATATTAATTTATTCTTTACATATGAATAGTAAAATTTCTTATGTAATTGTTAAAGATAGATAAATACAATGTGATAAAATTTAGAATGTGTGAGACTGACTCATTATGGTTGTAGTAGCCTACTTATATTAATTATATTAATGACTCACATGGAAATTGAAGTTGTTACCAAGGTATATTAGTACATAAATTTCATCGTGGACCTTTTTTAAGTGAAAAGAGATATATGAAAACACAATGGGTCATATTTTAGCTTGCCTTGAATTTCACTTGATAGTTTTAAGAACTTGAGAGTTGTTATTATTATGGCCTTATGACTCATGACTTGTCTTAATTTGAATTTAAGATTTAATATAAGGTGGAAACAAGGGATGACCTATTAGGGAAACCCTAATCTAGTTGTTGATATTAATTTAATATTTTGAGATGGTATAATATCATTGTGATAATTGATGAGTTCATTTGCATTTTAAATAAAAAATTATAAAGTAAAATAGTGTTTAAATGTACTTACTTATTTTTTATGCATGAACAATGTAATTGATTAAGTCATGAATGAGATGCCTTCATGGAAAATAAAATGAACATATCACTAGAGTTTGTGTTGATACACCTCTCTTGAGTGAAAATTTATGTTTGTCCACTGATGGACTTACTTTTATATTGGTATAATTAATATACTTTGTAAATTTAGAGTTAGACCTACCCTACCAAATAACATAACACATTTTATCTTCTCTATGATATGGATAAATGTTTTTATTTAATTAACATAAATGATATATTTCTAATAAAGATTATTTAAAATGTGTGTTAGATTTAAATTGGTGAAAGTAAATTATAAAAGTTGTGATTTGTGTACTATTATATTATATCTTTAAAGTTTTTACCTTGTTTTAGTGGGGTAACTAGGACAAGGCTGTAAGTTTTCTGGAACTAATGAGAACTATTGATTGAATGTGTCTATTATGAGGCTAAACCCCTAAAAACTCATGGCTTTCTCCTTTTATAAATATTTTAAAACAGGGAGAATGAAACCTTATTTTTATTCATATTTTCTAGTAGAATTTTGATTGAATGTCAATTATTAAATATAGTATATGATAAATTTAGGATAATAGGCTGAGCTTGAAATCTCAATATGCCCAGAAGATACTGCATGTTTATTTGTCATCATTAGTAGTACTTAGGCTCAATTTAGGAACTTATTATTTACATTGGTGGTTATTTAATTAAGTTTGCTTTGCATAATTTTCATTAATAAAAGGAATGGTTCATTATTTTAAATGCATACTCACCATTATGTCTATAATAATGAGAAAACTATTTTTCAATGGAATTATTAATAGATCATCTAATATAATATCTCTCAATAACCATGATGGATTTAGAATAATTTATTTAGGGAATATTCTAGAATGTTTAAATAAGTGATGAAAGATACATCTAACCATAATTTAAATCTATTTACTATGAAAT
The DNA here is from genome assembly GCA_037957365.1 of Torreya grandis. Lineage (NCBI taxonomy): Eukaryota > Viridiplantae > Streptophyta > Pinopsida > Cupressales > Taxaceae > Torreya > Torreya grandis. The sequence goes on along the minus strand of JARHVA010007295.1, from coordinate 84,575 downwards.
AATTTTATAGGAAGATCTTTCATGAGTATCCTTTGTTATATTCATTATGATTGTAGAGGTGAAAAATCCTTAAGGATAAAATGATTATTCATTATCGAAGGAATTTATCCATTGAATTTAATTTTGTAAGTTTGTTTTAACCACTTAACCTTGTAGACTTGGTAAATTTTTACTATGGCTACCAGAAGAAGGTGAAAGAAAACATGTAAATGATTTTTTTAAATTTTTTATAATTTGATAAACATGTACATCATTGGTTATTGGTAAATGTGTATCATAACCTTGAATGTCATAAATTTTGTGGGTTTATTTTTTAGGATGTGACATAATATAATCTTGAATTGGTGTTATACCAAAATTATCATTATGATCTACATTTGACATATCCTATGTAGATGAGGACATCTTTACCATCATTATATTCACCTTGCCCATAAGATTCATTGATAATATATATATACTTAATTTTTCCTATATGGGAATGATACCCACATATATATTTCCATGATATTTATATTGACATATATTTTTATATTGCACCCTTATGTCCTATGAGTTTACATTATCTGTATAAATCCTTATCTTACTTATTCTTGCATGCGTACACATAATATTTTCAAACTATATATATTACTGATGTTTTATCTCTTTCAAGAACCTATCGAGTTTTAATTTTTTTGAGTGCATGACTTAAAGGGTGTACCAAGAAAGGGGTGGGTAGACCCTTGGTGCTTCATAAGATTGTTGTCCCCTATACCACCACTTGCTATCGATTCAACCTTATCTTATATAATTCCTTAAGGTTTGTCCCCTTTCTTGCACACTCCTCCAAACATTCACTACCTTCATTAGACCCTTACTAATCCTAAAATCTTTTTTGACAATTGAAATTACATTTTTATCCCCATCAACCCTGTATTCAAATTGATAAAACATATTAAGGGTCTAGGTTGGCTCCTAGCCAATATAGACTAGGACATATGTTTTTATCAATAAAAATATAGAGGTGATTGGGTTAACCCTATCAGGTAATCTTTTAGAAATTTTTAGGGTTAGATTCAATATATATACACATTAATTTTACCATTTATTGAGAGAGAACAAAGTTAATTTTTCATTTACTATTCTTTACAATATCCTCTTTTGAAATTCTACTTGAGGAATCATATCTTAGAGTTTATACTTGGAGAAGAATATTATCTTGTGTAAAAGTCTTAGATGCTCAGGCCTTTCTTATTGATCCTTAAAAACCACAACAACCTATTGTGAAGCACCTTTGGCTAAGGGAGAGATTGAGTCTTGATGGGTTAATCTTCAAGGTAAGTATCTCTAAATTCACTCGTCTATTTTATTAGATAAAAGTAGAATAAATAATGGCTTATTAATATATTGATCTCTCCATACATTAGGGTTTTATCTATACACTACTTAATTAGGATTCTCCTATGCATGTTTAATTTTTATGTTTATTACCCCTAATTTAGGCCATATGCTTCGGTGATAACTAGATTATAATTTACTTTCCTTGTCACTCACATTTGTGAATATGAAAACATAGGACCTATCTAGGGTTATTGCATGGTGTTGCTTGACTATAGGCTTTGGAACCCTCTCTAGTGATATTATTGTGGTAAGAGATCCCTTAGCTAGATATAATATATCCATCTTGGTTATGACCTCAAATGTTTAATATATCAACAATCAAAAGTGTATGTAGTATTTATCATCTCCAAGATAGGATTGATTAATAGATTAGTCATATTTCCATTTACATACATTCATGTGAACTTGACATGAATTAAATCCTTGTTAGTATTCTTTCACACTTTCATTTTGTCATCATTTAATATATTTATATTTTTAAATACTATATTAAACAAGTTGATATAGTTATAATAGTCTATGTGTAGGTTTACCACATAGTCATTCCAAAATGACTATGCTCTATTTGTGTAGGTCTTCTCCAAATATAAGTGACTTTATTGATGAATTCAACATAGTTTTATTTTTTAGCTCTATATTTGCATAAATATTTAAACTAGTCAACTTTGTTTGAAAATTTTCTTCTTTAAACATATAGGTATATAAAAATAGTCAAGCCAATTGACTCTATTCACAACTCTCTTTTTCAAAATAGGTTTTAAAAACTCCATCAAACTAGTCAACTCTTTTAGTATAATTTTTGAATTAGTGTTTGAAAATCATAAAATAAAATTTTGCAATCTAAAACATCTTAAAGCCCACAAAGGTTCATTATTTCTCTCTTTTTATTTTAATTCCTCCCTTTTTAGTACTACTTTTCACAAGTTTGTAATCTATAAAATTACAGCCCTATTGCTAACTGGGTTGAATAGATCAACATAATTTGGTAGCCTATCTTCTATCTTGAAGACATAGTTAACTTGCTCAACTATGTTCTTCTAGATCTTACTTTTGCAAAACTTTAGGGAGCTAGACAACTATATTCTACACTATTTATATACAATATAACCTAAAATAATTCTATACTCTTCACAATCAAGGAATTGACCTTTTTTCTAGTAATTAATTCACCTTTCCTTTCAAGTTCTTGCATGTATAGTGTAACAAACATAGGTTAATTAGGTGGTTTTCAAAATTACCAATTTAGTCACTCTATTTTTATATTTTTTGCACACTTCAAAATCACCTTACATATAAAAATCATTAAACATTTGTCTTCCCAAGTTTTACCATCTTAGATTTCATCACCAAGGGGGAAGCCGACATAGTTTTATGGAAAAGTATAAACACATGGTTGAGGGTATATATTGGAAAATAAGGTGACACCTTTATCATTGTGGGATTGTGAATATAAGGGTTTATCCCCAATATCAATCTATTACCATCACCAATATATATCCTTTTCAGTCTAAATGTCCTAAAAGCATCCTTAGATTACTTTCTAGTTTCTTTTTATATCCAAATCCCATCACATTAAAAATAAAATTAATTATAACTTAACAAAACTTAGGATCATAAATTAGTTATCATTTACTTTAAATTTGTTTATTTTTATTTGATCATTATATGTTGTATTGAAAAACTTGCATTAACCAGTATTAGTACAAGGTTTGTGTTATGTATTTTAATTATATCAATCACATTATTCCAGCTATTTATGTGATTAAAATCATTTGCTTAGATTATATATTTTAAAAAATTTTCCTATTTTTATAAAAATATCATTTTTATCGATACAATATCTTACAAACTATTTAGCCTCTCTACCTAAAGTACATAATTGACATGTCTGACTATGTCTCTTTATCTTTTGATTTAGTCCCTTATCTAAGTAGTACATAGTCAACCTATCTAAATGTGTCTTCTTATTTCCTATCATATTCCATATTAGATAATACACTATCAACCCATATGAATTTGTATCTATTTGTCCTATTTTAAATTTATTCCCTCATAACACACAGTTGACTAACTTAACTATGTCAGTTTATCTTCCCATTTGATGAATTTTATTCACATACTCTATCAACTCAGTCTACTTTGTTGCTATTGGCTAAATTTTTTATATATCTAGCTAAATCTATATTTATTTTTCATTCTTGTTTCTTGATCTCAAATTCTTTCTTCAAAGATCATGAAATCCCCCATCAGAATATTTTTGGACAACCTGAATCCATCTAGACACTATATGGGGTGATTTTTTATTCCTATCTTTTCTCCATAAGATGAACCTCATTCTTGGATTACCTCTTCTTCTCCATCATATTTATATTTAAACATGGTTGACATCCCTCCAATAGATGATATTGGTGGATCAAATCCTTTCCATAGTTATCAAGACAATTCACATCTTGAAACATCTCACCATAATGTGGGGTAAATTTACATAAGTATATCTAATAACCCCATAATTAATTTTTCACCTAATAATCTTCCTCATAATACCAATTTGGGGAATCTTCCTACCAACACTAACCCACCAATTGATACAAATTAGATTCTTGCATAGATAGTGCAACAAATGAACATAATTCAAACATATAACACCTCTCAAATGATGAAACTAAAACATAATTTGATCAAAATAGATAATCAACCTCCCATTTTTATCCCTAAAAGCAATCAAAATTTTATTCCTTCATCTCTTATATATTTTTTGGGGAATGTCATCCCCTAACCTATCATGCATAATAAGATGCTTCAACACATTCAAAATGAGCCTTTAGTCCCTATTGTCACCAAATATTTCACACTAGGAGAGTTTATTAAATATTACTCATATATTTGGGCAAAATTAGAATACCTTTAGGCTTGTGTGTTGACTATAGTAGAGGTAAAACTCTAGGTTTAAGGGTTAGATCCTTAGATTTATCTTTGTTTGCTTATCACCTACACTAGTTTTTTTGGATGAAAAGGGATACAAGTAACATGGAAATAAACTAATATAATGAGGTTATACACAAAAATTATATCCACTATAATACCATACAGTTGCACTATGAAATATGCTATACAATACTAATCTCAACATCTTAGAGTGCTCTAACATAATTTTTTCAAACGTGGAGGTGATAAGCACTTCACTACTCAAGGTGAGTGAACTAGAGATTAGATTTCAGAAACTAAGGATAATACTTAAACTTATAGATAAATAAATTCACTATATACACTTCATGTGACTTGTTAGAGGGAGAACTACTTGCATCAAACATGGAAGAGCAAAGAGAAACTAAGGATACAAACTAATCACTTGACATTTCACTACAAACCACTTCAAAAAATTATAATAAATGTTTATAAGATCAAAAATATATTGAAAATATTTATTTCAAAGGAAAAATATAGTATCAAACCACTAGGGCTTTGCTATACTAGGTGTGGATTCCTTACAAAAGCCAAAATGGCTTGCATTTATAGAGTATATGAGAAGAGAAGAAGGAGAGAAGTGGAAAGGTCACAAATAAAAGTTTAAAATTAAGACAAATAATTAAATTTTAGGATAATGAAGTGGATAATATACCATGAATGTATTCTTAGACAAGTTTCCATCTAAATCATTAAAAAAACTCCTAAAATTAGCATAAAGACCCTTCAACTAGCCCTCCTAAAACTACCTTCATGATGAATCATCACTTGACCTTATTTAAATTTAACTAGGAAGGATTTACACATTTGAAATATATTAGGGAGGTTGGAGAAAAGGTGTGGAAAACATCAGATGATTCCCTAATTGATAGCCTTCTTCATGATACTTGTGCTCACCATCTGTAATAAGTTACTAGCATTTTAGCCATACTCCTTCACACTTGTCAAGGTAACTTGAATTTTATCAAATAGATCCATGTAATAGGTGTTAGGTAACCTATTTATAATGCATTTTACTTCCACTCCATCAATTACACCTTTAAAATATGCAAAAATTGGGCTTATCATCTTCTTACTAAGTAGTCACTTGTCATCTTCACTATATTTTTAAGACTACCTGTAGTGAACGGATTAGAAAAATAAATTTCATTCATAAATAAGGTTATAAATGAGAAAAATAAGTGTAAATAAGTCTCTTCATACCTCTTCAAATGATTCTCATTTCTAAGTTTCCTTCTACACCTATAAAACACTAAATAAACTTCCTAAAACCCCATATTTTACATTATTTGTACAAGTGATAGTATAGAACAAATGGATGTCTAAGTTCACAAAATATTATTATAAAAGTTTTAATAAATTTATATTCAAAATTTCCACCTATGAGTGCATATCCTTGCACATTTTATCCATCAGGTCAAAACCAGGGTTTTTGAAGGTTTTTGTTCTTAATAATAGTTCATAAAAATATGATGTCTAAACCCTGATCCAATTCAAAAAATATTGAGTATAGTACCCTACCCAACTAACCATATCTAATTGAGTCACCATTAAATGTATTAATACACATGTGAGCATTTAAAAATTTCCTATCAAGCTTTCTCATGAATTCTAGGTACCCTTATCATGGTTTTAGGTCAAGTTGACCACTAGGTGTTGTTCCTCTATAACCCAATGGTTATAACAAACTTTATATACCCCCTTAAAATATATCAAGTGATTTAGGAAGGTTATGTTGTCATTTTAATCAAGCTAGAGCCCATTAGGATATAGGCCCAGTTCTAAGCCTAATAGTCATGACTACACTCTTTGAGCCTTTGACCACCTAAGAGTGCCTCTTAATACTATACGGGACTATTCACATTTGTTCACCTATAATTAAACTCTTTACACAATTTCATAGTTTACTAAAACATTTCATTTCATCCTTCAAACATTCACCTAGTAAACCTATAATCTCTAACTTGACTAAGAGTGTCCTTTGTTTGAGATAAAATATAGGGCATCTCCCCTATTTTACATGCCAAATTGAAGTTATGGAGGGTTATAATAGGTATTTATGACCTTATATATTAAATATAATATCTAAATTACTCATCTATGTTCATCAACTTCATAAACTTTAAGATAGACTTATGGGATTATGAGGACTGTGCATAAAATTTTAGTTGGGACTGAGAGCCTTGAGCTCTAATTGTAATTTTAGGTTTTTGATTCTTTATAACACTTTAATATATGTCCTTACCACTTTTATAGTGGTTTTAGTGTGATATATCCATAATACACCTCTTATTACCTCCCAACTTGTACCTTTCACTAGCCTACACTAGTCTATAGACTATGTTGATTATGACACCTATAGGTGACAAATAGGGAGAGTTCAATGACCCTTTGTAGATGTTCATTTATGTTTAATTACCACAATAATTTATCCAAATCTTTCTAATATTATTGTATAATTTTAAAATTGAATTAACATCTATGTTTACAAAGATCTCAACCTCTTGTCTCTAAGCATCAATCATTTATGTGTCTAAAATTAAGTTGTAGGTGACATATTAGGAGAAATAAGGGCCCCTGTATGTGATGTTCTATGTATGACCACTATTTTCTATTAATTTTATTTCATTTAGGAAATTATCACTATTTCACACTTGAAGGGGTTCAATTATTTCCTTGAGATCATGTTGTCACCCCTATACCATCATTAAGCCACATGCTTTCAGTATCAAAGTTCTCTCTATTTCAAATACCATTGAATATATATAGTGCAAGCCTACCTACATTTTAAACTTGTTTGAATTGTCCTATTTTAATCAAACAACCAAATTTCTCATGTTAATACACTAATATAGGATTGGGATATATGAGAGAAACCATTAGGCCTATGCAGACTTTAAGGAACTTCAACATGGGATGTCTTTTGTATTAGCAAATACTTTATTCAAAGAAGTTAAGGTAAGTTGTCTTAGTTATAAATTTTCAAACCTGTGAACATGTAACTCATATTTTACTACACATAAGGACCTCACCATTTTCAAAATGTTCTTCTTTATGCCCTTAGACTTGTTTTAAAGTGTCAATTGATTTCAAGCATATCCATTTCATCATTGCTCAGACCTTTATTGGAACTACCTATAGGTGAACATCAAATTCAAGATTCTATGCTAATAATTGGTTGTCATAACCAATCTATAATATTTAGAATAATTAAATCCTATTATTTTCAATTTATAATCCTCTTTAAAATATTAAGACCTCCTTACTTCATCAACATTAGTGATAAAGGCTTCTTGCTACTTGATTATAGGTGACAGTCACATGGCTTTATGACTTTGATTATGTCTTGGTCCCTTCACTCAATATATAAAAATATTGAGACCAAAAATTAAAAAGGAAAAATTATATTCATACTTAAATAGGTTTAAAAAAACATATTACCTTTATCTTGAAGACCAATTTAGGAGGAATAATATTTGATACTGTGAAAACACTTTTATAGACTAGCAATGGAGTCCCTCACTAGCAAAAGAGATGGCCTTTCACATTACTTTACCTCCACATATGAAAATATATTAAAAATCATATGCTAAGTATGGACACACTCTCTAAGAACATATACACCATTTTATTTGAACATCACAAATCAAATAGAGAAGAAAAATTAAGGCCATAGGGATGTGCAAGTATAAAAGTGTCACTAGCACTCTTAGAAATAGTTCATGAGGTAAAAGACACCAAACTTGGAACTATGGCCATGAATTTGTAGTAAATAGATCATACTATCACCCAAAAAAGGCATTTATTTGACTCACCTCCTCTTGTCCATACCAAGCAGAGTCCAGTTGACCTTTTTGATTTGTCTAGGAGAGAAATATGAAATAAAGGTCAATTTTACTAATTTTAAATTATATCAAAGCTACCCAAACATGGAATTGGATTATTTTAATCGAAAGTGACACTCCTAAAGTTATTCCATGTTCTAAATGTGTTTAATAGGTTGTATAACTACTTAAAACTACCTAAATCTACCTTATCTTCTTGTTTTCAATAATGAACCTAAAATTTTCATTTCAAAACTACCATATTTGATATTTACGTAACATGTGGGACATTATATATTATTTTTAAATATTTATCATCCCATGGAAATCATACCACTTCATAAATTACCCTAAAAGTGGCTTAGAATGACATAAGACTAATTTGGTTAAAGATGATAAAGATAAAGAATAGTATATGACCTTATTAAAAACCATGGGAGATATTTTAAACCCTATATAAACCCTATAAAACAATTATTATATAAGGGGTTGACCTTATTTGACTTGTGGTTAAACTAGTCAACATTTCGGTGATTTCCTAGGGGTGGCAAGCCAGCTATGCCAAAAACCAATAGCCTTATCCTATCCATTTGTCTATGGAGTCATTTATGAAATTTACCTAACAATAATAAGCCTCTAAAATGACATAAAACATAGAAAAAAATAGGAAATAAAACACATAAGATAACACACCAAACCAAACTCAGTTATGTTTTCAACAACACTTAAGGAAAAAACACACAACATGAGTAGAACAAACCTATCCTAGTATATACAAGAAATCAAACACATGAGGTTAAGAAAAATTTACTATGCTTTAACTAGGGTTAAAGATAGTACCTCTTACATCATTGCTAATCCATGAAAGTAATCCATCATGTAAATCATACTTATCAATAAAGACTCGCTTGTGTAGATTTTTAAATGACTTACCATATTTAGGTCTTCTTCTGAATACAAGCGTGTCATTTGGAGCTTTCATGAATTCTCCATATTTCCCTTCAAGAGTCTTGTTCAACTTTGTAGTCTGCTTGACTTATACCCTTTCTAATTGGCACTCCTAAAACATAAACATTTCTACCTTTGTCTCATTTGAATCCTCCATGATTACAAGCTATACATTCTCAACAAGACACTCTAATTCATGCTTATAATGGTCATCAATAACTTTATCATCAAATTCATGTTTTTTAAGAAGGGGAGTAGACCTACTCAACTACTCAAATTATTTAACAAAGGCATGGAATTGTTTCCATATGTCATCTTATTCTTCATGGTTGTAATCTTAAAGGACTCCTTCATATTATGCAAGTAAAATGGCATTGAATTACTCATCATATTGATCTACCATGATTTTAAAATGATTATCATCATGCATATGGACAAGGTAATTATTCTCAACACTTTATGGAAAATAAATATCAATGCTTACCTCATATTATCCATCACCTTCCTCATGGATGATGTATGTGCCATGTTAGTTTATTAAAATAAAGTGTATGGATAATTTCCATAAGCATCAACACCAAAATCATCTTAGAAAACATCAGAGATAGATTCTATTTTAAAGTATGTATCATCATCCATAACAAACTCTTCTTGATCATTGATAACATAATTGAGATTAGATCCTGCTTCCACATAGGATTCAATATGAAACTTAGCCAATGGTTGTGTATTAATGGTTACATTTTCTCCATACCTTATAATTAAGGCCAAGAAGTACCAAATAGTTGAGAGGTATCCTAGTATCTTGTCTATGAAATCCCTTGAGAGGTAGATAGAAAAGTGAGAAGGAAAAACAACCACTACTATATCTTGAAGGATTGGGAAGCTAGGATACTCATGCAAGAAAACTATCAAACCTTTGACTAATCCCAATGATTTAGCTTTTGTCCCATCAATTTTTATCACCCCCTAACTATATGGTTCATATGTAAAGCCTAATTTATCTTCACAATCCTAGGCATAACTGAGGTACTTGCCCCACTATCCACAATATAGTTATGAACAAGCTTATCTCCAATAATGAGAGTGAAGTAGAAGGGTGGAGGATTTTCAGATTTGGAACAGGGATCAACAATGTGATTAGGTGCATTACTGATGGAAACATTACCATCACTTTATGGTTGACGACTAATGTGGATTTGGGAAAGCTATTCTTGAAGAAGCTCCTTTTGATTGGGCATGTGAATCACTTCCCAAAGAGAGATAATAGCATTAACATTCTTCAAAGAATAAATAATGTTCAAAGAATGAACATTTACCTTTTCTTTTGTCTTTTAAGTAAAATAAGTACCTTATTCTTGAGAAATTGGTAACTTTGAGTAACCTTTCCAACATTCTAATTTGAAAGAGGTGTAAAAGTTGTAGGGACTATCACACTTGCAGTCACACTTGATTCCTTGTAGAAAGATTACATGGACTTGTGTCAACACCATGGACATCTCCCAAGGGCTTCCTCTTTTCTCTACTATTTTTAAACATAGGATATACTGAGAGCAGGGGGGGTGAATAAGTATATCATAAATCTTATAAACTTTCCCTTAATCAAATGCCACTTTAACATACATTCAAGATATGTAATAAAACTAAAATAAAAAACACCACACAAGATAGAGAGAGACACCAATTTTAACGTGGAAAACCAATGTGGGAAAAACCATGGAGAAAAATCTCAAGTATATGAATGAGCACCAACTCAAACTACAATATTTGCAAGCACCAACTTGAAGGAGTACCAACCCCTTTGTTGAGTACCAATACAACAACTATTCATGAGCATTAACCCCTTTGCTCAGCACCAACATATAAATAATTTGTGAGCACCAACCCATAGGAGAACCAACCCCTTTGTTGAGAACTAACATAGAAATAATTCATGAGCACAAACCCCTTTGCTGAGCACCAACATAAAAACTATTCATGAGCACCAACCCATAGGAGCACCAACTCATTTTGTGTATACCACATAACTATCTCTCAATGTTGTTATCTCAACAAATGATAGTTCATTACAATATCTCTTTGCTCTCTCTCCTCTACTCTTCTAATCCAGATATAACAATTACAAATCATACTCTATCACACACCTTACAAATGGCTTCTCAAGCCTTTATTTATAGCTTTCCAAATGACCTTTGGTCTTCCCCCTTTGTGACCCTTCAATCCTCATGGAAAATGGTGCCAAACATGCACGACCCTTCATATCCTTGCATTTGAAAATTCATGTGGTGACCCTTCATAAGAAAAAATGTCCTTTCCTCTTTTATCTTTATCTTTGTGACTTTTCAGATTCCTCAAAGTGTCCATGAGAAATTGTTCCCTTCCTCTTTTATCTTCACTTGGTGACTCTTGGAATTCCCCAAGATGACTCTTCATGGGAAAATGCATCCCATTCTTCTTTAGTCTTTACCCCTTGACTCTTTGACTTCTCCATGGGCCCTTCTTTTATCTTATATGCAACCAAAAATATATTCATTTAATATTAAATAAATATTAACACACATTAGTCAAGATATAACTATTAAAAACATCATTAAATGCAATGGGGACTTTATCACTAATAATGTTAGACCTTTGACATTAATGACAATATTGACAATAATCTCCCCCTTTGTCATTGATGGCAACCTCAATCCTAAAATTTCCACATCCTAAAACTTGCATATACTATCATCTAAAAACATATAGTAACTCCCCCTTACTATAGTAACATGTACCTATTCCCTATACCTATTTATGCATTTGTACCTATACCTATTATTCTCCCCCTTTGACATCAATAACAAAGGGCCTACCTGGAGCTAACACTAAGCTCCTCCTCAACTGATACTAAACATAAATGGCAGGAAGTAAAAGAAATTACTCCCAACTCCTCTTGTAGATCCTTAAATGTGTCTTTTGATCGTGCCTTTGAGAAGATATCTAATAATACATATAAATCATTGCCTATCCTTTGAGCATCTGTAATCAACTCATTTGAATCTTTTCTTCTAATCTCAAAAATTTCTACATAAAACTCTAATGTGTATCCCTAATCACATATTTTACTTACACTCAATAGATTATACTTAAGACCTTTTACATACAAAACATTCTTAGTCTTGGTTCTACCATTATCCAAACTCAAAGTACCTTTTCTGGCTATCTTGGTAGTGGTTTTATCTCCAAATTTCACTATGCCACCATTGATCTTCTTTAGATTTATGAACTTACTCTTGTCTCCTATCAAATGCTTTGAACATCCATTATAAATGAACCATGGATGATCTTAATTTCTTGCATGCAAGTTTTCTAAACCAACATAGAATCTTCAGGTTGTTTCTTCTACCATGAACATGTCTGAACCTTCTTCTTGATGAATGGAGCCTTAGAAATATAGTCCTTCTTGACTAAATCTAACACACTTATATAGTACCGAGATATGTGTCCAAAGTTGTTACACTTGTAATATATTATGGCCTCTTCATCAAAGCTTGATAGAGGAGAAAAATATTTGTATCTTCTTCTTAACTCTACATGACTTTCCTTCTCCTTATTTCTGAAACTGTTATCTCTTTTTCAACATTCTAATTTATTATGACTATATCCATTTGAAATAATTTAAAATTTTTAAACACTACATATGCAAAAAAAACATTCTAATAGCCTCTAACCTTGCCACTAGTGCAAAATTTTCTTCAAAATCTATTCCCTCAGAAGATATACAAATTAATCTATCAACTCACCTTCTTGACATGGTACATAGCCAAGACCCAATATCATCCACCATGTTTCAATTTTTTCTTAAAAGTGTCTCCTTGAAGCCTAGAAGAGACACCCACATAAAGGGTCCTATAAAAAAATCTCAGGAGATTCCCACATCTCCTCTGTTACTTTGTTGATCTTCTTGTGTCTTTCTCTTAGAATCTGTTTAAGCATGCCTAACTTATTTGAATTAATAACCTCATCATTCAAGATTTGTTTCATCTTCTCAACTCTTGAAACTATCTTATCTTGATAAGGCTCATGTTTAAATGTAACAAAAGATTCTTCACAGTCCTACCTATCTGATTCTTTATGTACTATAACAAGTAATTTATTCTCACTCTTAAACTCAACCTAATCAACCTTTACTATTTTAGGTCTCCAAACATGACTTTGACTCTTCTCATATCTTCTAGGGGATCTGTATCCTTTGACATACCTTAAAGATCCCTTTACTTTATTTGGACAAATTTTATCAATATGGCCAACCTTATGATAACAAAAGTAAAAAACATTTTTCATACCTTCTTCTTGAATGTGACTGAGATCTCCCTTTGACTAATTACTTCTCCTCATACAGTCTCTTACCTTATGACCAACATGATGACAAACAAAACAATGGCCATGAAAATAATTTGAAAACTTGAAATCATTGGGTTGCCTAATTGGTTTCTTTAATTTGCCTTTAAAACTTGCATCCTTCTTACCTTAGACTAATATTTCATAATCTTTCTCAACCTTGATTATGAGCTTCTCATGATTATCCTTTAAATAACCTAAGTCAACCTTCACTAATTACACTCTTCTTCTCTTGATTTCAAACTTGAATTTGCAACCTCTAGTTGATTGTTAAGATCCTAAATAAATATCTTATTTTCTTTTGCTTCTATAGCCAACTTAAAATCTAAGATACACACATGTTCCTTAAGAGCGTTGACCACAGATTTCAACTCTTGATTCTCCTTCTTTAGCTACTTGGCCATCTTGTGCTTTTTCGATCTACTTTAAAGCTGTAAAACTTTTTCAAAAGGAACCTACTCTGATACCAATTTTTAAGCACAAGATATATTAAGGGGGGGTGAATTAGTATATCATAAATCTTATAAAATTTCCCTTAATCAAATTCCACTTTAACATACATTCAAAATATGCAATAAAATTAAAATAATAAACACTGCACAAGATAGAGAGAGACATTTGTTTTAACATGGAAACCAAATGTGGGAAAAACCATAGAGAACAATCTTAACTATATGAATGAGCACCAACTCAAACTAAAATATTTTCAAGTACCAACTTTTAGAAGCACCAACCCCTTTACTGAGCACGAACACAACAATAATTTATGAGCACCAACCCACAAGAGCACCAACCCCTTTGTTGAGAACCAACATAGCAACAATTCATGAGTACCAACCCATAGGAACACCAACCCCTTTGCTAAGCACCAACACACCAACTATTCATGAGTACCAACCCCTATTGTGTATACCACACAACTATCTCTCAATGTTGATATCTCAAAAAATTATAGTTCATTATAATATCTCTTTCCTCTCTCTCCTCTTCTCTTATAAGATAGATATATCAATTACAAATCATACTCTATCACACACCTTACAAATGGCTTCTCAAGCCTTTATTTATAGCTTTCCAAATGACCTTTGGCCTTCCCCCTTTATGACCCTTCAATCCTCATTGAAAATGGTGCCAAACTTGCATGACCCTTCATATCCTTACTTTTGAAAAGTCATGTGGTGACTCTTCATAAGCAAAAGCATCCTTTCCTCTTTTGTCTTTATCTTGGTGACTTTTCGTATTCCTCAAAGTGTCCCTTCATGAGAAATTGCACCCTTCCTCTTTTGTATTCACTTGGTGACTCTTAGAATTCTCCAAGATGACTCTTCATGGGAAAATACATCCCATTCTTCTTTTGTCTTTACCTCGCGACTCTTTGAATTCTCCATGGGTGCTTATTTTATCTTATATGCAACCAAAAATATATTCATTAATATTAAATAAATATTAACACCCATTAGTCAAGATATAACTATTACAAACATCATTAAATGCAATGTGGAATTTATCACCAATAATGCTATACATTTGACATCAATGATAATATTTCCAACAACTATTGTCTATAACCAAATCATTTCGATTGAGGAGATATGTGTCTTCCACTAGAAGGTTTACAAGGTTCACTTTTTAGGGCTACCATCTTTTATTTACTTACATGTAATTCTCACCTTCTACTAACAACTGAGGAGTAAATCTTCCTTGAGATACCAAGTCTTGTCCTCCATATTCATTTCCATCCATGAGCTATCTTTTATACCATTCTTCTCCTTGGACTACTTTACTATGAACTTGGACCATAGCTCTTGTGTTGGAGGTAGAGGTTGGGTTATATACATTGAGTGGCCTATTAAAGTTAGATTATCCTTAACCACTATATTGACCATATTATTGATGTGTGAACCTATTTCCTTATTGAGGATATGGGTAGGAATTTTTATTAACTCCATACTAAATATTGAGTTGCATAACTTGGGTCTCTAAGGCCTTAGACCTTGCCTCCCAATCAATGATCTCTTCTTCCTTCTTAGGGGTAGATCTAAACTTGGTATCTGCATTTGGGATTTGATTAACACTTGGATTTACAACAAAAATTTTGGAAAAAAGAGGCATGGATACTTTTGGAGGTTGTTTTATAGGTTGTATTAGGCCATTCTCATCTCTAATGGCTAGTTCATAAGCTTAAGGTAAGGTATAAACACCCATGGATTGTAGTAAATGGCTATTCTAGTTCTAATAGCCCTTAAATATGTAGGAAAAAAATCCTTACATGTGGTCTCATTGGAGGGGGGAGCCTATGGCAAGTCCTTTGAAATATCTCATTGAAGTCATGAATAGTATCCTTAGGACCCTTTGAATTACATTAAGCTGATTAATGAGTGATATGTGATCACTTTTATCTTCAAACCTTGAGTTTATCAACTCTCCAAAATCATAAAAAGTGGTGATACATCCTATGATCAATAACATATACCAATAATTTTATTTCCCTCTAAGAGTCATGGTATGTAACCTAATGGAAATGTTGACCTCAGTAACATTATGAAAGATACATAAGTTTGAGATGTCCCCAATATGGTCTTAATGGGTGACATGACCTTCACCATTGAAAGTGGGAACACTTTTGGTAGCATTAGGGGGTATATCATCATATGCATTGAGGTGTATGGGATTTTCAATGTTAAAGGCTAGGAAGCCATGCTACCTAGCCATATTTTTCTCAAGTTATTCTTCACTTTCTTGATCTTATTGGCTTGAAAAGTCCTATTGTTCTTCAAAGGTCTTGATTGGTTTAAGATGTTTAAATTGAAGAGGAAGTTTAGGTTGAAGGAGTAGGTTTATGGGGTTGATACCTATACTAGTAGTTGACATAGTATGAACCACTAAGTATGAATAAATAATTGATAAAAATTGGTCTACAACAAGACATTAAATTAAATGGAGTAGCCAAATGTTGAGTATAACATGATATGTAATTTTGATATTATTAATACTAACATTTACCTTGACAAGATATCTCTAAGACAATGGTCCCACTAGGCATGATAGAATTATTGTCACCAAATATTTCAACCTAGGATAGGTTTTTTAAACCTACTCCAAGATTTGAGAAACATTATAACACATATAGGCCTATGGGTTACCTATAATAGAGTTAAACCTCTATGTTTAAGGGATAGTTCCCTAGATTTATCTTTTCTTGCTTATCACCTACACTACTTGTTTCATTGGATGAAAAGGGATAGAAGGAACATGATAATAAAATACTATAATGAGGTGATACACTAGAATGATATAAACTATATTTAAATACACTTTTAGTATGAAACATGATCTATAATACTATTCTCAACATTGAAGAGTGCTATAACACAAGTATTTCAAACATTAAGGTGATATGCATTGCTCTACTCAAGGTGAGTGAACCAAAGGTCAGATTGTAGACACTAAGGCTACTCTTTAAACTTATAGATACAAAAATTTACTAGCTAAAATTCATGTGAACTATTAGAGGGAGAACTAATTGCATCAAACATGGAATATCAAACAAAAAACATGGATATATATTAATCACTTGTCATTTCACTACAAACAATTTCACACTTAGACAAGAAGTTGATGAGATCAAAACTAGATTAAAAATATTTATTTAAAAGGAAATATATATCATAAAACCAATAATTATTTTCCATACTATGTATGGATTCCTTATAAAATCCAACATGGCTTGCATTTTTAGAGCATGTTATAATAGAGAGAAGGAGATAAGTGGAAAGGTCATAAAAAAGTGTCAAACTATGAGAACTAGTTAAATTGGAGGAGAATGAATTGGATAATATAATATATATATATATATATATATATATATATATATATATATATATATATATATATATATATATATATATATATTATTAGATAATTTTCCATATGAATCATGAAAAACTAATCAAACTGGCATAGAGACCCTTCAACTAACACACTTGAAACTACCTTCATGATGAAGCATCACTTGACCTACTTGAAACTAAATTAGTAAGGATTATAACATGTTCACTATCTTAGGGAGGTTGGATACAAGGTGTGAAATTAATTATATTATTCCTTAACTAATAAAATTCTTCATGACACTTGTTCTCACATCTACAGTCACTTATAAAGATCCAAAATTGGGCTTATCATCTTCCCACTAGGTAGTCACTTGTCATCTTCACTATCTATCTAAGACTGCCTATTGTGAATGGTTGAGTAGAAGTAATTTAATTTAAAAATAAGGTTATAAATGATCATAATAATTTTTAATAATTATCTATATACCTCTCCTAATTATTCCCATTCTTAAGTTCCCTTCTACACCTAGAAAACATTCAAAAACTTGTAAAAATACATATTTTATCTTGTCTGTAGAAGTGATAGTGTAGAAAAAATGGATGTACATGATATTGAGAGAGTTTTATATAATTTAAAAACAATTTATATGAAAAATTACCCACTCTAATATTATCTCTTTGCATATTTTCTCCATCGGGTCAAAACTAAGGTTTTAGGAGGGTTTTAAAAGGTTTTGGTTCTTAACTATAGTTCTTAAAAATATGACATAAAAACCCTAAAATAATTCCTAAAATGTTGAGTATAGAACCATAAAAAACTACCCATATATCCTTTAGGTACCATGTAATGTGTCTTTATAAACGTGAGCATTTGAAAATGGCCTATTGAGATTTTTCATGCTTTCTAGGTACCCTTGTCATGGTTTTTGGTCAATTTGACCACTCTATGTTATTCCTATGCAACCCAATGGTTATGATAAAATTTATATCCCTAATTTAAATATATAAAGTTAATTATGAAGGTTATGTTGTCATTTTAATTAATCTAGAGGCATTTAGGGTATAGGCATAGTTTTAGGCCTAATAGGCTTGACTGCACTCTTGGAGCATTTGACTACTTATGATTGCCTCTTAGGACTATAGGTGATTATTAAAAAATTTTAACATATAATTTAACACTTTAAATCATTTCATAGTGTCATAATAATTTTCATTTCATCCTTCTAACATTCACATAGTAAACATGCAATCTCTTGCTTGACTAGGAGTCCCTTCTATTTGAGACAAAATAGAGGGAATCTCCCCTATTTTTCTTGTCAAATTGAAGTCATGGAGGTATATAATAGGTTTTTATGACCTTATTTACCAAATATAATATCTAAATTACTCTTCTATAGTCATCAAATTCATATACTTTAAAACAAACTTATGGGACTATGATCACTGTGCAGAGAATTATGTTTGAGCCTGAGAGTCTTGAGCTCTAACTATAGGTTTATGTTACTTATTCTTGATAAAAATTTGGGATATGTAATTATTAATTTTATATATTTTTTAATTATTATCTATCCATAATATACCTATGATTACCTCCCAACTTTCACCTTTCACAAGCTTTTACTAGTTTATAGACTGTGTTTATTATGACACCTATAGATGACAATTAAAGAGAGTTCATTTGTATTTGAATATCATATTAATTTATCATAATCCTTATTATATTATTGGATAATTTTAAAATTGAATAAACATATTTTTTTACAAATCTCTCAACATCTTAACTCTAACCATGAAAATTATTTGAGTCTATAGTCAAGTTGTAGGTGACATCTTTGGAGACATAAGGGCCCCTATAGGTGATGTTCTATGTATGATCACTATGTTTTAAATAATGTGATATAATTTTAGGTATTATCACTATTTAAAACTTTAAATGGATCAATTTTTTCCTTTATATCATGCTCTCACCCCTATACCATCATTATGCTATAGGTTTGTAGTATCAAGGCTTTCTTTGTTTCAAATGCCATTGAATATCTATAGTGGAAGCTTGCCTACATTGAAAACTTGTTTTAATTATCCTATTTTGATAAGATAACCACATTTATCATGTAAATAAATTACTCTAATACTTTTATACATGAGATAAACCACTAGGCATTATATACTTCAAGGAACTTCACCATGGGATGTCTTTTGTATGAGCAAATACCTTATTTAGAGAAGTTAAGGTGAGTTGTCTTAGTTGCAAATTTTCAAACCTATGAACATGGAAATAAATTTTGAATACACATATGTACCTCATCATTTTCATAATGTTCTTATTCATGTACTTATACTTTTTTTAAAGTTTTAATTGAATTTAAGCATCTCCATTTCAACATTGCTCAGACCTCTAGTTGAGCTGCCTGTAGGTGGATATTATATTCAAGATTATGTGCTAAGAATTGGTTTTCATAACCAATTGATAACCTTTATAATAGATCAATCCTATTTTATTCAATTTATAATCCTCTTTACAATATTAATACCTTCTTTATTCATCAACATGAGTGAGAAAGTCTTCTTGCTACTTGACTCTAGGTGGTAATCCCAGGACTTTCTGACTATGCTTATGTATTGGTCCTTTCACTCTATATAGAATAGTATTGAGAAAAAAACCTAAAAATTATAATTTATAGTAATACTTATAAATTTTTAAAATAACATATTACCTTTGTTCTAAAGATAAATTCAAGAGGAAGAAACTTTGCTACTATGAAAACATGTATGCAAATTATAAATAGAGTCCCTAATTAGCAAAAGAAATGGACTCTCACATTCCTTTACATCCACACATTAAAATAGATATAAAATCATATGATAAGTATGGTCACACTCTCCAATAAAATTTACACCACTTAATTTTCACATAATAATCCAAATAGAGAAGAAAATTGAATGCCATGGGGATGTGCAGGTAGAAAAGAGTCACTAACACTCTTATAAATGGTTCATAAGGCACAAGCCACTAAACCTAGAACCATGACTACAATTTTTTAGTACATAGATAGTACTATTACCCACAAAAATAATTTTCTCTAAGTCACCTCTTCCTATCTATACTAAGCAGAGATTGGTTGACCTTTTTAACTTGTCTAAGAGAGTGATATGAAATAAAGGTTGGTTTTTCTCATTTTCAAGTCTATAAAATCTTCCCAAGCATATAATTTGACTATGAGAACCCAAAGAGACACTCCTAAAGTTATCCTACATGCCAAATGTATTGGATAGGATATATAGTTGCTTGAAACTACCTAAAATTTCCCAATCTTCTTGTTTTCAATGTTTAACCTATAATTATTAGTTTAAAACTATAATATCTAACATGTACTTAACACTTGGGATGTTAGATATTATTTTGAAACATTTTTCATCCCATGTAAAATATAAAACTTCATAAACGACTCCAAAAGTGGATTAGAATGACATAATACTAATTTGGATAAAGATGACAAAGTTAAAGCATAATAAATGACCTCATTAAAGACCACAGGAAACATTTTACACCATATAAGTCCCCTATAACAATTTTAAAAATATAGGGGGTTAACCTAATTTGACTTGTGGTCATATTAGTCAATATTTTTGGGATTTCCTAGGGGTGGCAAGCCATCTATGCCAAAGACTAGTAGCCTTGTCCTATCCATTGGGTTATGGAGTCACCTATGCACTATACTTGACATTTATAAGCCTATAAAAGGACACAAAACACACCAAATAAAAAAAAACACAAAAGACAACACACAAAAGTAAACTCACTTGTGTTCTTAAGAAAATTTAGGGAAAACACACACAACATAAGTAAAGCACACCTATCATAGTATATACTATACCTTAAATACTTGAGGTGAAGAACAATTTACTATGCTTCAACCAGGGTCAAATATAGTACCTCTTGCATTATCGTTTCTCCATGAAATCAATCCAACATGTGAATCATACTTATCAATAAACACTTACTTGTGTAGATGATAAAATGGCTTACCATCTTTAGGTATTATTCTAAATACAAGTGTCCCATTTGGAGATTTCATGAATGTTTCATCTTACCCTTTAATATTATTTTTCAACTTTGTATTTTTCTTGACTTCTACCATGTCAAATTGGCACTCAAACATAAACATTTCTACCTTGGTCTCATTTGACTCCTCCAAGACTAAAACCTCTTTGATATTAGTTTGACATACATTATCATTTTAAAGAGACACTTTTATTCATGCTTAGAATATTAATCAACAACTTTATCATCAAATTCATGTTTCTTAAGAAGGGGAGAAGACTTACTCAACTATTCAAATTCTTAAACTATGGTATAGAATCATTGCCATAGGTCATCTTCTTCTTCATGGTTTTCATATTCAAGTACTCATTCATATTGTGTGGGAATAATGGCATTGACTTCTTCATCATATCGATCTAACATGATTTTCAAACCCATATCATCATGAATACAAATAAGGTAATTACCCTCAGTAACTACATATGGAAAATAACTATCAATTCTTAGCTCAAATTTTACATCACCTTCCTCATGGATTATGTATGTGCCAATGTCATTTTTTTAAAAGAAATATAAGGGATCATGTCCATAATTTTATGCACCATACTCATCTAGGAAAATATTAGAGATAAATTCAAGTTTAGAGAATGCTACATCATCCATATAAGACTCCTCTTGATCATTGATGACACAATTAAGATTAGATCTTTCTTCCACATAGGGATAAATATGAAACCTAGCCAATGGTTGTGGCATAATGGTCACCATTTCTCCATAAATTTTATTGAATATAAATGAAGACCAATCAGATGAGAGGTAGCCTCCTATATTGGCTATGAAATCCATTAAGAGGTAGATATCAAAATGAGTAGGAAAATTAACCACTACTATATCTTGAATGATTGGGAAGCTATGATAATCATGCAATAAAACTATCAAACCTTTGACTAGTCCCATTGATTCTTCTAGTTTCACATCAATTTATATCACCCCATTATTATATGTTTCATATTTGAAGCCTAATTTCTACTACAAGCTTAGGCATAACTATGGTAGATTCCCCACTATTCACAATGTAGTTACGAACAATATTGTTTCCAACAATAAAAATGAGGTATAAGGGTGGAAGCATTTTATATTTGGAAGAGGGATCAATAATGTGATTAGGTTCATTAGTGAGGGAAACATTACCATGACTTGATGGTTGGGGACTAAGGTGGATTTGGAAAATCTATTCTTGAAGAAGTTCCTCTTGACCAAGCATGTGAAACACTTCCCAAAGAGAGATACTAGATTTAAATTTATTCAAAGAATAAATAATATTCAAAAAAGTAACATTTACAAGTGCCTTGAGATTGAGACATTGGAGCACTTTGAGTAACCTTTCCAACATTCTTATTAGAAAGAGATGTAAAACTTCTAGGGACTATCACAATTGTATTCACACCTTAATGCCTTGCAAAAGGATCACTTGGACTTGTGTCAACACCATGGAGGCATTCCTCTTTGTTATAGTATTAGCTGAAATTGAAACATTCTAATTTAGGACATATGTGTCTTCTACTAGATATTTTTCAAGGTTCACCTTTTGTGTCTTGCATCCTTCATTTGATTACATGTAATTTTCATCTTCTATTGACAACTAAGGAGTAACTCCTCCTTGAGATACCAAGGCTTGTATTATATATTCATTTGCATCAATTAACTATTGTTGCTTACATTCTTCTCCTTTGACCAAGTTACTATGAACTAGGACCATATATCTTATGTTAGAAGTAGAGGTTGGGTTATATGCATTGATTAGCATATTAAATTTATGTTATACTTTCCCTCTACCTTGACCATATTTCTAATGTGGGAATATATTTCCTTATTGAGGATAGCAGTAGGGGTTTTGATTAACTCCATACTATAGATTACGTTTCTTTATTTGGGCCTCTAAGGCCCTAGACATTGCCTCCAAATAAATGGTATCTTTTACCTTTTTATGGGTATCTCTAAACATGGTATTTACTTTTGGGATTTGATAAATCCTTGGAGTATAAGTAGACATGTTGGGTAGATTAGGCATGGAAACTTTTGCAGCTAGTTTTCCACCATTCTAATCTATAATTGGCTAGGTAATAAGCTTTAGGTAGGGTGTAACCACCCATGGAATACAACATAGTGGATATGTCAATTCCAATAACACTTATATATGTAGGGAAAACAAATCTTACAAGTGGTCTCATGGGAGGGGTGAGCCTATGCCAAGTCCTTTGGAATATCTCATTGAAGTCATGCATAGTCTCCTTAGGAAAACTTTTATTTAAATTAAGCTAATGAATGAGTGACATGTGGTCACTTTTGTCTTCAAACCATGAGGTTAAAAACTCTCTAAAATCATCCCAAATTGTGATACATCCTCTAATAAATGTCCTATACTAGTCAAAAAATTTCCATCTAAGATACATGGCAAGTAGCCTAATGTAAATTTTGACCTCAATGACATTATGAAAGATTCAAAATTTATATATCATCATTAAAAGTTAAATAACTTTTGGTAGCATTAGGGGGTATATCATCATATGCATTGAGGTGTATGGGCTTGTTAGTGTTAAAGGATGGGAAGGCATGCTACCTATCCATGTTTTACTCAAGTTCCTCTTCACTTTCTTGATCTTCTTAGCCTGTAAAGTCCTCTTTTTCTTCAAAGGTCAAGATATGTTGAGGATGTTAAACTTCAATAGGAAGTTCAAGTTGAAGGTGTGTGTTTATGGGGTTGATACCTATACTAGTAGTTGACCTAGTACGGACCATGAAATATTAACAAATAATTGATAAAACTTGGTCTAAATAAATATATTACCTTGAATGTAGTTTCCAAGTGTTAAGAATAACACCATACATAGTTGTGATGTTGTCAATACCAACATTTACCTTGACAAGATGTATTTAAGACAATGGTCCCACTAGATGTGCCATAACTATTATCACAAAATATTATGATGTGGGAGAGGTTTTCCAAGCATATGCTAAGATTTGGGAAACATTGTAATACATCTAGGCCTATGGGTTGCCTATAATAGAGGTAAACCTATAGGTTTAAAGGCTATCTCCTTAGATTTATCTTTTCTTGCTTATCACCTATACTAATTTATTAGTTGGATGAAAAGGGATAAAAGTAAAATAACAATAAAATACTCTAATGAGGTGATATAATATAATGTTCTCCACTATACTACCATATACTTTTTCTATGAAACATGATCTAGAATACTAGTCTCAACATTTTAGAGGTATCTAACATAAGTATTTCAAACATAGAGGTGATATACATTACACTACTCAAGGTGAGTGAATTATAGGTTATATTTTAGAAAATAAGGATAATACTTACACTTATATATTTAAAAATTCACTACCTACACTTCATGTGACATGTTAGAGGGAGAACTACTTTCATCAAACATGGAAGAGCAAAGAGAAAGCAATGATAGATAATAATCACTTGACATTTCACTACACACCAATTCACACACTTAGAAAATAAATTTATGAGATCAAAACAAGATTTGAAATATTTATTTCAAAGGAAAAATATAATATCAAGCTATCAGGGTTTCACTATACTAGGTGTGGATTCCTTATAGAAGTCAAAATGGCTTGCATTTATAGAGCATGTGAGAAGACAAAGAAGGAAAGAAGTGGAAAGGTCATAAAGACTAATGTAAAAATATGATAAATATTTATGTTGAAGGATAATTAACTTTATAACAAACCAACAATTTATTCTTGGATAAGTGTCCATATAAAGCATGAAAAACTCCTCAAACTAGTATAAAGACTCTTCAACTAGCCCTCCTGAAACTGCCTTCATGATGAAGCACGACTTGACCTACTCGAAACTAAAATATGAAGTATTTACATATTTGAAATATATTATGGATTTTTTATATAAAGTTTTAGAATAATTATGTGCTTCCCTAAATAATAACCTTCTTCATGACACTTGTGATCACCATTCGCAATCACTTACTAATCTTTTAGGCCTAGGCCTTCAAAATTTTCATCGAGGTGACTTGAAGTTTCTAAAACAAATATATAAAATAGGTGTTAATACACTTTTTTAAAACTCCTATACCTTCTACTCTATCAATAAAACCTTAAAAAGATCCAAAATTAGGCTTATCATCTTCTCACTAGGTAGTTACTTGTCATCTTCACTATATGTATAAGATTGCCTATAGTGAATGGTGTATTAAAAGGAATTTAATGAAAAAATAAGATTAAAAATGATAATAATAAGTGGGAATAAATCTCTATATAACTCTCCTAATGATTCTCATTCCTATGTTCCATTCTTCACCTACAAAACACTCTAAAACTTACAAAATACATATATTTTACCTTATTCGTATAGGTGATAGTATAGAAAAAATGGATTTCCATGATATTGAGATAGTATTATACAATTTAAAAACACTTTCCAAGCCAAATTATTCTGTCCAAGTGCATCTCCTTGCATATTTTCTCCATCAGGTTAAAACCAAGGTTTTATGAGGGTTTTTGAAGGTTTTAGTTCTTAACAATAATTCATAAAAATATGATGTCCAAACCCTAAAATAAATGCATAAATATTGAGTATAGTACCCTTCCAAACTACCCATACATCTTGAATAACCATGTAATGTGTTTTCATATATGTGATTATTTGAAAATGGTGTATCGATCTTTCTCATGCATTCTAGGTACCCTTGTCATGGTTTTAGGTCAAGTTGACCACTCTATGTTGTTACTCTATAACCCAATAATTTTTATCAAATTTATATCCCCCTTTAAATATCTCAAGGTTATTAATAATTTTATGTGGTCCTTTGAATCAAGCTAGAGGCCATTAGGGTATAGACCTATTTTTAGGTGTAATAGGGCTTACTTTACTCTTTAAGCCATTGGCTAGTTATGAGTGCCTCTTAGGAATGTATGTGAATATTATAATTTTTGACATCTAATTAAACTATTTACATCATTTCATATTGTCCTAATACTTTTTAGTTCATCCTTCTAAAATTCACATAGTAAACTTGTAGTCTCTTACTTTACTAGGAGTGCCCTCTATCTGAGATAAAATAGAGGGAATATCCCATGTTTTCCTTGAAAAAGTGAAGTCATGGAGGGATATAATAGGAATTTATTACCATTTTTACCAAATATAATATATATATATATATATATATATATATATATTACTCTTATAGACTCATCAACTTCACAAACTTCAAGATAGACATATGGGACTGTGATCAACATGCATATAATTCTATTTGGGCTTGAGAGCCTTGAAATATGATTGTAGATTTAGGTTATTAACTCTTGAGATAAATTTGGGATATGTCATTACTACTATGAGATTTGTTTAATTATGATATAACCATCATAAACCCTTGCTTACCTCCCAAATTACACCTTTTACTAGCCTACACTAGTTTATAGACTATGTTGATTATGACACCTATAGGTGATATTTATGGAGAGTTAAAATTCCCTCTATATATGATAATTTGTGTTTAAATACCACATTATTTTATCCTTATCCTTATTATATTATTGGATCATTTTCAATTTTAATGAACATCTATGTTTGCAGAGCTCTTAACCTCTTATCTCTAACCATGAATACTCTATGAGTCTATAGTTAGGATATAGTTGACATCTTAAGAGAAATAAGGTCCCCTTTACATTATGTTCTATGTATGACCACTATGTTTCAATTAGTTTTCTTTACTTTGAGTCATTAACATAATTTCACACTTGAAAGGGCTCAATTCTTTCCTTGAAATCATGCTCTCACCCCTATACCATCATTA
The DNA here is from genome assembly GCA_037957365.1 of Torreya grandis. NCBI lineage: Eukaryota > Viridiplantae > Streptophyta > Pinopsida > Cupressales > Taxaceae > Torreya > Torreya grandis. Next base: position 57,358 of record JARHVA010007295.1, on the reverse strand, counting down.
TACTATAGGTTTACAGTATCAAAGTTCTCTTTATTTCAAATAACATTGAATATATATAGTGTAAGGTTGCCTAGATTTGAAACTTGTTTGAATTATCCTCTTTTGATAAAAAAATCCACCTTTCTCAATTCAAGACATTAATCTAGGCTTGGGCTACATGAGAGAAACGACTAGGCCTATACATACTTCAATAAACTTAACCATGGGATGTCTTTTGTATGAGTAAATACATTATTCATAGAAACTAAGGTAAGTTGTCTCAGTTGCAACTTTTCAAACCTATGGACATAGAACTAAAGTTTGATGACACATAAGGACCTCACCATTGTCACCATGTTCTTCTTTTCTCCTTTAGACTTTTTTGAAAGTGTAAAGTAATTTTAAGCATCTCAATTTCAACATTTCTCAAAATTCTATTGGAGATGCTTGTAGGTGAACATCAGATTTAGGATTATGTGTTAATATTTGGTTATCATAACTAATCTCTAACCTTTATAATAGTTCAAACCTATTATCTTCACTTCAAAATCCTCTTTAAAATATTAATACCTCCTTGATTCATCAACATAAGTGATAAAGGCTTCCTAATACTTTAATGTAGGTGATAGTCACATGGATTTTGGACTATGATTATGTCTTGGTCCTTTCAATCCATATATAATAGTCTTGAGACCAAACCTTCAAAAAGGAAAAATTAGCATCATACTTATAGAGGTTGAAAACAACATATTACCTTTGTCTTGAAGACCAATTTAAGAGGATGAAACTCTACTACTATTAAAACATGTTTGTAGACTAGCAATGGAGTCCCTCACTAGAAAAAGAGATGGACTTACTCATATATTAACCTCCACACATGAAACCAGACTAAGAATCATATGAGAAGGATGGTAACACTCTATAATAACACTAAAACCACTTGATTTTCACATAAAAATCTAAATAGAGAAGAAAACTAAAGGCCATGGAGATATGTAGGAATAAAAGAGTCAATAATACTCTTAGTAATGGTTTAGGAGGCACAAGCCACCAAACCTAGCTACTAAGAGAGGAGGTTGAATCAATTGCTTAACAAAATTTATTCATTTTGATTCCATTCATCATTTCATTTGTATAAAAATCAATGCATAAATTTAAAAACTACACAAGTATATCATGAAAGAACATAAAAGATATGTGGGAAACCCTATTATGGAATAAAATGTACGAAACCATGCACATGGACTATAGTCCTATAATGTCAAGATCTAATTTTTTAGTGAAGCACCAACTTCATAAGGATATACAACTCCTACCTAGTTGAGCACCCACTCAACTAGTCTTCTGCAAGCTCTATCTTGCAAGGAGGCTTCAACCCCCTAGGTACCTTAGCCAAAACTAAGTCACCTAAGATCTATGATGACCTTACAACACTTATTTCTAATGTTAGAGATACAATCCAATGAGGAGGGGGTGAACCAATGGTGGTAGAAAATCCATTTCAATTTCTAAGCCCTTCAAACACTTAAGCATTCAATATAACCATTTATGAAGCATTTAAGATGTTTATAGAAATGAACAAATAGGTAATGCAATATTACACATACGACATAATATCTATGTGGGAAACCCTCTTAGGGAATAAAACCCACTCTCAAGTCTACAAACACATGGACTACTTATCCTATAAGATGATAAAAAACATGAGATTGGTCAAGTCCTAACCAAAATTTAGGGAAACACTTATTTCACAAGGAGCACCTACCCCTAGGATGATCAAGTCCTTTTGGCCACCTATTAGTCAAGTCCTTTTGACCAACTTTAGTAAAACACCTATTTCATAAGGAATACCTATCACTAAGATGATCAAGTCCTTCTGACCACTTTTTGGTCAAGTCATTCTAACCTAGATGTTGAGCAACCTCCTAACACCTATGAAATGAACATCTCCTTATCATTGATTGTATAAAAATCTAATGGATATATAATGTATGTCATGCCCCTTAACTTCTTCACATAGACACAAACATCTGAATCCACCTTTTGGATCACACTACACTTTTTAGCAATAACTCTATCACAACATTAACATCATGACCAAATGGTCATACACATAGTCCACACTATAATTTTCCTCTCAAATAAACCACCAAGATTACTTAGATATCATCTATCCTTCACTCACACTCAAGGCATCCAAAACATATGTTTGGATCACTCTGGACATCTTCACTCATCCTAAATATTCAAACATACAAGAGCACTATTATTGAAATAAAAAATATGACCTATAGGCCATACACATAGTCATCAATGTATTCTAGTATACAACCCATATATTGGTCACACACCCTTTCCTTCACTCCAAAACTCTCTCTCTCACACACCTCTTCTCTTAGGTCTTTCACATCTACAAATCATCATCTTTGATTTCACCATTTATAGAGCCTTCATGATTATTATCTTCTTGGTCAGAATTTTGAATTGAATTAACCCTTAAGGCATATTACATATCTCAATACTATCCTCAAAAGTTGGCCATAACAACTATGGGTCATACTTAAGTAGCTATGGCTTTCAATTAGGCCTTAGTATTCCTTATAGGTCTCATAGAGACCTATTCACCCATGTATCACTCTATCGATAAATTTGTAAACATAGACCATTTCAAACTACATAGGTATACTCCACATGATGCCTTAGACATCCTAAAATGATCACAGTCATCATAACACTCCTCTACTAAAGCCAAAGAGATCAATCTTTGACCTTATACATAGAAACGCCATAAATGAACACACATTCAAAATCTATGAATTTTATCATAATAAATATGGCTTGGTAAAACCTAAAAAATCCATACATATCATATTTATGGAGTCTAAAACACTCTTCAATAGCAATGTCCCCTTGAAACATCCAAATACCATTAGAACAACTCAAATATCCTTCTCAGGTCACTTATAGAACATGGTCAAACACATAGTCAAGTTTGGAAATTAATATCTATAATTGTATGGATATTCAAACCTTATAACCAATTTTTTGGATGTGCCTTAGAGCCCTTTATAACTTGTTATTTTACACCATGGAAAAATTATGCATACATCCAAAGTTATAGCATAAAAAATATAGATTGGTCTTCCCTCACAAATTTGAATATTTGAATTCTAACGGTCACTGAGCAACTCTTAAACTTTGAACACTTTTACATCATATCATTTATTCACATCTTAAATCAAATATTTCCCATTTATATCTTTATAAGTAGATTAATATTTACCTTTTCTTTACTATTAAACATTGAGCACTTGTCATCATCTCACTACTTCTTGACAATTTAGAACAAACACACTTTGTCAATATCCTATAATTAGCTTGATCATTATATTTAAATTCTCACAATTAAATCTAGATAATAACAACCTATATTTTTACACTTGGAAGCTCAGTGTGCCTTCTTCACACATTGAATCTTTGACTTAGACCGTACCGTTGATCTTCATATACAAATACCCACTCACCATTGATCTTTATCTGAAAGGTTTCATTCTTACCATTAGATATCTAAAAAGAATAATGCTCGTTATTATATCATTATCTGATCAGATTAATTTTTATTCATAGATATGTGATATTATTAAACGTTCACTATTATATATCCCATTGTAAATTTGGTTAAGTATGGGAACTTAGTGAACTATTTGAGAATCTAACTTTACACCTTAATATATTTTGCTCTGATTAACCTCATGACCTAAAATTTGAACCACGTGATAAAATTTCATATGGGAATCCATCCATATATAAATATTATCTTGTAACCTTCACATGTGTGAAATATAATATTATCAATATGCTTACTTAACTCTACTTAAACATAGACATCACAATCTACCTTGGAAGCCAATTTTGTGTAGTTATATGTTTTTATATAGACAACCTCATGACCTAAAACTGGTAAAATAAAAATTGTGAATAATTTTATGGCACCCATATGACAAACTCCCCCTGACTCATCCATACGTGGCAATGGTGATGTTAACAAATTGCCTACTCATATTTTTCTATGATAGAGCCAACTATGCTAAGATGAACATAATGAAGAACCAGATAAATACCATGCACTTACACAATATCTCAAATAATATTTTACCTATTATATTACCCATAAAACATACTCAATATATTCTAACCATCCTTAATCATGATAAAACTGAAGATCAACCAAGCCTACTTCAAGCATTCTAGGACAAGCACACTACACACTTTGTCATTGATACTTAGAATATCAATAAACCTCATAAAATCACCTAAAAACCTCCATGAAATCACTAATAAATATATAATATATAATCCAACTATATATTATAATCTTATTTTTCACTCTTTTCTCTTCAATCTCACTAAAACAACCTCTTAGGCCTTCTCGCTCAAATAACCCTCTCTTTGACAGAATTTAGATCAAATGACCTTCATAAATACCTATATAAAATTATTTATTTAATTATGGAATTTTTTATTATTTTATTTATTATCTTCAATATCTTAACCTATTCTCCAAAAACACTATATCCTTCATTCAAAATCTCAATCCTCTAACTAGTCAAAATAAGCTTATTAGGCCTTAACTTTATACTTGATTCTTTCTCATACCTATCTTGGTTGGATAAAGACCTAAAAATAATTGTATTATTATTAATATACATCAATATAAACGTTACATAAGTGAATAAAACAATACATAAGCTCTTCATAGTCCATAAGGACCAAATCTAGCATTAGGCCTAATGGAGACCTAATGTAATTAGGTCTATTATATCCACACATTACCACTCTGATGCTTAAGATAACTTCCTATCTTAAAAAATTTATAAAAAACTTCATAAATTATTATAATATACCCATAATTACACCTTGGTTCCCCAACTCTATCTATCCCATTTCACTACTTGGACCTCCCAATTAGGTCTCCTCACCAATAAGCCTTCTCACTACTTGAAACTCTATTTTACAAAATTGAACCATATACACAACATTACAACATGAAAATGAATAAAATAATATTAAATACTTAAAAAATTTCCCAAAATTATTTTATCTCCACCATACAGGCCAAAATGCCTCAAGAACACTCCTATAGATGGCTTACTTAGAAACACTAAATGTTGTCAACACACAATCAAAATAATTTGACTCTCCAAGCTTGATAAGGGACTTATAATGATAAAAAAATGTATTAAAATTATTTTAATAGTAATTTATTAAAATATTTAATAGCTATTTATCGTTAATCTTAGTGAAAAGTGACTTAGGGACATCTTTTTCACACACAAAAAAAATTGCATGTATGACCAAAAACATAGTCAAGAAAATAAACTAATAGAACACCTATGGGAGCAATTTGGTGATATTAAAATGGATTTTTTTGAACATTTATAATCCTTATATCATCTTTTGAAATATTTTTCATTTTCATATATCAATATTATTCTTACAGACAAATCTCACTATGTCACTCTACATAGACTTTAATGTGCAAGACAAACAAGTTTGATGACAACATTTTGCATAGGTGTAGGCATAATCAAAAATTATAGATGAATGTTATATTATTTATATCTATTTAATAATTACCCCATGCCTTAGGATCCATCCCTTGTCCTATAAAACTAATCCCTAATATCATTATCATTCTCACCTAATTTTCTCACTATTCTGCTCATTAGGCTAGTTTAACAATAGGCTAACTTCCATGACTATTTTTGAAATTTTTTTGTTATAAAATTTCATGAGAATAAAATATAATTTTTTAAAATCATCCTCCATCCACTTTCATGCTTTGACCTTGTCAACCCTACCTGTAGCATCAAAAACCCTAAAAATAAGGGTTTTAGTATAGCTTTTACTCACTATCAAGACAAAAAATTGACCTAAGGAGACCTTGAAGATTATTTTACATGTTCCAAACACTAAAATAGGTAAAATATACCATTATAAGCCATAACCAATTATATATTTCCTATTAGGGCTTTGTAAGGATTTTAGGAGGGGTTTGACTACCTTGCCTTCTTTGCAATCATTCATAAAGGATTGCCCCTCAACTGTAAAATAAATGACAATAAATTCAATATATTGACCTTACAAAAACACCATAAAGTGATCACGATCTCACTAAAATTTATCACATGAAACAAGCCCGAGAAACTTCTTTTCATGTCTTCAACACCCTATTCTATGCACACAATCAACCTTACCATCAAAATTATTGATTTTGCTTGTAGGATATGAATTAAAAATTGTAAAAAATTCTAATCACAATCCCTCACACCAATTTAAATGTTTTAAATATCTTTATAATTCTTGGAAAAGACCTTAACCCCTCATTAGGCAACTATGGGTTACTTTGTGTACTTAGGCTTTATAATGCTAGTCAAATTTTGAATATGATCATGCCTTGAAACCACTTGAAATATTATAAAAAAATATTTATCATGTCATAAAACATAATAAAATTATCTCACTTCCAATGTCTCAACTCACCATGCTACCAGGCTTATCTCACTAAGGCACCAATCCTACAACTTCTCACTAGGTCTGTTCGTACATAAGATAAGCTTCAAAATTATCCTTTGAACTAATATGAAGGATTATTTTCATATTTACCATGTTTAAAAATAATATAACACTTAATAATTCTATCATTTACCTGAATAACAAATTTTCACCATGATTCATGCATATATTTTCTCACAGAGCTAGGCTGGGATACTCAAAATACATAGTACTCAAAGTTTGGACATAAAAGGCTAGTTTAAAGATGTCATTATTTAAACATGATTTATTGAGGACAATTACATTCTAAATATACTTTATGATATTTATCTCATTAAAAATTTGTACCAGGACCTCATATAGTATACAAGGACTTATTGACCCATGTGTTTACCTTGTATGCTTATCAATACTTAGAGTTCAAATAAGATGATTCTCTTGTATCTTGAACATGATATTAATATGTCATAAAACCTAAAAAATGATACCAAATTTACTTCAAATTTTATCTCAATATAAAAACTAAATTTCTTAATCACACAACACTTTACCAAGCATGATATCAACTATTATTTTTGTCATGAAGAATATCCAACTTGATTTTGACATCAATGACAACATTAATGCCTTAAAACCAACACTAAGAACATACATCAATAATATCCCCAATTTTATTTTATTAAAAACACCCTTAATTATAGTATATAATTATCCGACACTTGATCTTAAAATAGGAACTTTCTCTCCCTTTGACATTAATGGCAAAGGTTCACCTTTTTGGCAGCTATTTCATCCTTTAACCTAGGGTAACTTAACTTTTATTTCAAACAACCACATCAATCCTTTATAAAAAATTAGGATGACATACCTACTAATGATTGAATTCATTCATCTCTATGAAAATTTAATACATTTTCAAAACCATGACTTGGTTTGATCAAGTCATCATATAAAATTTTTGAATAAAACTTGAATTTTAAGGTTTCCTAAGACCACAAAACTCCCCCTATGACCAGGCATCCTTCATGCTTCTTGATTTATATTTGAGTTCCTCCATGAATCCTAATGGAGTCACCTCTACTCTAGAGAGCTAGAATAACATAAATTCAAGAGATTCCCATATCTCCATGTCCTTGTAGGACTAAACTTACTCCATGATATTTTTATGCTTGATTTGTCCTTCTAGCTTGATATCATCAATATTTGTTTGGCTATCATTTTGGCTTGATTTATTAGACTTGAATCTTTCATCAACAAAATAAGCTAATAGATAAAATTCTTGGCACTCTTTTGTATCTTGATTTTGCTCTACCATGGCAAATAGTCCATTTAAACTGATAGACTAATTATCAACCTTAGACACCTTAGGTTTCCACTTATTATTTCTTTCTTGTGTTCTATAAGCCTCAAACTTATTGTCTTGTCTTGAGAAGTAATTATTATATTATTTTGAAATGTTACCAACCTTATAATTGTTAAAACATGTTATCCCTCTAGATAGAAACATACCATGACCCATACCTCTTGACTGATGGTTCTCCTCATAGTTCCATGAAACTTAATTATTGAAGGGCCTTCTATAATGCTTTACTATATGACCAAATTGGTTATATGAATAATAATATCCATTGAAATTATTATCCTAACTTATGTTATTATATTTCTTGATGGTATTGACATGTGTTTTGTTAGTTCCCTCATTTTTTAATTGATCTTTGACACTTTTGATCACATTAGTGTCCTTATCTTGATATCTAATAAAACCAATACCTATCTTATCATTAATAATATTTTGAATAATCATAAGGTTGTTTATATCATTGGTGATATTTTCAAACCTTACAAAGGACTTGACCTTATTGATGCTTGCTTAAATTCAACTCTCAAAGAGTTCACTTCAGCTAGATACCTTACACATTCTTCTTCTTTTGTTTCTAAGCCTAAAGTCATAATATTAATTTGACTCTCCACCTATTTGACTATTTCCTCTTGCTCCTTGAAAATGTTTTCTTAGTCTAGCTTCAAAAAAGTTGATTTGATCCTCATAGTCTTTGATAAGGGACCTCATCACCCTATTATTTTTATTGAATATCTTCAGCTCTTCTATTCATCAACTCAGATTTAAGATCCACCTCATCTCCTTAATCTATATCACCAATAACACTTCCAATACATATGGAATATTTTAGATTTTAGTAGCTTGATTCTTCAGCCATGAAAAGAACCTCATTAACATCAGGACCATCACTTTCATGATCACTCTCTTAACCACTTATTTCACTATCATTAGATGAGATGTAGTCTTCCTTTGTATAAAGACTCCTTTTGCTTTTGAATAACCATTTCTTGTTCTCATATCTTATAAAGTTTTTATTGCTCTTATCAGATTTATAAGACCTTTTATCATCATCATGATCTTCATTATATTCTACATCATCCTTTGTCTTATGTTTGTGAGGACATTTATTGGAAAAGTGTCCAACCTCTCCATAATTGAAACATTTGAAAGGCAACTTACCTTTGTATTTTCCTGAACCTATCTTCAACTTTCTTTCAAATATAGTTATTAACTCATCCTCAACAATATCAAATTTATCATTATTTATGACTTTCTTACTTTTTGACTTCTTATCTTTTTGCTTATTTTCTTCCTTGAATATAACCTCCTTATTTAAAAATCTTCCTTCACTTGTCCTCATCTCATAGGCTATTAGGGTTCCATGAAGTCCATCTATATCAATTTTGTCTAAATATCACATTTCTTCAACAACACATACCTTGAAATCAAATTTTGGAGTTAGAGACCTTAAAACCTTTTGAACAATAGTAGTCTCTTTTGATTATTCTCCTAGACCTCTTATGATGTTGACCACTTCATCAACCTTGAATAAATAGGTTATAATGGTCTCATCTTCATTTAATTTTAACTTTCAAATTGTCTTCTATGAGTTTTCAACTTGGCCAATTTGACTTTGTAATCTCCCTCATGAATATTTGTTAACTTATCCCATTTTTATTTGGAAAATATATAGTGAATTACCTTCACAAGTTTTGCTTAAGATAGATCACACATAATGCCATTCATTGCTTTTGATTTGTTGTCATTGGTCTTCTTACCTATTGCATCCATAGGAGGGATAGGGGGTATAGTATACCTATCCAAGACTCATTACCAAACATCGTGACCTTGAGACATCAAATATGTCATCATCCTCATACTCTAGAATGTATAATTGGATCCATTAAATAATGGATATTTGTTTTTATAGAAACCATCCTATGATTGAATAGTTATCTCAGATTTTTTAGAATCTCCTTTAGGTTTTAATACCTCCTTAAAAGTAACTACTATGATACAAAAAATTGGAATTATATTCTAAAAGGGGGGGGGCGGGGGGGGTGAATCATTTACTTAACAACATTTATTCAATTTTATTCCATTCATCATTTCATTTACATAAAAAATAATGCATAAATAAAGAAACTACATAATAATATCATGATAGAACATAAAATATATGTGGGAAAACCTCATGGAGAATAAAACCCACTAAATGACAAACATTTTATACAATCCTATAATGTCAAGATCCAAAAATTTAGTTAAGCACCAACTTCACAAGGAGATACAACCCTTACCTAGTTATATTAGCATAAACTAAGTCACCTCAAATCTCTGATCACCTTAGAATACCTATTTCTAAATCAACTATAGATGAAAATATTCTTTTTCAATCTTTTACATTCAATCTCACTCAAACAACCTCTTAGGCCTTCTCACTCAAATAGACCTCTCTTTCATAGAATTTAGATCAAATGAACTTCCTTAATACCTATAGAAAAATAGTTAGATACTCATGGAATTTTTTGATCATCTTCCTAATGACCTTCAATTTTTTAAATTGTTCTAAAAAAACACTATATCCTTCACTCAAAATCTCAATCCTCTAACTAGTCAAAATAGGCTTATTAGGCCGTGACTTTATACTTGATTCTTTCTCATACCTATGTTGGTCAAATAAGGAACTAAAAATATTTTGATTATGATTGAAATATATCACTACATAAGTTTCATATGTTAAAAAAAATACATAAGTTGGTCATAGTCCATAAATAACAAATCCACCATTAGGCCTAATGAAGGCCTAATGCAATTAATTTTGTTATATCCACACATTACCACTCTAACCTGTATGAACACTTCCTATCCTAAAAAATGGATAATTTAATTAATAAATTCCTAAAATATACCCATTATAAGTCCACCTTGGGTCACCAAGTCCATTTGTCCCATTTCACTACTTGGACCTCCCAATTAGGTCTCCTCACCAATAGGCCTTCTCATTGCCTGAAAGTCTATTTTACAAATTTGAACCATATACAGAACTTTTCCACATAACCCATGAATTAAATAATATTAAAAAAATATTAAAGACTATAAAAACTTCCTAAAATTATTTTGTCTCCACCATACATTCCAAAAGGCCTCAAGAACACTCTTATAGATGGCTTACTTAAAAACACCAAATACTATCAACACACAGTCAAAATCATTTCACTCTCCAAGATTGATCAAGGAATTATAATTGAAAAATTATTAAAATGTTATTATTATTTATTTATTAAATATTAAATATATTTGTATCATTCATATTTATGAAAAGTGACTCAAGGACTTCCTTTTCACACATAAAAAAACATTGCTTGTAGGACCAAAAACACAGTCAAGAAAATCAACTTATAAAACACTTATGGAAATAGTTATGTGATATTAAAATGGGTTTATGTGATCATCTATAATAATTATATCATATTTTTAAATTTATATTTCATGTTAATATATCAATATTTATCTTATAGACCAATCTCACTATGTTAGTCTACATAGGCTTCACTATGCTAGACAGACCAATTTGATGACAACATTTTGCATAGGTGTAGGCATCATCAAAAATAATATTCCAGGGGTATAATATTTATATGTATTTAATAATTACCCCATTAATTAATAAATATTCCTCTTCAACTAATCCCTAATCTCATTTTTATTCTTACCTAGTTTTCTCATTATTATGCTCATTAAGCTAGTTTAGCGATAAGCTAACTTCCATGACTAGTTTTGCACATTTTTTGTCATAAAAATAATAATTTTTTTTAATTAGAATAAAATAAAATTATTTCACATCATCCTCCATCCACTTTCATGTTTTGACCTGGTCAACCCTACCTATAACATTAGAAACCATAAAAATAAGGGTTTTCCTATAGCTTCTACATACTATTAGGATAAAAAAACCACCTAAGGAGACCTTGAGGAGTATTTTACATGTTAAAAAAAAAAAGGTAAAATATAACATTATGATCCATAACCAATTATATATTTCCTATCAAGTCTTTGTAAGGGCTTTAGGAGGGTTTTGACTGCCTTACCTTCTTAGCAATCATTCATAAAGGAATTCCCCTCAACTCAAAAAAAAATTATAATAAATTCCATATATGGAACTTAAAAAAATAAAATTAAGTACATATCTCTCATGAAAAGTTTTCATGTGCTAATGATCATGAGAAACTTCTTATCATGTTTGTAACACCCCATTCTATGCAAACAATCAACCTTACCATCAAAAGTCTTATTTTCTCCTATAAAATATGACTTCAAACATGGTAAAAATGATTATAAAAATGCATCACACAAATTTAAATTATATCAAGAGATATGTCATTCTAATAAAATATATTTCCCCCTCACTAGGCCATCATGGGTCACTTTGTACACATAGGCCTTATACTGCTAGTCAAATTTGGACTATGACCATGCCTTAAAACCACTCTAAATGTTCTCAAAACTTGATACTAATGTCATAAAAAATCATAAAATTATCTCAAACTAACACCTTTTCTCACATATGTCTCTAATGTCTCAACTCACCATGTTATTAATCTTATCTCACTAAGGCACCAAGCCTATAACTTCTCACTAGGTTTCTTTAGATAGGAGCTAAGTTTTAAATCTATCCTTTCAACTCATCTGAAGGATTATTTACCTATTGACCATGTTAAAACATATTATATAACTTAATTATGATTTTAATGACCTACATCATAAAGTTTCACCATGCATCATGTATACATTTTCTCAAAGAGCTAGGCTAGGCTACTCAAAATACCTAGTACTCAGAGTTTGAACACAAACATGCTAATTCAAAGATGTCATTCTTTAAACATGATTTATTAAATACAAGTCCATTATTAATAGACTTTATGAGATTTATATCATTAAAACTCTATTAAAAGGCCTCGTATAGTATACAAGGACTTATTGACCCATATGCCTACCTTGTATGTTTCTCAATAATTAGATCTCAAACAAGATTCTTCTCTTATATCTTGAACATGATCCTGATATGTCATCAAAACTTAGAAAGGATACCAGGTTGCCTTTAAATTTTATCTCAATAGATAAAGAAAAATTCTTAATCACACATCACTTCACCAAACATGACATCAATTCTAACTTTTATCATGAAGGATATTCAACTTGAATTTGACATTAATGACAACATTAATTCCTTAAAACCAACACTAGGAACATACCTCAATAGTTATGTTCTATGTATAACCACTATGTTTCAAGTACTTTTATTTCCTTTGAGGCATTATCACTATTTCACACTTGAAAGAGTTCAATTTTTAACTTGAGATAATGCTCTCACCCTTATACCATCATTATGTTATAGGTTTGTAGTATCAAGGTTCTCTTTGTTTCAAATACCATTGAATATCTATAATGGAAGCTTTACTACATTTGGAACTTGTTTTCATTATCCTATTTTGATTTAAACAAAAAACCACCTTTCTCATGTCAATACATTACTCTAGACTTGGGCTACATGAAAGAAAACACTAGGCCTATGTAGACTTCAATGAACTTCACCATGGGATGTCTTTTGTATGATCAAATACCTTATTCAAAACATTTAAGGTAGGTTGTATTAGTTACAACTTTTCAAACCTATGGACATGGAACTCAAGATTGACTAAACATAAGGACCTCACCATTGTCACAATTTTATTTTTTTACCTTAGACTTGTTTGAAAGTGTCAAGTGAGTTTAAGCATCTCCTTTTCAACATTGCTCAAATGTCTATTGGAGCTGCCTATAGGTGAACATCATATTTAGGACTGTATGCTATGAATTGTTTGTCATAACCAATATTTAACCTTTTTAATAGATAAAATTTATTATTTTCACTTCAAAATCCTCTTTAAAATATTAATATCTCCTTTATTCATCAACATAAGTGATAAATTATTCTTGCTACTTGATTGTATGCAACAGTCATAGGGATTTCTAAGTGTACTTATATCTTGGTCCTTTCACTACATATAGAATAGTCTTGAGACCAAACCTTCAAAATGAAAAATGATAATCATACTTATATAGGTTGAAAAAAACATATTACCTTTGTCTTGCAAACAAATTCAAGAAGATGAAAGTCTAATACTATGAAAACATGTATGTAGATGAGTAATGGAGTCCCTAACTAGCAAAAGAGATGGCCTTACTCATTATTTAACCTCCACACGTGCAACTATATTAATAATCATATGATAATAATGGTTAAACTCTCTATGAACATGTACACCACTTTATTTTCACATAAAAAATTTAAATAGATAAGAAAGCTGAAGGCCATAGGGATGTGCATGTAGAAAAGAGTCACTAGCACACTTAGCAATGGTTCATGAGGCAAAATCCAATAAACCTAGAACTATGGTCATAAATTTGTAGTAATTAGAGATTAATATTACCCAAACAATCCATTTTCTCTGACTCGCCTCTTTCTCTCCATACCAAGCAGAGTTTGGTTTACCTTTTTGACTTGTCTAGGAGAGTGATAGGAAAGAAAGTTCATTTTTTCTAATTTTTAACTCTATCAAAGCTTCCTAAGAATATAAATAGACTATGGGATTCCAAAGAGAAACTCCTAAAGTTTTATCACATGATAAATGTGTTGTACAAGTTTTACAACTTCTTGAAAATGCCTAAAACTATGTGATCTTCTTGGTTTTAATGTTTAACCTAAAATTATTAGTTCAAAACTAACATCTCTAACATGTACCTAACATTTGGGATTTTATATAATCCTTTTTAACATTTTTCATCCCATGGAAACTATATCACTTCATAAATGACCCCAGAAGTGGCTTAGAATGACATAAGACTAACTTGGACAAAGATGACAAAGCTAAAACATAATAAATGACCTCATTAAAGACCATGGAAGACATTTTACATACTAGAAGACACCCATAACAAGTTTTAATATATAAGGGTTAACCTAATTTGACTTGTGGTCAACTTAGTTAATAATCCCTTTCATTATTTCTATTGATACTGGTAATATATCTCCAACTATTGAATATGATGGAACTAAAGACCTTGTATCTTTTTTTAAGGCATTTATAAATCTTTATAAGGAGTGGATCCAAACTAATACTCTCACCAAAATCATAATTTTAGTTAAAACCTTAAATGGTGATTTATTAGAATGGTATAACTAACTTCCCAAACATTCTATATGGAAACTAGAAGATTTAGTCAATCCTCTAGTTAAAGAGTTTCAACACAATGATCTTCCAAAAAATGGCCTTAGTTATTTCATCGATGTTAAGAAATATCCCATTGAATCAACTCATGATTTAATCAAATGATGTAAATATTTGGATCATAAGGGTAATCCTAACATAATTAATGACAATTTGTTTAAACTCTTTATAACAACATTAATTCCTTCAACCCAATACAAAATTCAAAATGTTGCTCCCTAAATGTTAAATGAAGCTATTAAGCAAGTTAGTCACCAATACTTTTTATTTTAAAAGTTTGAACATAATACTAAAATTATTAAATGATCTTTTCAACATTCAATCAATGTGATAATTAGAAATCCTCCTCAGCTCAAATTAGGAATAACCAAATTTGATAATCCTAAAACTTATCATATTCCATTAACCATGTAATAAATGAAATAAATTTTAATGCCCTCTAAACTATTCACTTACCCCAATGATCCCCATAAATGGTATGATCCTAATCAATTTTATTGTTTCCATTCTGATATAGGTCATTCCCAAAAAACATATAGAGGGATTACAAACTTTGTCATTTATTTTATGTTTGGAGATTCATTCAATCATGATGTTATGATTCAAATGCTTTCTTAATATTACATTAATTTTTCTCAAAATAAACAATCTTCTAAAGATTTTACTTCTAACAACCCAAAAATAATTTCCCACATCTAACCCTCAACTACAAAACAAGGATATTTATGTCATTGACATTGATTATGATCAATATTACACTAATTACCAATACATAAACTCGGCTAAAGTTAATTATCAATGAAAATTATCCCACAAAGGTCTTGTCACCAAACCTAAGAAACCATCCTTAGAAGAATAACTTCTTAAAGATACTACTATTACTCACTTATCTTTAGAAACCAATGAGGATCTACCTCTTCCCTCTGAACCTCTAATCACTTCTCTTCCTCCTAAACCTATTTTACCTTCTAAGCCTTGTGTTGGTTCTTCTTTTTCCAAAACCCATTAGAACTTCCTATAAGAACTCAATTTTATGCCTTGAAAAATTCCTCTCATGAATTTAATTCATACCTATCCTTATCATTGCAATTTCCTCATGTAACAAATTTCATAAATAGAAGATCTATATCCTTTAGAAGAGGAACCGTCTTCTTAAGAGCCTCAACAAACCAAAGTATATATAATTGAATCCATATGTCCTTCTTTGAAACCTTATATAGATTTACTTGAAGAAGACATGACCAATGATGAAATTATCTTTCGAGTTGATGATCCACCCCTCTTTATTAAAATAGACATTAATACCATCATAATTTGTAAATTATTAGTATATGAAGGGTTTAACATTAATGTGAAATCTCATTGCCTCATTCAATAACTTGGATATAAAAATCATCTCAAACAAACTCTTTTGACATGTTGTGGATTCAATAAAACTAATCAAAATCCATTTGGTTGTATTTTTATCCCTCTTACTATCAAACCTAAGAGTATACAAACTAAACTTATGGTTCTTGATTTACCAATATCTTATAATATTCTCATAGGATGCCTATAGAGCCATCACATGAGGGATATCACCTCTTTCAATAGCCAATGTATCAAGTTCCTTCATAATGTAAAAATATATAAACATGAGGCCAATATTAACCCATGGATTTTTCAACTACCTAGTCCCAAACCTCAATATTAGGTTCCCAATATTCTAAAAATTAATAATGACCCTTTACCCAAATTGATCAATATGAATCCATGTTTACATGTCACTCTTGTTGATTCTGTTGACAATGAGCCTAATGACTTACAAAATACATGCAATACTACTAATCTACCTCCTTACATAGTAGAATGAATACCTCCCTCCTTATTACCTTGTGATTGTATCATCCCTTTCACTAACGATATCACTGATTTCCCTCCATACAATACCCATGAAGCATCTTATATAGAAGATGACTTCACATGTAATGATTATGGAGTAGATAAATTATTTCAAGATCCTTTAATCATGTCATGACATAAATTTAGTGATTTAGGCACATCACCTTCTGAAGTTCCCCTTGAGTTATAATCATGTACCATTTCTCTAACTTATGATGATAACTACATCATGTGCCAAGATCAATCACGGGAATTAGTTATTCAACATTATCAAAAAATATATATCAAATACATACTTTTAACGATGATGTTCACACCATTTCCATAGATTTTGAGATAGAACCTGAAGGTCATGTACCTCCAATCAATTATCCACTTTTTGATACTCCTTGGGTGGTTCAACAAATTTTACCCCTCTTACCTATAGAACTTACATTAGCTTTTATACCTCCTACTGAATCAGTTATTTTACTTGATCATTTTCCCATCAATAATTCTAATCATAAAACAATCAAATATAATCAACCTTCCTCTATAGTAACACCTACTCCTAACATCACTCTTGATACCAAGGCCATAGATGTACACTAGATACATTATAAATATGACCACCATGGAAAAAAATTATTTATCTTCAAGTAGATGGGGAATATTATTTCCATATACCTACACTACCTAATAATGAAGCCATACTTGAATTACTCCATGCCTGAGAACCTCAACTTACTTAACAACATCACAAACATGAGATTTTAAAGGGAAAAGCCCCTTATTTTAACAAATTATTCACTATAAATGATCCTAAAAAAATCCAATTTACTCTCCTAACATTTCATATCATTTCCAATATGGAAATGTTATGCTTATCGATGAAATTATAATAATAAAATATGGTACCCCTTTAGGCCCTTAACCTCTGTTAGTCTCTAAATAACTTAAACTAATTGAATGTGATAAATTTAGTTTATTCTTTGATAAATATCATTGGTATTTCACTTGGCTTTATGAGGACATTATTGACATTGATCCTAGTATCGTGGTTCAAAACATCATCACCTATCTTGACATAAAACCCCTATGACAAAAAAAAATAGATATTCCTCCTAAAGTTTCCAACATATGCCATAAATAAATCATTAAAATTTTAGATTAAAAATTTATCAAACCTATAGACTATCCTTAATTGGTCTCAAACATTCTAACATTCATAAAAAGTCACTATGTTCATTCACATTTTCATCAATTTCCATAACCTCAATCTTGCTTGTCTCAAGGACAACTTCCCATTACCTTTGATATATGTCATTGATGATTTAACTACTAGATATGAAATGTTGTCCCTCATGGATGGATTTTGGGGTTATAATCAAATTCACATCACTTTTGAAGATCAACACAATATAACTTTCACTATGGAATGGGGTACCTATTGTTACATTAAAATTCCATTCGGAATTAAAAATGCCAGAGCTACATATCAGTTGGATATGACCCACATTTTAAATGACATTATCCATAATATTATGAAAACCTATGTGTATGATCTCATTGCCAAATCTAAAAGCCATAAAACTCATCTGTATGATCTTTCTCTCATATTATATCACCTTATTAGATATAAATTTAGACTAAACCCCTATAAATGTGGCTTTGGAATCACATTTGGTAAATTTATAGGGTTATTAGTCTCTCTTCATGGTATTGACATTAATCTCATTAAAATCAATGCTATTTTCAACATGCCTATTCCTCATTCCATACTATATATTCATACTTAACTTGGAAAACTTGAGTTAATATGATGATTTGTCCCCAAAATGGCTTATAACATTTATTATATTAATTATCTTATCAAAAAAGGTAACACTCTTGAATGGATGGATCCTTGTTAGAAAGAATTTCAAAATATGAAAGAATCATTGCTCCATCCATCCACAATTTGTCCACCCTCCAATGACCATCCTTTAATATTGTATACTTATTTCACACTCATATTAGTTGGAGAAATTCTTACCCAACAAGATCATACTAGAAGAGAGTATGTCATCTATTATATCAGTCAGGATTTTATTGATTATGAAAAATGTTATACCAAAGTAAAATGTGATTGCCCTACAATATATTTTTTAGCTAAAATGCTCTATAATTATATACTTTATCAAATAACTTATGTTATAGTTCATTATGATCCACTCTATAACTTTTATATAAATAATTTCTCTATGGAGATATAATTGGTAAGTGTATGGTTCTTTTAATGGAATTTGATCTCCACATTATCATGCAAAAAGATATTAAAGGACAAGTCATTACTAACCAACTCACAATAACTCCCATACCTACTACCAATCACCTTCAAAATAATTTCCTTGATGATAAAATCCTATATATTCAAGTTCTTAATAAATTTATCTCTCTCAAAGATTAATTCCATAAATTCACTACTAATTTAGAAGCAATTAATCAAGAATATTCCTCTATCATTCCTGATACTACTAAATCTAAAGTAGTCATCGAAGAATTCCTAAAATCAACTTTGATTTACATGAAGACACTTGGAACCTTTATTTTTATTGTGCCAAATGCCTTAAAGGAGTTGGGTAAGGTTTTATACTCACTAGTCCTCATGGTAAAATTATAAATTTGGCATTTTCCCTTAATTTTGATGTTACTAATAATATGGTAGAATATGAATCATTAATTCTAGGCATGAGAGTAGTACTTAACTTAG
Source organism: Torreya grandis (assembly GCA_037957365.1). Lineage (NCBI taxonomy): Eukaryota > Viridiplantae > Streptophyta > Pinopsida > Cupressales > Taxaceae > Torreya > Torreya grandis. The sequence goes on along the minus strand of JARHVA010007295.1, from coordinate 37,602 downwards.
AAATTGTATATATTTACACTTTGGGAGAATCCCAAATCATATATTGATAGGGTCATAGTGATTTTAAATGTAACAATCAAATTGACACCACCCATTCCAATTAATTCACTTATTTTACCATAAAGTCCATCCCTATAGATCAAAACTCTATCACTGATTCATTTACTTCTTCAGCATCCTTATGTCATTTGCACTAAGTTCTTATTAATTCTACCTTTCTTATTCAAATAATAAAGTATCCATATTCCATATAAAAAAAATATTCACTTATATATAATATTTAGTTTGTAACCATTAGATAAAACCCATGGGTACATAGACATCATTTAATTCCTTGAGCATCAAACCTATCTAGTGACATACATTCTCATGAAAAGACTTAAATTCACAAATAAGATTTTAAATATTTATTTAGATATAAAATCATTTATTATTACAATGAAAAAGTTACCCTACTTAGTTTTATAATTAAATAATAGGTTCCTCATCTCCTTCAAAAAGCATATGGGAGAATTTATGATGGTCACTATAGTGGATATGGTACAACATGCAAATGCCTATGTATGGTATATTTTTGGCCTACTCTTGAAAAGGATGCTATTAAGCTTGCTAAAATGTGTAGTCCCTAAGAAATTCATGGTGATATCATCCATTCAACATTATATTATCTCTAAACCATGGAATCTCCTTGGCCATTCTCAATGTGGGGAATAGATCTCATAAGCAAACTACCTAGATCATAGGATGGACATGTCTTTATCATCATGACTACACAATATTTTACAAAATGGCTAAAATCCATGCCTCTTGTCAATGCCACTAAAACAAATATTTATAAATTCATCCTCAATCAAATCATTTTTTCATTCTGGAGTTCCCCATACTATCATTTTTGATAATGATAGTAATTTAAAAAATAAAGACATAAAATAACTCTATGCTAAATTCAAAATTTCTCAAAAAAATCACACCCCCTACCATCCATAATATAATTGAAAAATTTAGACAAATAATAAAATTATCAATAAAATTTTCCATAATATAATATATTAAACTATTATGGATTAGCATCTTCATTTATATCTTGCTCTTTGGGCCTATCACACTAGCATGTGCATTGCCATTATGGAAACATTGTTCTCGCTAGTCTATAGGTCTGAATCTATCCTCCCAATAGAAGTTAAGATTACATATCTCTATATAAATATTCATGGTATCATAACTAATGAGTATTTATGAAAATTTCACCTTCATTCTCTTGATCTTATTGATGAACACTGTCCATCTTCTCTACAACACACTCACTAATATAAGGCTCGTATCACCAAACAAAATTAAAAAATGCTTAAAGTTCGTAACTTCAATATTGGTAATCTAGTAATTAAATTATATTATACCCATGATAAATAAGTAAAATATGCCCAAAAATGGTGGGGCCATTATTTAATAAAATACATACCTGGTCCTATCACATATCACCTCCAAACTAATGAAGGCCATATTTTTAAAGAGCCCACCAGTGTACAATTTTTAAAGAAGTAATTTTCTTAGATATTTACATTATTATTATGATCTATATATATCTTAATAAACACTTTTTGTAGGATATTTACATGTGTCTCACCCTATAGTATTTTATCTTTCCATGAACCTTAGTTCCTTCTCTTGGTCCTTTGGTTTCTCTTTGTCATGAGTTGCACTTTAAAACCATATATAGGACTTGACATACCTCATGAATTATTTTTTATTAACTAATTAATTTAAAATTATTTTTTCCCCCTCTTGGGTTTATTTTTTGTGATTTTTAGTATAAGACCATGGATTAAACTAGACATTCCTCACAAATACCATCTTTCTCATTTATTTTATTTTTGCATGCTTTGTGCACCCCTTTGGGTTTCTATTTTATGAGTTGCAGTATAAGACCATGGACAAAACTAGGCCCTCCTCTTAAAATCACCATATTTAATTAATTTAGTATTTTTTTTTTAGAATATTTATCAATGGTTATAAGTTTCTAATCCCCTACACTCAGCTTTGCCTTTTTTTATTTTGTAGATAAAACCTACACAACAATTTTTTTTAGCATGTTTCCCTACATTTTCAACATTATTATGATAATTAATTATAGTTAATTATCATTGTATCCTGTTTTTCATCTTTGCCACATTTTTTGATATTTAAGGTAATTCAAATTATTTCATGTTTCATTCATATCAATTTCCTTTCCTTTCATTCCACATTGGATAAACTAAGGTCTAAGTCAAGATATCACCTTTATTTCACCTAAACTAAAAATACTCTGAAACACCATGCTCTATATGTTCTCTTTCTTAGAAACCAAGTCTAAAGTTTTCAAATGATGGTTTTATTTAGAACACATGTTTGGTTCTCTACATCTTTATGGAGGAGGAATAAAAAACCCTTGAAAAGTTAAAATCCTAATCATTTGACACAAAAATAAATGATAAAAAGGTAACATAAAAAGTCAAAATTCAACATCACGCAAAAATATGTGATTAATAACACATCTCCTACTTCTAATCAAAGCTAAAAATTCATAGTGAGACTCATAATAGAGACAAGGTCCTCTGGGGTATAGTAGTCTAGTAGATTGGGATAGGAGAATTCAAAATAATATATGGTGCTACCTATTTTCTAATGCAAGTACCCAATCTTCATAGTAAATCGATAGCTCTATAAGGGGTCTTAAGTAACATGGAACATGTTATGGGAAGGTAGGTCCATTTTAATTTTCATTCATATATCTTTCATGCGATAATATTCATACTTCATTTGATGACCCAAGATTTGTGTGGCTCGAAATAGTCCTTTAGAGTGCTTAATTTCAAAAGTCCTCTTGTTTTGATAAACCAAATTTAAGTGTCTTGACTTTGATAAAGAGTTTATCTACCTTTATTTTTCCTTCATTTTCCCCCCTTAACAGTCATGTTTGAATCTAAAACTATTTTTCCACTTCTTTATTCCCTCTTATTTACATATTAAAAACATGCTAATTCTAATTTATTTTAGTTTTATCTATCCTTAGAATAATCCAGTATGTCTGAGTGACTATGGATTACTTTATTTACACCATTACTTTACACTTATAAAATATCCTTGGTTTCTTATACCATTTTCTATTATCAAACTTATTTTGTTTAGACACCTACATCCATTTTTACTTTCATGTGCTTTTTCCATTATTGAGTGAAGTGGACTTGTTACTTCTTATTCACCAATGTTATTTTCCTCTTTAATGCACTTTTCCATTGATGATTGAGTAAGGATTGTTAATATTCAATCAACAATGGTATCTTACCATTTATTGCCCATATTTATTTAATTAAGGATTATTAATTATTTCAAATTGATTTTTTATTCCCATTATTGACTTGTATCCTTAGTTTGACTTGGTTTATTTACCTTTCTTACTCAAGGTTTACCCATTTGAGTTTTTCAATCATTTAGTAGCCTTGGATTTTTAGTTACCTAATTTAATCTAAAATTCTAACTTTGTCATTTGGTCCTAACTTATCATTTATCACCCTAGCTTACCAAATTTCCAAGTACATCTCACCTACACTACATAAATATTCTCAGCTTTCATGCATTTGTTTATTTTTGCTCTTTAGTTTTGTATCCTTGGGATTGTCCAAATCAATCTATGTGCCCTCCATGGTCGAAAGTAAAAACATGAAAAACAACCATCTAATGATAAATATAAGTTAAGGTATGCATACATTACTTTTCTATTTACATCATTTACTTTCAGTTATTTTATGCCTTTAAATAATTTAATTTATTCAACTTTAGCATTGTGTGTTTCTATGTTCTATTCTCAAAGAACCATCCCTTATTACACTATGACACATGATGAGATTTAAGTGGGGAATATGTATATATTTTAAATTTGTACTCACTATAGTAGTATAATTTATGTTGAGTCTTGCATGATGATATATTTATTACAACATATGAAACTTACATATGCCACTTTTACTCCTTAGAGTTACACATTTAACATTGAACTATATATGAATATCATGGAATGACTAGTTACCTACATTTAACCTACTATTACAATTTGTGTTTAATATTTTATGATATTTACATGTGTTTTATGTAATTTTTAATGGTATCGACTATTTTCAATATTATTACACATGTTGCTCGTAACTATATTATTTTGACATGAATTATTACAAGGACAAGTTATTCAATCCTTCAACTCAAAAATGGGAAATATATTAATAGATTTTAAAAGATTACCAAGAAAAATATTTGAGAAAATATAATGGAGAAAAAAATTTAGGATTTTTTTTCAAAATAATTTTTTCCTAAGGAAAATTCAGCCACAAGTAGTTTTAGAGTACTTTCATAGTGTAACTCAATCATACATATACATTAGTAGTTTACTAAATGAATTTTTAAATCTAACTTAGTATGAAGATTGTTAAATAATAATTTGGGATCTAATTTTTTTATCTGCTTCATTGATTGATAGGTAGATTTTGTTCCTAAAAGATTTAAAATAAGCATTGGTCATGTTTTAGTGCTTTTCAAAAGTTCTATCTAGAAGTGTTATTAGGCCATTTATGGAAATTGAAAACCAATTTTATCAATTCTTATGCTTCCCTTTTCACAATTTAGTTTTTAATTTCAAAATTTTAAATATTTATCATGAGTAGAATATGGAATTGATTAATTTTGGATACTATCCATTATTGATAAGGATCCTAAATTTTTCAATGTGATAAAAAGGTATGGATTTATGCATGAAATAAAAGTTTCCTCCTCTCCCTATGGTAAGTAAAGGTATGCACTTAAATTATGTACTAGTTTGACACATGTATGAACAAATTATATATGCATTTTAAATTAGGGGCATTATTTAGAGACCCATTTTTTGTATGAGCCTTCATTTTACAATGTTTGAGATCTTGTTTATGTATTGGAACATCACATTAATTATGTACTTATTTCAACTTGTTTGTATTTACTAATCTTCTTTATGTGACCCCATAGTATTATTTTATTTCATTTTTAGTTAAGTCATTTTTGGTAATCATAAGAATTTTTTTAATCTATCCTATATCTATTTTTTCTTGTTTCATCCTCTTGGATAATATTGATAGTCTAATGATTATACCTTGGGTGTAATTGGTGGGCCCATCAATCTTAGACTCAAATGGGTAGTTATACCCATGCTTGTATCTTGTCAGTGTTTTGATCTATTTGTAGGTTATTTACCTTTTCTTTTATTTTATTATCTTTTACATGTCAATTATGTTCAAGTCATACCATGATAAGATTATATATAAAATAAATCTATGATAATTATGATCCATATTTGAGTTTCTAATCTATCCTTGAAAAAAATAAAGGTATCTAAAATTTTTTGATAATGAAATTTATTTAGGTTCCATTAAAGTTTTAAATGTATTTAAAAATCTAAGAATAAACTAAATTTATTTATTTAGGCTCAAGGACTTGCATCTTGTACCAAAACTGACCTAGCCAATGTGCATATAGTTACATCTCACACTTAGGGATAGAATGAGTAGCTTATTTTTTCAATGTTTTCATTCACACTCACATGAAATATGAAATATGAAGGGTTTGATTCCAATACATGGTATATGTAGCTTAAAACCCACCTCAGTGGTTACTTGACCCAACTAATTATTCAATTATCATTTTATCTAGCATCTTGTGGAAAGTTAGGTCAAATATATTGAAGGATAAAATTAGGCAATTATATTCATAGATTTGGTGAAGCACACGCACAAGAAGGCATGTCGTATAGTGGTGTATATTCCAAGAGAATTACATAGCCTATAAAATAGTACCAAATAGGTATAATGTTGTAGGAAAATATGGTGGTCAATCTAGTTGAATATAAGTCTCACATAAGGAAAGATCAACTAGGTGTCAACCTCATATTGCCACATTCATAGGCTTAGATTTTAAAAATAAGTATAAATTAGTTATCACAACCTATATCCACACTCTTATATCCATAATTTGAATTTTTTTGAATATTCCAATAAATTTTCTATCATGTTTACCATTAATTATTTCAAATCATTAAATAGGTTAGTTGTAAACATTTTATCAATTGGTGAATATCTAAAAGTATTTTTTTACATTTTTAAATAATAGATATCCTTAGTGCATTAATTTTACATTTTATTTTTAATTTTAAATATTTAAGTGGGTGAAAAATGCTCTCAATGTTCTATATTTCATCACATAATTATTATTAAGAACTCATCTATGCATGTGTATAAAAATAATGATTTTTTATATGGATTCATAAGTATATTAGATTTTTATTTGTAACTTTACAAATAAAATATTATATATCCTCTTTTATTAATTTTATTTGATATATATGCATGCACACCCACACACACACATGAAAGTAGGGACAATTTATACTCATAAAAATTACCCCTAGTTATATATTACTTATTAAATTGCATTATTATAGCTGATTTTGTACTTGTTGATTATTTTTATAAACTAAGCATTATGGGTACATTTTGCCCACTTATGATTATCACTGAACCATAACTTATCCCACTATGAATCACATTTTTATCTCTCCTCTAATTTCCAACTAGTTGTGTCCTCTCTTCTTAAGCTTATATATGATGTCAAGTCTATTCAGATTATTATTACATTGTAATCCTACATTTTGTATTTGTAAATGTGTGGCTAACCCATGACACATAACCATAAACTTAATCATCTGATAATATCTATTTTACATTATGGTAGAATATTTTTCTTAGTTCAATTATAAATTTCCCATAACCTTAATAAGACATATACAGGAAGTAACGTTAGGATATTAATCATCATATATTCTAAATTATACTATTATAATAATTATTGTGGAAGTTTCCCACTTGAAGTGGCTCAGTCATATATTTAATTATTATTCTCTAAGTTTCACTATATTTTGTAGATCTTATCTTATTTTTATGTGGTAATTATTAATATACTTATGCGACCTATTATATTATGACATATTGATGCGATTCTTCTTTTTTAATATAGTAAGTACAATACATGTATCATATATTCAATTTTAGATAAGAACGCAATGCATTAGGGAATATAAGGAAGTGAAAATCAAGTTATCTTGGTAAATCTACTATTTTTTTCCTCTAATTCATTTATTTAATATATTTATATTTTTCAACATATAAAATGATGCACTTTATGTGAAGGTCAAGATTGAAAAAATATTTATCTAGAGGGAATTTATGGTTATTTTTAACTAGGCATTTTGGTCATAAATAAATAAATAAAATTAAAATGTGAAAACAAATTAAGTACATTTTTGCAGCCTTTGAAAATATAAAAATAATTGAATTCATATTTTAAATGGAATAAAAATGGTACAAGTCTCTATAAACTCTAAAGTTTGGAAGAATTATAAGTTTTTTAGGTTTAAAGGTTTTTCTAATTACATAATATAATGGTCATTATTTTTTATTGAAGACACAATTATAATAGTATGTCTTCAGTAACCTTATATTTACTCCTAGTTTATGGACACTATGGTATGTCCTACCTGAAATAGGTAAAAAAAATACACAAACACTATGGCATGATTACTTATAAGGATACTATATAGTCATATGTAGTAGTCAGATAAAGTGGGCACAATCTTATCACATCAAAAATGGTTAAAGGAAAATTTATATCAATGAAAATTAAATATAAGAAAAACACATTAAATAACTTGGCTAAAAAGGATGAAATAAGGGAAATGGATATGAAAAATATATATCTCATGTCTAATCCAAATTGAAAAAACACATGTAGAATTATGAATAAGTTCAAATCATCTACAAAACTCTTGTGGAATTTTAAAAGTTATTTCTATAGGACAAGACTCAAGATATAAATTTGTTTATCACCCCTAATGGATTGACCAAATTCCCACACATTACTAACCCTAATATCAATTTAGTGTATAATTAAGCCAAATATAATTTATGATCATGTCATTTTATGTCAAAGGTAGAAATGTTAATTTATTTTGGGAAGGGATTATTTGACTAGATCATGTAATTGGATACTTTAATTGATATACAAAAACTTCCATTTGGTAAAAAAGGTCGAAATGACATCCTTATATTTTAAACCTAATAAATAAATTTTGTCTCATTTTATTTTTTATCAAAATAAAATTAAGAGTGGTGAAATCACATGATTATTTTATTTAGAAGAGTTGGTAGTGTATTAATGCAATACTTTGATGATTAACTACATCAATTAATTAGATAAACCAAAATGTAAGGCCATCAAATGTTCATATTTATAAATTTCAAACCCTACCCTTGAAATTTTATAATATTATGTACGGGATCTTAAATGGATTATTTGTGTGAACTAAATCTAAAAATTCTAAGAAATTAACTAATTATGCAATCTTAATCTAAAATAAATTCAACCTAAGTTAGAGAAATAAATAAAGAAAATAGTAAACACAGACTTATACTTAAAATATGCAAGTTTCCTCCATTGTGATGTAAACTTGATTTTATCTTAAAAAATTTGGTTGTTACCTCTTCAATGCAAAGGATAATGGGAAATGTTTTGGTGCAAAAGTATCTTTTCATGCTTTGATTTGCTTTGAATTGATTGTAAATTGAATAGAACTTCATTAGCATAAGTAAAGATGGATGAAAATGATAATTTTCAATCTTATTTATAGTTTTCAGAGGAATATCCAATGGTGGAGGATTATTTGTATTTATTAAATGATCTAAATATTCAATGATGGCTAATGAGTCCTCACCCATGAGGATGAAGATCATTTTAAATGGTTGAGAGAAGTATGGGATTGGTTGACTGAGTCAACAAGAATGAGTCAAACTTCTTGACAACTCAGGGGATGACTCAAAGGAGTTTTAGAAAGTTGTGGGTTTGGCTGGGATGAATTAACATGTGAGAGAGAATAAGGTGAAATATGTTAGATGAAGTGTAAAATCTAGATTTTATATTTAAAATAAGGATTTAAAGTGTGCATAATTGACTAATTTGACTTATTTAATTATTTGAATTTCATGGGAGATGTGATGAATTATTTTAAGAAGAATTATTAATAGATTTTAGGTGAATTTTGACACTAAATGTAATTTAGGTTTCTATATTTGCCCCTCTTTGAAATAGTGTTATGAATCAATACTATTTCAAAGAATAATAGAAGTAGAGCATTGATGATTAATAAGGAGAAATTTACACCAAATGAATGAAAATGAGTGTGATGATGCCCCCTCAAGGTTTTATATGATAAAAATTGATAAATGCTCAAAATTGATGAAAAGAGGAAATTGACAAAGTGATATGGATGAATGACAAATCAATGTATAAATAATTGATGTCAAACTTGAAATATGTTAATTTTATAAAAAGGTTTCCCTGAGTTAATTAAAACTAGAGTATGGATCTAAAAAACAATTTTTTTACCATTTAGAGATTACATGATTTGTGTTTTTCTAAATATCCAAGTGTAAATTGAGTGGTTTTGAGAATGACATATCTCAGTGATAAGAAGCTGTGGATCTAAAAATAGGAAAAAAATATTGAATTTCAAATGATAATGATAAATTTATGCAGATAGATTATTATAAGATTTTGAAAAAAAAATTGGAATAAATTTATTTAATGTATCCAAAATTTTGGAAAATGGATGAAGAATGAGTATCATGGAGGAATGGGGGGAATATTTAATAGGTGTAAAAATATAAATAAAAGAAATGGGGTATAGAAATTCATTTGTACAAATTTAATTTTCAAAGTTATTTGATAAAAAAATTGATTTGAGAGATTTTGTTGAGAGAATTTATTTAAGGCCTTGGAGGAAATATGGATTAAATTCCACACCATGAGTACCAAGTAGAGTGATTGAGGAGGTTACATAAACTCGAGATGAGTGGGCCTCTAACAAGTTAGTTTTTTGTTTGGATTTTTTTACATTTATTGTCATTAATTAGGGATTAAAGTAAGGGAAAATTAATTCATAGATGCCATATAGATGAATTTGGCATAAAAATGGTGAATTTGTTGTAGGGAATTGTAAATTTGTTACACATAGAAGATATTTTGTTAAATGGCTTACAAAAGCATGTTAGGGTATAAAGTGTGATTTTGGTTTTTGGAAGTTGCTAAATCATTCAATAGGGAAGTAAAATTGTTTGAATGAATAGATATTGAATTCATTCAAATGAGAGCTGAATTCATTATAGTGAATAAATATTGAATTTGTTCAAATGAGAGATCAATTCATTATAGAGAATAAACTATACAATCAAAGGTGAAATCCAATGATTAGATAGTGAATTTGCACAATGTAGGAGAAAAAATATGTTTTAGATAGTCAAATTATGCTTTTTAGGGAAGGATAAATAATATGAAAAATGATGTATGAATGGATCAATTTAGCATGTTTGTTTGATAGTATACCTGATTTATTTTTTTAATTTTTTAAATGATTGTAATGTAGTAATGGTTTAAATTTCATGTTGAGTAAAAATAATTAGATGCTAACATGTGTGATTTGTAGGAGGTATTACCTATGATGGTGACTTAGGAATGGAGTCCTAGATCAATGGCATGGATGTCAAGATTTACAAAATTTGAGTTTGGTGTTCTAGAGGTGAGAGACTTATATTAAATTGCATAGATGATATAAATTTGAGTGGATTGAGAATTATTGAAAAAAATTGGGGAGAGATGGCATAATGAAACTAATATATTTCACTTACCGATAGGGGAGATGACTATAATTTTAGAGGATGTGTATCATATTTTGGGTATTTCACTATGAAGGATACATGTATACTAGGATTAGGTTCCATAGGAGTTCAAATTGTTTAGGATTTTTGGTGATGGATTGATTCTTATTGTTAGATGTGGTGTAGATGTATATTATTTTAATAAATTAGAGATGGATTCTTTGATGATTTTACTCATGGATATTGTCAATGGCATTATGCTTCTTAATAAGAGTGGGAATTTATGTCATATTGGTCTTCTAGATGTCATTAGAGATATGATGGAGATGGGTGAGATATCTGCATGGGGTCTAGTAGTTATTAAACATGATGTAGAGACTCAAACTGAAGACTATACAGTGTTGAAATAGTGTTATACATAGGAGAGAGATACAATAAGGACTGAGCTAGCAAAGGCTAGGGTGTTATAAGATGGACATGGAAAAATTACTTCTTTTGAAATAGTGATGAGGGATATGGAGTAGGCCACATATTATAAGAGCTTATATGAAAATTATGTACCACATTATCAAAGTGCCACATCTTTTAGGGAGTATAATAGGAGACATTCTACATCAGCTAGATCAATTTAGCCAATTGTTTCAAAGAGGTTAGTGGGACAAGTACAACATATGATTGGTCTTCCACGAGGCACACCATGACATGATGATTTATTATTGATACCAAAACTCTATCATATGGACATGATGAGACATAAGGGATATATGATAGATTAAATCATTGATGTATACATATTTTGAGATGTATCTTTTGTATAGACACATTATATATATATATATATATATATATATATATATATATATATATATATATATATATATATATATATATATATATATGTATTCATGATGATTAGGAGACATTGTATTATTATGGAATGGACATTTACATATTGTTTTTGGATTTATATGGAATTTTATGCATGATTTATATATGTATAGATACATGTAAAACTGTTTATATGCTATGCATTTTGATTTATGCTAGCATATTTTAATTTTTTAGCATATGGATTATGGATTAATGGCTTATGTGATGTATGATTTAGTTTATGGATAGAGTAGAATATGACATAGATGCATTTGTTTTTTTTCTCCTTGAATTGTATTTCAAACAATATTGTGTTTTGAGAAACCTAATTTTTGAAATAGCATAATGTAGACACCTAATTCTATCCATAACTGGCTCATGACCGGACTTCAAACTAATTCCTACCAACCATTGAAAATTAATCCTAGGAATCACTAAACATCCTATTTTTTTCCATGAATCATTCATCAAATCACAAAATCATGTCAAGGAATCCCTATTTTGGATACTATCCCATATGTAACAATAACCTCTCATAGATTTCTCCCTAATCACATTATGGCATAATAACTACTAGTTTGGCCTACGGACCCATTAACTAGGGAACTTGATCAAATATTAAAATATATAAGATGCTAATCAAATTGAGTCATCTAATTAAACAATATTAAATTATTATTTTAATTATACATTTGAATTTAATGAATATCTAAAAATGGAAATTACAAAAATGAAATTATCAATCCTTTTCATCATTACCTTTATGAGTTGTCAAGCTCTCCCAAAATATATCAAAACATCTAATTTGAGAGACATGCCTAGTAATTGAAAATCATAATTAAATGATAAATTTTAACTCAAATTTAGTTACCCTCAATTCACCTAGGGTTAGCTTGAATCCATTCCATGTTTAAAGTCAACCTTCACTCACCTTGGGTGAGGGTTAACTTTTGAGGCTATAAATATAAGGCCACACCTATTGATATATAATATTTAATAGTGTAGAGTTATTATGAATGATTAACTCCATAATATTCATGAAATTAATGATACCATGCAAAATTCATAATCGAAGCAACTGAGCCAAGGTTGTAAGGAAGGTGAAGCCATTGATGAAGATTTATTGATGCACAAACCAAGAAAGCCATTTAAATTAAAAGATAGGTAAAAGAGTTCTTTTATTTTATGTTTTTGTTGTGTTTTCATATGAATTCTTGTTATCTATTATTTACCTAGTGTGTATGATAGAGGTGTTAGGAGTTAGTGTGTTATTTTGATTTTATTTTAATATTTTAAGATATTTTGGTGCAAATTTATTATGAAAAAATATATTTAAAAAGCTCCTTTGGTGTAGTGTTATAATTATTAAATGCCTTTTAATTATTATTACCATGCTCAAATATTAAGCCAATCAATCAATCCAAGGTTCCAAAGAAAGGTGAAGACAACAAAGATACATTGTGTTAGAGGTAAAATCATTAAGATGGGGGATTAATTAGTGATTCAATAAATTCAAACTTAAATTATAATTATTTACGTTCTTTATCATTCAACATATGCATGATTTATATATGTATGGATATATTTAAAACTATTTATATGCCAAGCATTTTGATTAATGCTAGCATATTTTAATTTTTTAGCATATGGATTATGGATTAATAGCTTATGTGATGTATGATCTAGTTTATGGATAGAGTAGAATATGACATAGATGCATTTGTTTTTTTGTTACTTTAATTGTATTTCTAATAATATTGAGTTTTTGAGCAACCTAATTTTTTAAATAGCATAATGTAAACACCTAATTCTAGACATCACTAGCTCCTAACCGGAATTCAAACTGATTCTTACCAACCATTGAAAATTAATCCTAGGAATCATTGAACATCCTATTTTTTTCCATGCATCATTAATCAAATCACAAAATCATGTCATGGAATCCTTATTTTGGATACTAGCCCATATGTAACAATAACCTCTCATAGATTTCTCCTTAATCACATTGTGGCATAATAACCAATAATTTGGCCTATGGACCCATTAACTAGGGAACATGATCAAATATTAAAAGATAGAAGATGCTAATCAAATTGAGTCATATAATTAAACAAAATTAAATTCTTATTTTAATTATCCATTTGAATTTAATGAATATCTAAAAATGGAAATTACAAAAATGAAAATATCAATCCTTTTCATCATTACCTTTATGAGTTGTCAAGCTCTCCCAAAATATATCAAAACATCTAATTTGAGAGACATGCCTAGTAATTGAAAATCATAATTAAATGATAAATTTTAACTCAAATTTAGTTACCCTCAATTCACCTAGGGTTAGTTTGAATCCATTCCATGTTTAAAGTCAACCTTCACTCACCTTGGGTGAGGGTTAACTTTTGAGGCTATAAATATAAGGCCACACCTATTGATATATAATATTTAATATTGTAGAGTTATTATGAATGATTAACTCCATAATATTCATGAAATTAATGATACCATGCAAAATTCATAATCGAAGCAACTGAGCCAAGGTTGTAAGGAAGGTGAAGCCATTGATGAAGATTTATTGATGCACAAGCCAAGAAAGCCATTTAAATTAAAAGATAGGTAAAAGAGTTCTTTTATTTTATGTTTTTGTTGTGTTTTAATATGAATTCTTGTTATCTATGCTTTCCCTAGTGTGTATGATAGAGGTGTTAGGAGTTATTGTGTTATTTTGATTTTGTTTTAGTGTGTTAGTTTGATTTTATTTTAAAATTTTAAGCTATTTTGGTGAAAAATTATTATGAAAAAATATATTTAACAAGATACTTTGGTGTAATGTTATAATTCCTAAATGTGTTTCAATTATTATTACCATGCTCAAATATTAAGCCAATCAATCAAGCCAAGGTTCCAAAGAAAGGTGAAGAGAACAAAGATCCATTGAGTTAGAGGTAAAATAATTGACATGGGGGGTTAATTAGTGATTAAATAAATTCAAAAATAAATTAAAATTCTTTAATTTATTTATCATTAAACATATGCATGATTTATATATGTATGGATAAATGTAAAACTATTTATATGCCAAGCATTTTGATTTATGCTAGCATATTTTAATTTTTTAGCATATGGATTATGGATTAATGGCTTATGTGATGCATGATTTAATTTGTGGATAGAGTAGAATACGACATAGATGAATTTGTTTTTTTATTACTTTAATTGTATTTCTAATAATATTGAATATATATCAACCTAATTTTTTAAATAGCATAATGTAGACACCTAATTCTAGCGATAACTGGATCTTGACCAGACTTCAAACTGATTCCTACCAACCATTGAAAATTAATCATAAGAATCATTGAACATCCTATTTTTTTCCATGAATCATTCATCAAATCATAAAATCATGTCAAGGAATCCCTATTTTGGATACTAGTCCATATGTAACAATAACCTCTCATAGATTTCTCCCTAATCACATTTTGGCATAATAACTACTAGTTTGGCCTATGGACCCATTAATTGGGGACTTGATCAAATATTAAAATATATAAGATTCTAATAAAATTGAGTAATCTAATTAAAAAATATTAAACTATTATTTTAATTATCTATTTGAATTTAATGAATATCTAAAAATGGAAATTACAAAAATGAAAATATCAATCTTTTTCATCATTACCTTTATGAGTTGTCAAGATCTCCCAAAATATATAATTTGAGAGACATGAATAGTAATTTAAAATCATAATTACATGATAAATTTAACTCAACTTGAGTTACCCTCAATTCACCTAGGGTTAGTTTGAATCCATTCCATGTTTAAACTCAACCTTCACTCACCTTGGGTGAGGGTTAACTTTTGAGGCTATAAATACAAGGCCACACCTATTGATATCTAATATTTGATAGTGTAGAGTTATTATGAATGATTAAATCCATAATATTCATGAAATTAATGATACCATGCAAAATTAATAATCTAAGCAACCAAGCCAAGGTTCTAAGGAATGGTGAAGCCATTGATGAAGATTTATTAATGGACAAACCAAGAAAGCCATTTGATCAATCCATTTAAATTAAAAGGAAGGTAAAAAAGTTTTTTATTTTATTTTTTAGTTGTGTTTTCATATGCATGCTTGTTATCTATGATTTCCCTAGTGTGTATTCTAGATGTGTTAGGAGTTAGTGTGTTATTTTGATTTTGTTTTAGTGTGTTATTTTGATTTAATTTAAAAAATTTAAGTTATTTTGGTAAAAATTTATTATGAAAAAATATATTTAACAAGATCCTTTGGTGTAGTGTTATAATTCCTAAATTCCTTTCAAGTAGTATTACCATGCTCAAATATTAAGCCAATCAATCAAGCCAAGGTTCCAAAGAAAGGTGAAGACAAAAAAGATCCATTGTGTTAGAGGTAAAATAATTGAGATGGGGGTTTAATTAGTGATTCAATAAATTTAAACTTAAATTATAATTCTTTAAGTTCTTTATCATTCAACATAAGCATTCATGAATCATATCAACCATTAATTGCAATAAAAAAACAAAACAAGCAAGATCAAAACACATAACATATGGATTATGTGGGAAACCCTCATGGGGGATAAAAATCAATTTAAATCCTAAAATAACAAGGAATATAGTTGTATAATAAATTACAAACAAGATATTTTAGTGAAGTACCCACTTCACAAGGAGCAACAACCCTTAAACACGGACAATCAGTCACTTGCCCTTAGATGTTTATCACCCACACAACACCTATGGTATCAATACCTATAAAACTTTGATTTATTTAAAATATGATGAATAAAAAGTGAATATAAACTCTCTTCAAAATTTCAGACTTCCTCAAGCATTCACACACAATTAATGCATCTAAAACAACCTTTTGGATCACTCTACACCTCTTCTCTCATCCTCAATCTTCAAACCTAAAAGAACAATATTAAAACATTATAAATATGACCAATAGGTCACACACATATTAATCACACTAATATTATCTTCAATACATATACTAATCACACTCACACTTCTCTTTTCTTCGCTTGTCAACTCTACAAACCTTCATCTTTGTTTATGCTCTTTATAGAGCCTTCATGTTCACCTTCTTCTTGGTCAAGCATGAAACATACCTTAAACCTTAATGATTCTATATAACTTATAAAAATATCAATAAAACATAAAATTTCATCCATATATTTTATATATCACCTTTAAGCATCAATACCTTTCAATTAGGGCTAAGAAGCTCTTTTAGGTCCATATAGACCTATTCATCATTTTAACACTTCATCAAGCAAAACTAGAAACATAAGACCACTTAAAATAACATATATCCTCACCAAATGACCCATAAGACACCCTAAAGTGATTAAATTCATAAAATTCACTCATTTTAATATTTAAAACCTTTCAATCAATTACCTTGTGCATGAAAACATTATGAATGAACAACCAATCAACTTTCAAGTAATGGTTCATACTAAATATGGATTGGTCAAACCTCAAAAATACATATAAATGATCCTTAGGGAGTATAAAACAATATTAAATATATAATTCATCATAAAACATCCAAAAACCATCAATAAAAATACAAACATCCATCTTAGGCTACTTGTAGAAGAGAGTCAAACCCTCAATCAACTTTAAACTATAATAAATGCAATTGTATGACTAGTTAAACCTCCAAGTCAATTTTCTTGGATTTTAATTGAAATTATATACAAAATTTATTTTTAATACATCATAAAAATTTACAAAAAAAAATTTAATATAGGATTTCCTTTGTAAATTAAAATATTTGAATTCTAATGGTCACTTTTTAATGCAAATTTGACTATGGAAACTAGTGAAATCTACCTAGGGGAGCAACTTTGAACCACCATAACTTTTGATAAACATAATTTAAATAACTAAAATTTAAAAAACATGATATAATAAAAAAATATTAAAAAACATATGTGATCATCTTATTTTGAAACCTTCACATGTGAGAATGTTGATGTCATCAATCTGCTTACTCAATAAATTCTACCAAGATGACTAGGATAACCTAGACTTTCCCAAGACTACTTAGATGAATTCATTTCACTTATAAAAGTATAAAAATAAATAATTAAAACCCATATAAACCTTAAAAAAATTTCAAAACATCACCAAAATCCATCATCTTACTTGACCAAGTAAACACTACAAGGTCCATGCATGATCACTAAGCCACACTTTGTCATTGAGAACCATGCATACATATCAACTCATGGACACTCTTGGCCACCTTCAAGAAATCATTAAAATAATAATAATAATATCACCCTTTTTCATTTATGTCAAAACTTGTAAATTTTTTTGAATCTAATAACAAAGCTATTCATATACTCTTTCTCCCTTTACAAACACTTTCTGCCCCTTTGACACAATGACAAAGTGGGCTCACATGTTGATCCTAAGGACATGTAAATATTTTAAAATTCAAAATAAATAATATATATCCTCTAAGATATGATATAATCTCCCCTATCACAGTGCATACACCATTTCTTACTAAGACTATGTCAAACCTGCTCATTGACAACACTCTTCTTTGACCATGCACTTCTATATAGAGAAGTAATGAAAAATATAAATAAAATATGAGTGATAAAACATTAATAACATTGAAAGATACTACTCATAAGTCACCTAAACTTAGTCACCCATTAATAACCTATAGAAAATCTCCAACCATGATGAAACCTCATAGTTACCTCCAAAATTTCTCTCACAAGCCAACTCCATGTTCGCCAAAAAATATTAAATCTATTCTCCAAACATTAAATATGCTCAAAATAGACTTAAAAACTCATATGAGAAAAATAATACCTTGTTATTTTGGAGAAACTAACCAAAAATTCCATTTGAATCACCTAGCATTGTCTAGAGGCCTAGTAGCCCTACTTGAACCTTGTATATCCCATAACTTTATGTGTATGCATATTTATGACTTAAAATTTCATATCTAGAGTACAATCATATGCCCCATCATGCATGAAAATTATTCCTCATCATCCAAATCTTCCTCTTCACCATAGCTCCTTTACAAACTAACCTATCAATCAACTCTCCATTTACATAACATCTCAACCATAGGGTAAACTATACACTTCTATATGACTATAAAGCAATTTTTGGGCACCCATTTGGACATTTCAACTATTTATGCAACATTAAGCCTAAAATAATTTGGGAAAGTCACTAACCCATTGGTGAAAAATCTAGGGCATCAAAAATAAATAGGGTCAACTTATAATATTTTGGTCAACTCTAGATTATAAAAATTATCTCACACCTATAGGTCACCAATACACAACACTGGACCAGTTTTAAATCTCCAACTCCTTGGGGAACCCATATAACCATGAACATGGTTTTTGTCCTACTAGCCCTTAAATAGAGACCGTCATACCTGAGAGGCATCAAAATTATTTAAATTTCCCTCAAGAGGCCTTCAAATCATAAAACCACCTTGATTACACTTGAATAAGATCAACACACCTTTATATGCCTCAAATTCACCTTGAATGCACATAAATCTTGATTTGACACTTGGAAAACTCATGACTATGCCTACAGACCTTGTGTATACCCATGTGATAATGTAAAAACATCAAAAAAGGATCATGAGATCCTTATAACACCTTTAAGGCAAATTTTAAACTAAAATAAATTAAATCCAACTAGCCTCAACCCTTGGTTAGCTTTATAGACCTTAAATGCATCAATTTTGCATGATGAAGACATACTAGACAGTGATCACTAAGTAAAATGGTCAAACTAGAAAAATGGTCATTAAAGCTACTTGTGACCAATCCAATACATTAAAACCCATAGATTTAACTTAGACACATACTCTTCACCCTCCATATAAACCTTACCTTCATACTTCATGGCTAATCCTTCTAAACCAAGCATCAAAAAATGACTAAAACTTGCCTTTAGAACCAATGTCCCCTAAATAATTGTTTTAAATCTTTCCATCATAAAATTTTGGAGAAATCTCATGAAATTGTTGATACCCCTTAACCAATGACCTTTTATTGATTTTTAAAAAATTATTTGACTCCTAAGCTTTGTCTTAGATTTTCAAAAGTTGCTTTTGTCAATGGTTTTAGTCATAATATATGTAAGTTATTATTTTGTAGGCACATATTCCAACTTAATAGTTTGATTACTCACTTGTTCTCTCAAGAAATGATATATAATAGGAATGTGCTTCATTTTTTAGTGCATAATAGGATTCTTTGATATACTAATTTCACTAGTATTTTCATAATAGATAGGACAAGGTCCATTTTATCTTACCATATAGTCTTCCAAGGTTTGTTTCATCCATATTACTTGAGTGAAATAGGAAGAAATAGCTATATACTCAAATTTTATAGTTGATAAGGATATAGAGGCTTACTTTTTTCTTAGCCAAAAACTAAACATTCACCCATGAAGAAAACACCACCACTAGTATTCCTCCTATCATCCACACACCTTGCCCAATTTGCATCAGTGTTAATCCTTAGAGTGAAATCTTTGCTCTTAGGGTACCACAAAACATATTCTCTAGTGCCCTTAAGATACCTCAAGATTATTTTGATTGATTTCAAGTGAGACTCTCTAGGATTAGCTTAAAACCTACCTGGAAGGCCTACTACTTGCATGATATTAGGCCTAGAAGTAGTAGAGTACAAAAGACTTCCAATCATAGATCTATACAAGGTTTGATAAACTTTTGGTGAGTCATATTTTTTACTTAACTTTCATCCTATGATCATTGAAGTACTTATTGGCTTACAATACATTATGTCAAACTTCCTTAGCATATCCTTAATGTATCTTTCTTATGAAATGAATATCGTTTCATAAAATTTTAAAATATATAATCCTAAAAACAAAGAAAAATATCCCAACATTGACATTTCAAACTTAGTCTTCATTACATCTACAAACTTGCTACTCATCTTATCATTGTCAAATCTAAAAACTATGTCACGAACATAGACTACCACCAATAATTGATGACTACCCTCTATCTTAATATACAAATTGCTATCAAATACCCCTATTTCATAGCCTTGGCTCAATAGATACTTTTTCCAACCTATCATACCAAGCTCTAGGAGGTTGTTTAAGACTGTATAAATCCTTCTTTAGTTTACAAACATAGTCTTAATTACTTATCATGGAAAAACCTTCAAGTAGCTCAATATAGACTTCTTCATCTAGGTTACCATTTAAAATGTATATTTCACATCCATTTGGTAAAATTTGAAACCTTTGAAGATAACATATGAGAATAAGAGTCTAATAGTTTCCATTCTTACCACAAAAGCAAAAGTCTCATCAAAGTCTATCCCTTCTACTTGAGCATATCCTTTACACACCAATCAAGCCTTATTTATTATGACTTATCCTTTCTCATTCATCTTATTTTTGAAGACCCACTTAGTACCTATCACATTTTTATCTTTTAGCCTAGGTACCAAATCCCATGTTTCATTCTTTACTATTTGGTCAAGTTCCTCATCCATTTCACATGTTTAATTTTCCTCTTTACTAGCTTCCAAGAATGTTTTGGGTTAAACCTTAGATAATAGAGTTGTGTCTTGTTGATTCTAATTGATCAACACTCTCCTTATAGTTTGAAAACTAGCATTAATATCTATAATTATCAAGTAATTTAGATTATCTTTATGTATTCTCCAAGATGGAGATGTAGTCTCTTATCTTACCTCTTCCTCTTCATCATCCAATTGAATAGATATGCCTTCATTATTTGAGTTAGGGTTCTTTGTAGTGACATTTATCTACAAGTTAGGCATCTTGATTTCACCTACTTCCTCAACTCTTACATTTTAACTTTAAACAACTTTGTGAATTTTTCTATTGAAGCATCTATAAGCATAGATAATAGAGGAATAACCCAAGAGGATGCCCTCATCAAATCCTGAATCAATTTTGACAATATTTTCTTCATCCCTCTTGATAAAACACTTTCTCCCAAACACTCTAAAATGTTTGAAATTAGATGGCCTATTCTTCCATAGCTCATATATATTCTTATCACCATTTAATCTAACTTGACATATATGTAATATATAAACTAATGTATTAATAGCCTCTTCCAAAAAACCATATGATAGTTTAGAATCTTGAAGAATGGTTCTATTCATCTCTTGGATATTTATATTTTTCCTTTCAACTACCCCATTCTATTGGGGTGTCATAGAAATATAATAATATCTTCTAATTCCTTAATCTTCATAAAAAGTATCAAACTCGTAAGACCAAAATTAGCCTTCTCTATTTGATCTCACACACTTGATTTTTTATCCCTTTTCATTTTCAACAAGAGTTTTAAATTCTTTAAACTTTGTAAAGGCTTCTAATTTTTATTTAAGGAAATATATCCAAGTCATCCTAGTGAAATAATCAATTAATAGCATGAATTATAAATTACCTTGAATACCTTGAGTTCTTTTAGGTCCACATAGGTTAGTGTGGATCAACACCAATAGTATTATGGTGGATTATCCTTTGATTTGTATCTTCTTTTGGTTTGTTTCCTATGAAATCATGCCTTACACAAAGTATGAGGAATCTTAGTGATTTTAGGCATATGCCTCACTAATCCTTTTGAACTAATCCTCAACAAGTTATCAAAACCCACATGTCCAAGTTTTCTATTCCAAATCCAACTTTCCTTTAATTGATTCATGAAACACTCCTCCCTTTTAGATTGATGAAACACATATAATTTTTTGTTTGCCTTGTGTATATTTTTAATTAATTTTATATACTTGGATCTTCTTAATTCACACCCTTTATCATGAAAATTTAGAACATTTCCTTTCTTACACATTTGGATAAATCTTAAAACATTTAGTTCCAATATGACCATTATCCAAACTTACAGAACCTTTGCCAACTATGTTAGCAGAATTGTTGCCACCAAATCTTACTAAACTTTAATTGTGATTTTTGAGAGAGAGAAAATTGATCGTGTCTCTTATCATATGGCTTGAGAATCCACTTTATTGTTTTCATACTCTTGATTATAAAAGGTAGTTTGAATAACCATTGACTCTTTCTTTGGTGCACTATCTAAATTTTGCTTCTTCTCTTCTTTAATATTGGATTTGTCTTCCTTAAACCATTTGATGGTGTCAATTATTGTATGTCCTTTTTCCAATAGGCTCTCTTAGAGTACTTAGATATATGTCCCTATTGGTTGAAGTTGTATCATATAACCTCATTTATATTCTTTGAGGAGAAAGTATAGTCCTTATATCTATGAGCATATTGATTACAAGTGTAAAAATACCCATTGAAGACATAACTATAGTTATTCAGGTTAGACATTCCTTTTACTTAACCATCAATAACCCACGAATTTTCATTTTTAAATTATTTGGTAGAGATAGGACTCTAATTTTCATTAGATAAAAGAACATATATATGTCATAGATTTACCTTCCAAATGATCCATTATTTGATTTAATCCTTTATCCATCATATCCTATACATTCCTAACTATTATTTCTAGTTTATCTATTTGTGTCTTAACACAATCAATGCTTGAATTAATCTCATAACATATTGAGTAAGTCATATCTAAATTTTTAATTTATTTCTTGTTATTCAATCTTTCATTCTCTTCATCTAAACATTTGATCTCTGATAAAACACATACTAGTTCACCTTGAAGATATGTCTCAACCTTTTATCATCCATTATACCTTTGATCACATTCAAGTGGTTAAAATTACAAAGAAGGTGCGGCTATGATACCAATTATTAGAGGTATAATCAATAATAGGGGGTGAATTATTGATGCAAGAAATTTAAACTTTAATTCCAATTTGTCATGTTCTTAATCATTCAACCTAAGTATTCATGAATCATATAAACCATTCATTTCAATGAACAAATAAAAAAATACAAGATCAAAGAAAATAACACATGGATTATATGGGAAACCCTCATGGGGGATAAAACCCACTCTCAATCCTAAAAAAACATGGACTACAGTCCTATAAGAGATCACAAACAAGAGACTTTAGTGAAGCTCCCACTTCACAAGGAGCATCAACCCTTAAGCATGGACAAGCACCCACTTGCCCTTAGATGTTAATCACCCACATAACACCTTAAATATCAATACCTATAAAACACTTAATACCTTCCAATATAATGGATAAATAGTAAATATCAACTCTCTTAAACCCTTTACACTTCCTCAATCCTTCACACATAAGCAATTCATCGAAAATAACCTTTTGGATCACCTTACACCTCTTCTCTTATCCTCAATCTTCAACCCTAATATAACATTCTCACAACATCATAAATATGACCACTAGGTCACACAAATATTACTCACACTTCTATACTCTTTAATCTATCTACCAAGCACACTCATAGTTCTCTTTTCTTTTCTTCTCAACTCTAGAAACCTTCATCTTTGTTTATGCTCTTTATAGAGTCTTCATGATCACCATCTTCTTGGTCAGCCATGAGACATAACTTAACCCTTAATTATTATATCATACTTAAAAAATATTAAAAAAAACATATATATTTCATCCTATATCTTTTATATATCACCCTTATGTATTAACACCTTTTAATTAGGCCGAAGAAGCCCTGTTAGGTCCATAGAAACCTATTCATCCTTTTAACACTTCACTAAGCAAAACTAGAAACACAGGACCCCTTAAAAGCACATATTTCCTTGATTAATGACCCTTAAGACACCATAAATTTATTAAATTCATCATTACACTCCTCTACATATGTAAAACTTTTCAATCAATTACCTTGTGCATGAAAACACCATGAAAAAATAAATAGTCACCTTTTAAGCAATGGTTCATATTGAATATGGATTGGTAAAACCTCTAAAATACATAGATATTATCCTTAGGGATTATATAATATTTTAAAATATATAATTAATCATGAAACATCCAAACACCATCAATAAAAACACAAACATCCATCTTGGGTTACTTTCAAAAGAGAGTCAAACCCTCAGTCAAATTTGAACCATAATAAATGTAATTATATGACCAGTCAAACCTCTAAATCAATTTTCCTTGAAGTTATCTGAAAATTTTATTTAAAATTCATCCATCATAAAAATTTATAAAAAAAACATTTCAAATAGGTGTTCCTTCATAAATTCAAATATTTGAATTCCAACGGTCACTTTTTAATGAAATTTGAATATGGAAACTAGTGAAATCTGACTGGGGAGAAAATTTAAACCACCATAACTTTTTATATATATCATGTCAAGACCTTAAATTTTTAAAACATGATATAAGAATAAATATGAACAAACCCATATGACCACTTTTTTTAGACCTTCACTTGTGTGAATTTCGATGTCATCAATTGCTTATTCAGGAAATTCTATCGAGATGACTAGGATAACCTATACCTTCACAAGACTAATTAGATGAATTAATTTTACTTAAAAACATATGCCAACAACTCCTTACACTCCATATAACCCATAAATCATGGTGAAAAAATCACCAACATCCATCATCTTGCCTAACCAAGCAAACATTGCAAGGTCCATGCATGATCATTAAGGCACACTTTGTCATTGAGAACCCACATACATATCAACTCATGGAAACTATTGGACACATTAGAGACATAATTAACAACAAATAAATATATTTATGAATATTTCTTGATGAAAAATCTGAGTAATCCGCTTCAACAAGCCATTTAAAGCTCTAAGAAAGGTAAAAGAATGTCTTATTTTATGTTTTAGTTATGTTTTCATATTCATGCTTGTTACCTATGCTATCCCTAGTGTCTAGGATAGAGGCGTTATAATTTTAGTGTGTCTTTTAATTTTTTTTATTGGAATAAAACAAGACTAACCTCCCCTCTATTTATTCCTTATTCACATATAAAACACATTACAACCAATGATATTGAATAATCATGATGAATGTTGATGTTTTAAGTATATGAACAAAATAAAGAATAAATTTTGTAAAATCAAAGTACATCATGATATATTAAAACCATAACCATAATATTGTTAATTTCATAAAATAATCTTTCTAAACATAGAAAACAATAATTAAAATAAGATGTGAAAATAAAAGGTAATCTAAATGATTCTAACACACACAAAATGACAAGGTAACAACACTAAGCAAGAATGATATACAAATAAACAAACAAAGAGTAACTCTAAAAAGATAATAACACTAGACAAAGTAAAATAAAAAAGAAAATAAGCATGTAAATGGTGAATGATAAAATGAAGTAATAACCAATTAATGGTTAGAGATATAAAATTGATAAAAATAACCAAATTAATCATTAAGGTTTGAAAAGGGATAAAATAACCAACTTAATGGTTAAGGATAGGAAACAAACAATACAACAATCAAAACAATAAATGATTTAATTATAAAAGTTGTAAACAAAGACAATCTAAGCAAGGTATGGTCAATTTTAGAGAATATCTAGGTTAGTTACCAAAAACTCAAGGAAGAAGCATAAGGATAAGCTAATCCACATTTGGGGAAATGGATGATGGGGAAGATGGTGGCCGAGCTAACCATAGATACCCCATATCTCTAAGCACTACCTAAATAATCCACATTAGAAAAATTCCATAATGGGATATCAATCTAGATGTAGTTCTCCCAATATGGGATGTGATGAGAAAATGGATGATTAATGAAGCATTTGAGTGTTGGATGAAAAGGATGCATGAGTGACCTACCCAATAATTAATGAATAATGTGGAAGTTAACTAGAATGATAAATGTGTTGAGGTTAATGTTTTTGGATTTTTTTTTTACTATTTTTCATTTTTTTTTGTATTTTATGATTTTTGAAATTAGGAATATAAAATATTATTTATGATATTATGAACAAGAATGCAAGATCGCATATAAAATATCAACCCTAAACTCAACATGTTATAGGATAAATGACTAGCAAGTGACAAAATGATAAAAATAGGAATATACAATGGATTAATAAAAGGTGATGCCACCAAATAACTAGGGTAAATATATACAATGGTTTACACATAGTGTTAGAAACCTATTTTTCACCATGGTTATTGTCTAAAGTGCTAGTAAACTAGTTTTCACATCTAGACGATCTATGTACACATTTTTTTTTAAAAAAAATATTTTTTTTTTTATTTTTTTTTATTTTTTAAGGTTTGATATGCCAATAAAAACATATAAAACAAATTTAGGGATATAATTGTTTAATGTTCATGATGTTCATAGGTTCATCAAGATCCTTTCCATCTTATGTGGCTAGTTTGTAAGCTCTTTATCCATAATTGGAAATAACAACATATGAACCTAACCAATTAGGTTCAAATTTTCCCTTATTCTCTATCTCATCCTTAATTTTTTTTTGTTTCTCCTTAAGAATAAGATCTTTGATTTAAAAATCCATAGATTTAATCCACTTATTATAGCTATGACAATGGTGATTATGATAAACTTATAGATGGTTTAAATAATTGAGTCATTTTTCATCTAAGAGATCAAGTTCACTCAAGTGTGAAGTTAAATGTGATTATTCATCTATGATTTTTTATTATGATATTCTTAAAAATGGAATCTTGACCTTTATTGTAAGATTTGACTCACTTTTATAAACAATGAAATAAAGGGTTACCCCCATGGGTGTGTAGATACTAGTGTGGTATGCCCAAAGGGTGGGATATAATTGAGTATGCTAGTCATGGCCAATTTCATTGACAATTTGAGGATGCATAAAATATTTTTATTGGTTGCCTTAACTTGACCATTTCCTTGTGGATAATAAAGAGTGAACCATCTATGTTTTGATATTATAGGTTTGGAAAAGAGTCTTAACATATATATTTTTTAATGATTTACCATTGTCATAAATGAGAATGAAAGGAATACCAAAGTGGTAGACAATGTGGTTAAGGATAAAATTGGAAATTTTCTTTCTAGTGATATAGGTAAGGGGCATTACCTTGACCCATTTGGTAAAATAGTTTGTTTCTATTATAATATACTTATATCCATCAAAATAACTAGGATTTATTTTTTCAATGAGGTCTAGCCCCCATGTGGAAAATGGCCAAGGTGTTGTGATAGATTGTAAAGCTTGTGAGGGATGATGGATAAGATCCTCATGTTTTTGACAAGGTATACACTTTTTGACATAGGTGCATGAATAA
Source organism: Torreya grandis (assembly GCA_037957365.1). Classification (NCBI taxonomy): domain Eukaryota; kingdom Viridiplantae; phylum Streptophyta; class Pinopsida; order Cupressales; family Taxaceae; genus Torreya; species Torreya grandis. The sequence goes on along the minus strand of JARHVA010007295.1, from coordinate 9,719 downwards.
TATTATATTTTATGCAAATAATAACCTACTCGAAGAATATTTTTTTCAAGGACCATACCTCTTTAATGTGCTTCAAAAAATCCCTCGTGAACTTCTCTAATTACCAAAGTAGATTATTCATAATTTAAACAATGTAAAAGGGTTACATCATATCCTTAATGGTATAGGGTGATTCCAAATATGGTATAGTGATTTGTGCATTGAATAAATTATTTGCATTGGTTAGATGTTAATTTATATGGGATGGTATGACTATAAAGGTATGTATGGATATCAGAGTAACATGGAGAAGTGGGACCAAGCACCTCACAAGCTATTTATGAATTAGGTGTATAATAATATGACATAATTAAGTACTCAACCAAAAATGTGTTATGTTTTGTGGTCAAATATAGTAGGGAACCAATTATAGCCATAACATATGTTGCTTGATTGTTTTTTTTTTTTTGAAACTTATTTTAATTATACGTACTCAAAAGATGATTTAAATATATCCACCATTTCATTTTAAGGGATTAGTTTATCATCACAAGCTTGGAATTGATTAGTTACTTGATTGATGTAATCTTAGAATCACTAAAAATAAGGAGATGTGGGATTACCCATTGGATTTCCATTTTGAAGCCTAATATGAAACCTTGATATTTTATTATGTTATTTGTACAAGGGAATTCAATTCAAAATGATTTAAGAATACAATCCACATCATGTGTGACCAATAAGATATCTACCCCTAAGCCATGGTTCCTAAATGAACAATCAAATAAAATATGCCAAACTAGAGACTCATGTATATACATGATTTCATCATCTAAGAATTATGTAATGATAGGTTATTTGTCATTAAGAGGTGATTTTACCGATACATGTGATAGAACTTATCCTTTGATTGATTTTTGGTTAGCATACTCTAAATAAAACTCACTAAGAAGCATAACCCACTTATATATCATGCCTATTAGAGTGGTTCTAGATAAAAATATATTTAAGAGGGTCAATCTTATAAATAATATTTGTTTGATTTTTAAGCATGTAATGCCATAGTTTTTGAGAAGTAAAAATAACTACAAGACAAAATGTTTCTATTTGAGATAGTTTATCTCATATGATATCAATGTTCTTCTTAAGTGGTAGAATGCTCATTATTTCTCATTATCATCATGTTGTGATAATAATACCCCAAGTGCAAATTGAGTAGCTTAAATTTATAAAAAAATGTTTACTGGAAACAAGTGGCACTAGTATTGGTGGGTTGGAAAGATATTTTTTGAGATCGTCAAATGATTTTTCACAATTTTCATTCCATGTAAAAGGAGTATCCTTCTTCAAAAAAAAGGTGAATGGGTGAAAAATGTCTACAATTTGAGATATGAATCTTTTGATTGCTTAAATTTTCCCTTGTAGACTTCTAAGTTTAATATTTTAAGTTGGAGGCATATCCATGATAGCTAAAACTTTAAAAATATCAACTTTAATTCCATGTTTTGAAACAATAAACCCTAACAAATTTGTTGATGTTACACCAAACACATATTTATCTAGATTCAACTTGATGTTTTACTCTATCATGTGTTCAAAAATATGACAAAACACTTGAGTGTGGTCTTTCTTGGATTTAGATTTAACTAAAATATCATCTACATAGTCTTCAATAATGTAATTAAGCATGCCATGAAAAATAACATTCATTGCATATTGATATGTAGCTCCAACATTTTTTAGACCAAAAGGCATCACTTGATAATAGGATGCCCCCCATGGAGTTGTTTATGTCATTTTATGTTGATCTTATACAACTTTTCTTAATCTGATTATAGCCTAAAAATCCATCCATTAAAGATAACATCTCATGATCTATAGTTGAATCTAAAATCATATCTATGTTGGGTAATGGAAAATAATCTTTCAAACATGATTTGTTTTTATCATGGAAGTCTATGAAAACTCTAATCCCTTCTAGTATCTTTGACACTAATACAGTGTTAGATATCCAACTTGAGCAATCAATAGGACAAATGAAACCAACAACCAACTACTTCTTTAGTTATTCCTTTACCAGTAGTGCAATTTTAGGATGCATCTTATATATTTTCTATTTTATTGGTTTTTCATCTAGATGCACCACAAGGTGATGAACTACTAACTCTAGATCTATTCTAGGTATATTTTCATAAGACCATGCAAACATGTTAGACAATTCATGAAGAAAAAGTTGAAATATGTCCCTTTATTTTTGAGTGAGTGATATGGCAAGTATTAAAATTTTAATATCTTCTTTGATGATGCATGTTTATAGGAATGGTTTTTTCAATAAGTAGAGTTGATTCATGTTTATAATATAAGGGTGGTGTAGGAAGATGTAAATCTTCCTCAAATTCTTCTTGTTTGGATGTGGAATCAAAATTGATATAGTGATGTAATATCTATTCCCCAAAGTATGTTGAATCTATGAGTTAAATTAGAAATCCTTTCTTATGGTCAATATCTAGAATTTTATCTCTTGCTATCAATAATTCATATATAGCATCATCATTATGAAAATGATCAAGTTGATGTGTTAATAGTTGGTCCCATTGTATGAGAGATGGATATGCAAGTTCAAGTGCAATAATAACATTTTCATGAAATAAGTTAGTGAGGGAAAGATCTTCAAAGTAGCTAATTATGGAACTTGTCTTGATATCCAAAAAACCATCTTCTGACTAACTAGAAGAATTACTTTGGGAGAGTGCAAGATGTAAATTAAGTGGCTTAAATATTATACCATGTTTTGATTAATTTTATTTTAGTTTGATAGGTTTGATATAACCTTGTTCATAAAGGCCAAGACCTTTGACATTACGGTTTATTTTTTTGTACATGATGGATTTTGTAGCGAGATATTTTTTGGTGGAAAACCAAGTATCTAGTTCATCAAAATAGAGCTACGAATAATTTGAATCTTTGATATGTTCATTAGAAATAAAACCTACCTCAAAAAATGTTTTATTTATAAGATTCTTAATTATTAATTTATCCTTTAGATGGTGGGGCATACCATAGTCATTTGGATTAGTGTGTATTGTACTTGTGTAAAAATATTGGATTATGTACTTGTTCATGCCTCAATCAATGATTTTAAAGTGGGAAGAAGTGGATGAGGATAATTTTTTAGTGAGTGGTGGATTGGAATCTTGATCAATAGGAGTATTGAAGGCTTTTTCAATAGATGGTTGATTTGAAGCTTGATCAGATAATCTATTTGATTCTTTCTCAGATGGTTGGTTAGATGTTTCATTGGTTTATTCTCTTTTAATAGAGACAGAAGGAGTTAGTGTATTAATACAAACACCAAGTGGAAGTGTTTAAAATAAGCTTTAGGGATGGACATAATTTTCAAGTGAAGGATAATCCTAAATAGGGGTAAAATTATCATCTGTGACTAGTAGATAGTTTGATTTTTGATATTTTCCTTCCAATATATTGTAATACTAGAAGGGATGAGGATCACCTTGTATAGTAACTTACATTCCTACATGGGAGAATTTAAAACATTGGTGAAGAGTGTATGGATGGAATTCATAGAATGAATCCATGGATGTCTAATGAATATATTATATGGTAAATCAAGATTGAGAACATGAATAAGAATTTCCTTAATGATAGAACCTACCATCAAAGGAAGATGGATTGTGCTGATAGACTGGTGCCCATTATTATCGTATGCCTTTATGGTAATGATGTTTGTTTGCAATTTTTTTATTAGATACCCTAGATGTTTTATAATTATTAGTTTACATATATTAAAGGTTGAACCATTATCTATAAAAACTCTTTTTAATTTGTGCCTAGAAATAGTAACCTCTATATACAATGGGAGATTATGATCAAAATGTAAAGGAGAAACATATGAATGATCAAATGTTATCTGATTATTTTTTGTAAAGAACCTTTAATGCTTGGAAATTTTTAGGATTAATTTTTTGAGGGACAATAAAATATTGAATAAATTTATAAAAAATATATTTATACACAATATATGTCTCTAGAAGATCTAAAATTGAAATATTAGTTGGCATTTTCTCAAGATGATCAATAATGTTGTACTTCCATTCAACATTAGAGGATGATGCACTCAGGAGGGTAAGCTTCATGCATCTTGTGGTGATGGTGCATTCATATGTTGGAAAATTAGTAATAATAACATGGCTATGCATCATATCGATGCTATTGATAATAAAATCAAATGGATGACTAGCTTGGTTAACATTACTAGATTTTGGTCATTCATTTTTTTGTTTGCCCATTCCTTGATCATGATTGGGGAATGGGCCTTAGTATATACCTAATTCTTTATTTTTAGATTATTTATATGATGGGTTTTCAATTAATATGTAACCTCTATAGATGAGGTCTTGAACATAGTGTTTTAGGCACATAAATCGATTAGTTGAATTTCCTTTAATTTGATGGTATTCACAATACTCATATTCTTTATACCAATCAGGTTTGGGAATAATTTATTCAAAGGTTTTAATGTTTGTCCATATAATCGTGTTTTCCTGAGCCAAATTTTGAATTTTTTTCTTTTTAAGTGTCATCCAATTTAGTGAACTTATGTTTAGGTCTCCCTTATTTTAGTTGTCCACCAGGAATTGTCATGTTATGAATTTTTTGGTTATATGTTTGTGTTTGAGGGTTTTAAATATGTTTTACATAGGTTACACCATCTCCAACAAGATTTTTATTTTTGGAAAATAACTTTGGTTTGTCTATTGGATTCAAGGAATTATTATTATCTAGATTGATTATTTTGATTACACCTTTATTAATCAAAGTTCTTTCTACTTGAATACATTTTTAAATAATCTCACCAAAATATTTTGGGCAAAGAAGTAACAAATGGTGTCCCAATTTTGATTTGAAGTTGTTCATAAAAATGTCCACAAGCTCTATTTTAGGAAATGACCATGTAAAATGACTTGTCATTGCTTACCATATTTGGAGGAAGGAAGCAAAAAATTTTCCATTGTATTGTTTGGTGTTGTGAAAATCTAGGGTGGTCAAGTCTTTTTCAATATTATAAGAGAAGTGTTGGAAATTTTTTCTAGATAAGTCTTTGAAGGTGAATATGTATCCTTTTTTAAGTTGTGAGAACCATTCAAGATCTTGGCCCCCAAGACTTTATGGAAATAAATGAAACATATATTTGTTAATATAAGTGACATATACACATGTATGATAGAATCCAGTTAGATGTTCTTTTGGATATCTTTTACCTTTGTACTTATCAAATTTCAGGACTTTAAAGTATTTTGGAAAAAGGTATAGTCATTTTACTTAAATCATGTGGATATGAATAAATTTCCTCAAACTTAAATTGTTTTTTCTAATTATAAGTTCCATCTTGAAAGCCTTGAATTTTATACTTTATGATTTGAAATTCTTCCATGAGATATGGTGATAGTTGGTTCATTTGACTTAATGAATCAAGTGGTTGACCCATGAATTGATTTATGTTTTGTTGAGTGTGTTGATTAAATTTTTTCAGCATTTGATTGTTGAAATTAATGTTTTGAGGGTGTGAAAATGTGTTAGAGATATAACCAAGGTTTGGATTTATATTGGAACCAAAGTTCACTTGATTTGAATTTGGGTTGAAACTAAAATTAATTTGATTTGGATTTGGATTAAAACCAAGGATGGGGTTTTGTGTAAATTTTATGTCTAATTTTGTTTGATTTGGGTTTGGGTTGAAACTTGAATGTTTTGGTGTATTGGTGTTGAAAATCATGAAATTAGGATTGGTGTTGTAACCAAAACATATTTGGTTACAAAATTTTGAATTATATTAGTATGGAAGCATGTTGGAGCTTGAACTAAATGGATTAGAACATAGGTTTGAATTAACTTGGATGGATTTCTGGATTGGGTTGTTTTGATTCTAGTTAAGGTTTGAATTAGAATTTGTGTTTGTATTATTTAATTTGAGGTTGGAATTAGATCATGTTTGGATTTGGTTTGAGTTTGTGTTTGGATCTAGGTTATAATTAAATGAAATGTTTGGATTAGATTTAAATTTATTTGGATTTGAATTGGAATTTGGATTGAAATTTCAATTGTATGGGACCGATCCAAGTATGTTATAAGAATAAAATTGATTTGGTACACTATTATTTAAATTTAGATTGTTGAATGTGTGTAAAACATCATTCAAACTAGGATTGGATGATTGATTAGGCAAGTTAGAATAGGTATTCAAGATTTAATTATGATTTGGTGAGATTTATAAGCTCTAATTGGGGTTGATTAATGAGTTTGAATGAAAAATTAAACTCAAATTAATTTTATTATAACCTTGTAAATCTAGGTGTGTACTCAAATTTGGCTTAATCAAATATTGATTGATTAAAATTGAATTATATGGGACACATATGTTGAAATTTGGGTTATTTTTTTCATGATGGGTAAAATTGAAGTAGGATTCATGTTTTGATTGGTGAGGTGAATTATTGATGATTTTGAAGGTATAGTCAAACTCAGATTATTTGGATAAAATTATGAAGGTAAATTTGTATTTAAATTCATATTGAGATTAGCAAAGGGATTGATTGATTGATGATATTGAAGGTTCATAATATCTTTAGTTTCTTGAGTTACATGGATTTTTGTGGAAAAACCATGGCTAGTTTCATATGACTCCTCACGTGAAATAGTTTTTGCCTTTGTCTTGAGAGACTTGGAGATGAGGTTTTGAGGATGGGACAAGAGCATTGCTAACCTCTAAAGAAATTTATGATATTAGGTGATTGGGATTGGAGGATGAAGGTTCTTTACATGAAATTAGATATTGTAAATTGTGTACATCAATATCATATGGGAATTTTACTTTAAAGCCCAAGGCTTGAAGCAATACTTTATTTTTTATTAGACATGATATAGTCATCAAAGGAGGGTGGAGTTGGAAAATTTTGGGGATATCCACATATTGGTACCCTTCCTTAATCTTCTTCTTTCTTAATTATTTCATGTATCTCTACATGATTCTCTTGATTAGGGAATAGTAAGAGGTCATTGGCAAAAGGCTCTTCCCTTGTATTGGGATGGTTTAACATAGCCATTTTCCTAGTAATAAGTGACATGGTTAAGATAAAAAGGAAAATGACTTAAATAAAATGAGGATTTAAATTAAAAATACCATCTAAAAATGTGACTGATAATTTTAAATTCTTGAGCTAATTATTTTGAGTTTTTGAGAAAAGGCTTGATTTTAGGATATGGTTTGAACTTAAAAGAAATAGTTTATAAAAAAGGATTTTGAAAAACGTGGTAAACACAAGGAAATAATAAAAAAAAATATATTCTAAATATTCAACACATTTCACATAAGAGATGAAAAAACTAGGATGAGGTTTGTGAACAACTTTTAGGCCTTTTAGTATCACTAAGTAGTCTACACTCTCAGTTATGACCTAATATTTCAAGGAACTAACCATTTAGTATCCTACCATTCCCATGAACCACTAGATATATCTTTGAGGATATGTATAAGGTAGCTTATTGGCACTAATTGCTAACTAGTGCACCAAATTTTAATGAAAAAAGAGGTTATCCTATAGTTAAGATTTAAACAAGATTATCTAGGGGGAAATCATGGAAGAAATAGATAAAGTGGATGCACACTATTGGGTCTTGTCCTAATGTGAATAACATAACCATATGGATATCAATGTGTTAAAAATAATCAATATCATATTTTAAGGTAATTACTAAAACCCTATGTATTGGAATATGAAATCCCCTCATGTCACAGTGTGCTTAAAACACACAACTACTTATGAAATTGAAATAATTAGATCTGAATTTATATACCCCACTAATAAATAAGGTTTAGCCTAATAAATGGTGGTGAAATACATGGTAAATATATACCCTAAAAATAAAAAGTATCCATTTTATATTTTTTAGTATCATCACCAATGTGATGCCAAGGAAAGGGCATACGTGGGCACCACTTGGGTAACACAAAAATATGGAATTGTTTTTTATTCTTAAGTGTCATCACCAATGTGATGCCAAGAGAAGAGCACACATAATTATAAACAAAATTCTAAAATTAAATGTGATATAGTTACTAAAAAATTTTAAAACAAGATTGAAAGCATTAGTACAAGATTTTGGGTTTTTTTAGCCTTTTTGTTGATTATCTTTGACAAGCATTCTCTAAACAAATTGTTAGAATGTTTTTTTTAGGATTGGAGCAAGGAAACTTACAATAGAGAAAATAAAAATCACAAAAACAAATAAAAAACCACTTATTTGTGACCAATTTATAGTTATAGAGAAAGACAAAAAGTGAAATTACAATAAATCAAACATAGGAAATAGAGAGAATATAGAAAACAAAGAAAAAAAATTATGCTTCCAAAACAATTTTTCTTCCCCATATGATGTTTTTGTAGTCCATATAGATGCATTCACTAGTAAAAATGATGAATTTGTACTACCAAAAAAGCAATTTTGTTATACAAAAAGATAAATTCACTACTAAGAATGATGATTTTGTTTTTGTAAAATAAATTCACTATTAAGATTATAAACATAGAACAAAAAGTATATAAGGAAAAATAGGATTATGTTTCTACACAAAATTTTGATTTCACTACTAAAAGTGATGATTTTTCTACTAGACACAATGATTCTACTAAAAAGTATGCCTATTTCACTATTTTCCTGAAGAAAAAAATTACAAAAAATTGAAAACATAAATAGAATCATAAACTGAACATAAAGCTAATGATGTAAATAAAATAAGGAAAAAGAGAATAAAAATGAGTCAAAAAAGGATTTCACTATTATGGGGTACAATTTTGCTATTGATATTTATGAATATGTTGTTATTCAGTGGGCACACATAACAAAGTAAAAAGCATTTCATAAGTACTTATAGCTTATACTAGTACTCATGAAGACAATATTAAATGAAAATTCAAATATAAATAACAAAAACAAAATGAAAAATTATTTTTAAATGTAAATATGATAAATGTAGGATGAAAAAGATGATGGAATGTCCCACCAGGCATGTCAAAAATGTGTGGACTAAATCTAGAAAGGTTAAGAAATAAACTAATTATGAAATATTAATCTAAGCTAGATTTAACTTAAGATAGAGAAACAAACAAAGAAAACATTAAACACACACTTGTACTTCAAATATGAAATTAAACATAATTGAATATAAATTCATTACCATAAGTTAGGATGGATGAAAATTAATGTTTTCAAGCTTATTCATAGTTGTTTAGAGGAAAATCCAATAGTGGAGGATTATTTGGATTTACTAAATGATCCAAATAATCAATGGTGTCTAATGAGTCTTCACCCATGAGGATGAAGACCATTTCGAATGGTTAAGAGAAGTATGGGATTGGTTAGCTGAGTTAGTAGGAATGATTCAAACTTATTTACAACTCATGGGATGACTCAAAGGAGGTTGATAAAGTTTCAGGTTTGGTTAGATGAGTCAACATGTGATAGAGAATAAGGTTAAATATGTTGGATGAGATGTAATATATATATATATATATATATATATATATATATATATATATATATATATATATATATATATATATATATTTAAAATAAGGATTTAAAGTGGGCATAATTGACTAATTTGACTTATTCAATATATTTAAATTTAGAGGGAGATTTGATAAATTATTTTTAAGATGAAT